>REGO01000297.1:2084195-2126245 GCA_010120015.1 Rhombomys opimus
GAACCCCTGCACATATGTAGCCCATGGCAGTTCAGTGTCCAAGTGGGTTACATAGTAATGGGAAGAGGGACTGCCTCTGACATAATCTGATTGGCCTGCTCTTTGATCACCTCCCCCTGAGGGGAGAGCAGCCTTACCAGGCCACAGAAGAGGACAATGCAGCCACTTTTGATGATAACTGATAGGCTAAGATCAGAAAGAAGGAGAGGAGAACCTCCCCTATCAGTGGACTTGGGGAGTGGCATGCATGCAGAAAGGGGAGGGAGGGTGGGATAGGGAGGGGAGGAGGGAGGGGCTTATGGGGGATACAAAATGAATAAAGTGTAATTAATAAAAAATAAAAAAGTTTAAAAAAGAAAATATAGGATATCAGAAAATTGGAAAATAATTTTATATGGTTGAAAAAATACTAAACAGGTGGTTTTAAGTTAACTCATTAAGAATATATGATGCATAAAGTAAGATGCATTTTCTTTTGTTTGCTTTTTCAATAATATATACATATGCCAAAATATGAAATAAAAAAAAACTTTGAAAAATAAAAAGTTCTGATAAATGATATCCCTCACTAGTTTTGAATTGTTAGGAACATATGGAAATATAACCCTTGGTTTAGTTGCTCATTAAAACTAAATCAATGCATTCATTGTTAATGAATTTAAACTTTCATTTCTTTCTCACAGAATTTGTCTACAAATTAATTTCTTAGTTACAAGTGATGTTTTGTGAAAAATGCATTAGTATTCCTCTAAGAAAAATTATTTTCAGTACAAAACTTTCTAAGCATCTAAAATGTGAATCAGCATTGTCGAGCTATAATAAATTAAGACACAAATAATGTTTAAAAGGTATTTGAAGAAATAATAAATATCTTCTCTATTTATTATCATTCAATATATTCAAAATGTACTTTTTCATAAAAAAGAAACTAGAACACATACAGAAAAACACATGCACATCAGTTTATATTACATACAAAAAGTATGTTTATATATAAACAGTTATGAATCAAAAGAAGTTCATAAATAAAGTGAATATTACTATTACATAAAGGCTTTTGTTTCTTATCTTCTCAAAGAAAAATAATTTATTCTCAGGACATGGTTTAAGAAGAAGTTCATTTCTTAAACAAAGAAGAACTGTAGCTACAAAGAAACTGTAGTGGGCTGTCTGAAAGAAGGACAGATTCAGCAGAGTGTAAAATTTAAAAAGATTTGAGTACTAAAGGGTTGGGTAATATTGTGAAGGAGAAGTGTCTCTGTTTGCCCAACAACCCACAGCTCTCCTAATCCTTTTTTAAGGAACTTCTTCCCACAGTCCTCCAGAAAGACCCACAAAGGAAATGGAAATATCAAAGTACAACATAAAAGATGATTTTATGAGGCTCTAGAAGTTTTGAGTCTGAAGACTCTCCTTCTATAACGTGTGTGTCTGTGTATGTGTAAAATTTACTGGCACCGCATTTTTGTATGTAGTGGAGACGACATATCTCTTCCCTCTAGGATTTTTATTGAGAAATGGTAACTCTGAATTGTGTAAAGAGATATAGTAGTGAAGATACTGAAGCAGTTACCTTAGTTCTTTGAGTCTAGTTTTTGAGACTGGTTAAGGTCCTTGACTGACCTTATGACTCAGTTGATAAAGAAATTTTGGATGGCATGAGGTTAGTGCACTATTATTTTAAAAGTTGATGTTTCTTGCTTGAAGCTGGGACCAAGGTCTTGCAATAATTTGTCAGGCCAAACAAATAAGTGCAGTTATCGTATAGAAATTTTTCTCCAGCTCTGCTTTCAATTTCTTCATTCTAAGTTCACTACAGGGAAAAGGATGACTAGAATAGATGAAGAAAAAATATTCACAGCTTAGTTTTCTTGATATCATATTATGTTGATAACTGTGTAAATGACATACAGTTTTTAAGTAAATTATACTAAAAAGTTAAGAAGGAAAAAGAGCTTATCATTTGACAGTTGATGGCAGGCTCTATTATTCATAACCAGATAAGGATTCTGGGAAATACTGTCTAAGGGGTGAATAAAAGTATAATAATATATGAGTAAATTGTAATATAATAAGCAAACAGAATACAATAGCCAAACTAATAACCAGTAAGATAGTGCTTACAGAGTGGATTAGGCTAAGAATAGAATTTTAGGTTGTTATTTTAACAAGTTCAACAGAAGAACAAATGAGGTAATTCAAAATGTGGGAAATAGACACAGCAAAATGCATCTGTAAATATTAATCATCTAATTATGGGTGCAATAATAATGCTTCCAGATTTATAAGTTTAAAGTAAATATGCCTAAATAATAAAGAACACCTGAAAACAAAAAAGGAATAGCAGCAGTCATAATAAAATACTTCACAATCAACTAAGACATTGTAAATAAATGTCTCTTGCTGTTTAAAAATTGGATCACAGATATGATAAAAAACAGAGGTACAGGTGCTGACCATTAGAAAATGAAACTTCAAATAACTGCTTTTCCATAAAGGCAAAAACAATTGCAGATAAATGAATAAAATCAACTAGAATACTTGAATTTTTTAAAATTTAAATTCAATGTTATGTTGTAAATTTCATTCTAATAGTTTTACAAACTGCTGGTAGAAGAAAAGTGTCATATCTCAGAGTGTATTAAAATGACTTCTAGGAGATAAGACTTCTTCCATTTTTATTTATATATATAACAGAGTTCATTAAGGATGAAAAGTCCGTGTCAAAATGTTTTCCCAGTATGGCTTTTGCTTTTGCAAAGTTTTTAAAATTGTTGAATTTATATTTTGGAAGTTTACCCTTCTGTCATATATGATTTTGGTGAAAATATTTTTTTTTCTATTCGGTAGACATTAGTTTTGTTATATTGATGTGTCCTTTGCCTTACAGTAGCTTCTCAGTTTCATGAGATCCTGTCTATTGATTGTCAATCATAGTGTCTACACTGTTGGTATTGTTTAGAAAGTTGTCTCCTCTCCTGTGCCAAAGTGTTCAAGACTATTTCCCACTTTTGATTCTATCAAATTCAGTGTATCTGGTTTTGTATTTGTTTGGTTTTGTTTTTTATTGTTTTTGAATTATTTGATCCATATAAACTTATGTTCTGTGCAGGGTAATAGATGGGCAAGTATTTGCATTCTTCTTCATGTAGACATCCAGTTAAATCAGAATCAAAAGCTGAGGATGCTTTCTTTTTTCCATTTTATATTCCTGGCTTCTATGAAAAAAAAAATCAGGAATTAATAGGTTTGTTGATTTACATCTAGGTCTTCAATTCAAAGCCCTCGAGCAACCTGGCTGTTTTTATACCAATATCACATAGTCTTTATTACCAAAGATCTGTTGTAGAACTTGAGATGAGGGATGATGATATTTATTCATTTGTTTGTTTTCAATATGAATTTGAGTAGGGTTCTTTCATACCATGGAAAAAGTGTATTGGAATTTTGATGGATATGGCATTAAACTTGTAGATTGCTTTTAGTAAGGTGGCCATTTTTACTTAGTTCATCTTCCTGAGCAAGAGAGATCTTCCCATATTCTGTTACCTTCTTCAGTTTATTTCTCCAAAGACTTTAAGTTCTTGTCATACAGGTATTTCACATGCTTGGTTATATATTTGTGGCTATTGTGAAGAGGTTTTTATTCCTGATTTAGTTCTCAGTCTGTTTTTCATCTCTCTATAAGTTAATATTGTATTCAGTCGCTTTGTTGACGGTATCTATCAGCTCGAGGGGTTCCCTGTTAGAATTTTTTGTGTGTGACTTACATATACTATCATATGATCTGCAAATAGCAATGTTATGGGTTCAAGAATAGCTATACACTGATGTCTCAAAACACCAGAGTCAGAGTGACAGAAGATTGATGAAAGCCAAACAAAAATTTAACAGTCAAGGACAATCTGGTCTCCAGAGCCAGACAATGTTACGGTCTTTTTCTAAGACACTTTTTATATAAAAAACCATAACCAGATAACAACCAGGTAAACATGTGGAGGAAGCAAGAGGTAGGCAGCATTATATCATTTTGACCACTTAAAGCACTCATGAGCACATTTTATCTAGCTAGCTAGACAAAACATTTCAAGTTGATTGACTAGGATATAGACTTGGGGACTTTCCAGTTTCACATTGTTCTAAGAGAAAGGAATACAGCAGGATGTTTCAGTCTTTTTCTTTTCTTTTAAAATATTTTTTTATTTAAATTTATGATTTTTATAATTTATTCACTTTACATCATAATTGTATCCTCCTTCCTCATCTTCTTCCAACCCTACCCTCTCTTTTCCTGCCATCCCCATTTCCTAGTCATCAGAAAGGAGGAACCCTCCTCCCCTATCATCTGACCCCACTCTATGAAGTCTCATCAGGTATGCCAGCATCCTCTTTCTGCCAGGAAAGTGACCAAAGAGCAAGCAACAGAGTCCATGACAGAGAAGGCTGTCTGCTGCTCTTACTAGAGAACCCACATGGAGGCAGAGCACCCTATAGGCTACATCTGAGTAGGGGGTCTAAGTCTTCTCCATGCATGGTGCTTGGTTAGTGCATCAATATCTGTAAGCCCCCGTAGACCCAGATTTGTTGGCTTTGTTGGTCTCCTTATAGAGATCCTGTCTCCTCCAGGTCCAGGAGTATGGTTACGTTGTGGAAATAACTTTAATGGAACATACATTTATCTTTAAATAAAGCAGGACATGGATTTATCATTTTATTTTATTTTAAACAACAAGTATTGAACTATTGAATTGTACCCTGGTCTCAGGCATGTTGGGTCTATGAAGTAAACTTAGTTTTATCTTATGATCAAAATGTAGTCTTAAAAAATGAAGTGGCTTCTTTTATGCTAAGGAAAACAGGTGTTAACAGAAGATGTTAACACAGGAGCTACAGTTATCCTAAAAGCTAAAGTAGTTTAAAGTGAGTGACTATAAAGCAGGCTAAACAAGCTACAACAGAAATACTTCGATTTCCCCCCCCCCTATTTTTTGCATTGTATTTACTTTATCAGCTTCAGCTGTCTTATTGCTCTAGCTAGAATTTGAAATGCTGTATTGAATACGTATTGGGAGTGAGCAGCTTTGTGTTGCTCCTGATTTTAGTGGAACTTGAGTTTTTCTTCATTTAAATAGATGTTGTCTTTAGCTCTGGTGTAAAATGCTTCACTATGTTTAGGTTTGTCCCTTGTATACCTGATCTCTCCAAGACTTTCATCATGAAACGGTATTTGATTTTGTCAAAGGCTTTTTTAGAATCTAATGAGATGATCATGTTTTTTTTTTTCTTTTACTTTGTTAATATGGTGGATTGCATAGAAAGACTTTTGTATGTGGGACCATCTCTTCATCTCTCTGTGATGAAACATATTTGATCACTGTGGATGATCTTCTTGATATGTTCTTTGATTTGATTTGTATTTTTTATTTTTATTTTTTTTATTTTTATCAGTTACATTTTATTAATTCTGTATCCCAGCCGTGCCCCGAACCCTCATTCCCTCCCAGTCCCTCCCTCCCTCACTCATCACCACTGTGCCCCTTTCCAAGTCCACTGATAGGGGGGGACCACCCCCATTCATCTGATCCTGTTTTATCAGGTATCTTCATTGATTTGTATTTTATTGAGTATATTTACATTAATATTCATGAAGGAAATGGGTCTGTAATTCTCTTTCTTTGTTGAGTTTTTCTGCTTCTGGGTTACCTCACTCAGGATGATCTTTAATAGTTCCCACCATGTGTCTGAAAATTTCATGATTTCCTTGTTTTTAATTGCTGTGTAGTATTCCATTGTGTAAATGTACCACAATTTCTGTATCCATTCCTTAGCTGAGGAACATCTGGGTTGTTTCCCGTCTCTGGCTATTGTAAATAGAACTGCTACAAACATGGTTGAGCAAATGTCCTTATTGAAGGGTGGTGCATCTTTTGGATATATGCCTAGCAGTGCGAAAGATAGATCTTCAGGTAACACTATTACTAATTTTCTGAGAAAGCTCCAGATTGATTTCCAAAGTGGTTGTACAAGTTTACTTTCCCACCAGCAAAGGAGGAGGGTTCCCCTTTCTCCATATCTTCTCCAGCATGTGCTGTCACTTGAGTTATTTATGTTAGTTATTTTGATGGGTGTGAAGTGAAATCTCATGGTTGTTTTGCTTTTCCCTGATGATTAATGATATTGAGCATTTCTTTTTTATTATTATCAGTTATTACAATTTATTCAATTTTTATCCTGTAACCCCCTCCCTAGTCTCTTCCCAGTCCCACCTTCCCTCCCTCTTCTCCCCCTATGGCCCTCTCCTTATACCCTGGTAGGGGATTTCTTTAAGTGTTTCTCTGCCATTAGAAATTCTTCTGTTGAATATTCTGTATTTATCTCTGTATCCCATTTTTAATTGGTTATATAATTTGTTATTATTGTGTGGTTTGGGTGTTAGGGTGAACAAAGCTTCATAAAATTAATTTAGGAATGTTCCTCTATTTCTATTTTGTGGAGTAATTTGAGGGTTATTGGTATTAGCTTTTTGTTGTTGTTATGAGACTTTTAATGACTAACTCTGTTTTCCTTGGGGATTCTAGGTTTATTTAACTTGTTTATCTGGTCTTGATTTGCCAAGAAGATTTTCCATTTAGTTGGGTGTGATGTTCCACTCTTTTAATCCCAATACACATGAGGAAGAGGAAGGTAGATCTCTGTGGGTTTGAGGCCTTGAGGTTAGCATGATCTACAAAGTAAGTTCAGGACAGCCAGGGCTATACAGAGATGCCCTGTCCCAAAAATCTGAAAACAGAAAACAAAGAAAAAGAGAAAAAAGAAGGACGAGAGGAAGGAGAAGGACAAGAAAAAGAAGAGGAGAGGGAGGGGAAGGAGGAGCTTTGGTTATTTCTTTGTTTTCATTTTTGATTTTGTTAACTTGGATATTTCTGGTTTTGGTTAGTTTTGATAAAGATTTGTATATCTTATTTTCTCAAAAAAAAAAAAACACAACTTTTTGTTTCATTGATTCTTTGCATTGTTCTCTTTCTTTTCATTATATTAATTTCATGCCTTAGTTTGATTATTTCCTTTCTTCCAATTTTTATTGTTATTTTTCTAGAGATTTCAAGTGTGCTCTTATTGTTGCTATGATGAAATATGTACAAATTCTTTATGAAGGCACTTAATGCTATCAGCACTGCTTTAATTGTGTCCCATAATTATGGGTAAGATGTGCATTCATTTTCATCAAATTCTAGGAAGTATTTCATTTCTTTCTTTATTTCTGCCATCAGTCATTCAGTAGAGAGTTTTTCAGTTTTCATTAGTTTAAAGGCTTTCTGCTGTTGGTGAAGTGCAGCTTTAATCATTGGTGTTAGGATGCAGGGCTTTATTTCAATTTTCTTGAATCTGCTGACACTTGCTTTGTGAGCAAGTATGTAATCAATTTTGGAGAAGATTCAATGGGGTGCTCAGTAGAATGTATATTGGATTGTGTTTGGGTGAAATGTTTTCTATATATCTGTTAGGAACACTTGAGTCATACAGTCTGTTAGCTCCATTATTTCTCTGTTTAATTTTTGTATGAATGACTGTCCATTGGTGAGAATGAGATACTGAAGTCTTCTAGTGTTAATGTGGGTGTTTCAATTAAATTAATTGAATTAAATCAATTGAATTAAATCAATTGAAACACCCACATTAAATTAAATTAATTTAAGCTTTAGTAGTGTATATTTCAGAAGTATGAATATGTTTGTGTTTGTGGCATAAATGTTTAGATTTGAGAAGTCATGGCAGATTTTTTCTTTTGATATTTAAGAAGTGTCCTTCCCAGTTTCTTTTAATTTTTTTTTTTGAAAGACAGTGGTTAAACCAGCTTGCTTTTTGGGTCCATCTTTGCTTGGAACATCTTCTATCAAACCAGCAATATGAGGTATTATGGATCTTTGATATTGAGTTGTATTTCTTATTTGCATCAGAAGGGTGAATCCTGTTTCCACATCAATTCTGTAATATTATGTGCTCTTTTTTTTACATATTCTTCCTTCATTTTATTATTATTATCATCATTTATTACAATTTATTCAATTTGTATCCCAGCTATGGTTCCATCGCTTGTCTTCTCCCAATCACACCTTCCCTCTTTTTTTTCCCTCTATATCCCTCCCCTAGTCCACTGATAGAGGAGGTCCTCTTCCCCTTCCATCTGACCTTAACCTATCAGGTCTCATCAGGGCTGGCTGCATCATCTTCCTCTGTAGACTGGAAAGGCTGCAGACTCCATGGGGGAGGTGATCAGAGAGCCTGTCACTGAGTTTATGCCAGTGAACTCTTACTGCTCCTCTTAGTAGGAACCCCACTTGGAGACTGAGTCTATGGGCTACATCTGAGCCTGGATAGCTTATGTGTTCTTATTGGGGAACTGAGTCCATAGGTATTGAGTGTTACTAATGACCAATGATTATTAATTCCTGAAGATCTTTGTTGTTGTCACTGTGATATTCTGTGTGTGTGTGTGTGTGTGTGTGTGTGTGTGTGTGTGTGTGTGTCTGGATTTTTTTAATGAATTTATTCATATCTTCTTCAAGGACATCTATCTTCTTTATAAAACTGATTATAAGGTCATTTTTTTAATACTTCATCTATGTTAGAACATCCAGATATATCTGGGCATAGGGTCTTTTCTGAAACTGACATTCAACCAAGGACCATGTATGGATATAACCTAGAACCTCTGCTAAGATGTAGCCTGTGGTAGCTCAGTAACCAATTGGTTTCCCAAAGTGAGGGGAACAAGGACTATTTCTAACAGGAACTCAATGAAGATACCTGATAAAACAGGATCAGATGAATGGGGGGAGGTCCCCCCCTATCAGTGGACTTGGAAAGGGGCACAGTAGTGATGAGGGAGGGAGGGACTGGGAGGGAACGAGGGTTCGGGGCACGGCTAGGATACAGAATTAATAAAATGTAACTGATAAAAAAGAAAAAAAAGAAAAAAAAGAAAAACAAAAAAACAAAAAACAAACAAACAAAAACAACAACAACAACAACAAAAAAGAACATCCAGGATGTGCTTAGTAGGATAGATAGGCTCTGGTCCTACCTATTTCTCTGGCTGTTGTAGCTTATGTTCTTAACCTGCCATCTGTGCATCTGGGTTTGGGGTAAATATATGTTTAGCTGCCAATTTCTGAGTTTATCTTTGTTGAAGGAATGTTTTTCTTTTGGTTTCTGTTTCATTTCTATTTTACTGCTTTTTCTTGCCCTGAGTGACAAGCAGATCATCAGTTCCAGTAACTTGTCTCTCCTGGGATTTTTGCAGCCTGTGTGACTTCTGGGATTTTGAGTACCAACATTGCCTCTGGGATTCTAGACTTCCAGATCTGAGGTATGGCTTGTGGAGTTCCAGGTACCAGCACATACTTTGGTAGAGCTGCCTAGGTTCTTGGTACTAGCTAGTGTGGCCACTGGGGTTCTAGATACTAGTGTGGACTATGAGGTTCCACATAAATCCTAGGGCTCAGGGTATAGGTGCCATCTCCAGTACACCAGTAGGCTTCTTCTGGAGTTGTGGGCCATGGTATGGAAATTAGTGGAGCAGGTGCTGTTAAGGAAACTAGGAGGACACTGAGAATCATTTGGATAATCTATGGGTGGGTGAGATCTTCTCTGGGGTTCCAGGTACTGGCATAGTCCCAGGTAGAGCAATGGGTTTCTGCTGAAGTTGTGGGCTGTCTTGCCCTTCTAATCATTATTTTTTATTTTAATTGTTATTATTTATTACAATTTATTCACTTTGTATCCTGGCTTTGGCTGCCCTCCTTTCTGTCTTTTCAATCCTGTCCTCCCTCCTTCTTCTCCTCCTATGTCCCTCTTTTAGTCCACTGATAGAGGAAGACCTCCTCTCCTTTTAACTGACTGTAGGCTATCAGGTCTCATCAGGACTGGTTGCATTGTTTTTCTCTGTGACCTGGCAATGGTGCATCCTCCACTGGGAGATAATCAAAGAGCCTGCCACTGAGTTCCTGACAGAGACAGTCCCTGCTCTCCTTACTAGAGAACCCACTTGGAGACTGAGTCGATGGGCTGCATCTCTGCAGGGGATTTAGGTCCTCTCCATGCATGGTCCTTGGTTAGGGTATCAGTCTCTGTAGGGACCCCAGGGCCCAGAATTCTTAGCTTTGTTGGTCTCCTTTTGGAGCTCCAGGCCTTTCTTTCTCGACCTTCTGTCATAAAATTTCATGCATTTCTCCCAAAGTTTGGCTATGAGTCTTAGCCTCTGATTCAATACCTTCATCAGGAGAGTCTTTCAGAGGCCATCTTTGGTAAGCTCTTGTCCTGTTCTCTGTCTTCTTCTGCTTCCGATGTCTATTGCATTTGCCTTTCTGAATGAAGATTGAACATGTTCCCTAGAGTCTTCCTTGGTTTTTTAGCTTCTTAAAGACTGTAGATATTAGTATGTTTATCCTATATTATTATCTAATGACCACTTATGAGTGAGTATATACCATGTGTGTCTTCCTACTTCTGGGTTACCTCACTCAAAATTATCTTTTCTAGTTCTCATGTTTGCCTGAAAATTTTATGATTTCCTTGTTTTTAATAGCGGAGGAGTGTTCCATTTTGTAAATGTACCACAATTTCTGTATCCATTCCTCAGCTGAAGGACATCTAGGTTATTTCCCGCTTCTGGCTATTATGAATAGAGCTGCTACAAACATAGTTGAGGAAATGTCCTTGTTGAATTGTGGTATATTATTTAGATATATCCATCCTTGGTACTGTAAACCATATCTGGTACCTATATATAGGCACAGAGGGTTTTTCAGAATTTTATGGTTGATTTTCACTGCTACAACAACTGGTGTTATGTGTTTATGTTATTTGTTATGTGTTTATAACTAGAAAGTCTTCTGATGTGCACAATTTACACAGAACCCAACAACGTAAGTATTAAAATGTGTGTAGTGGTACCTTAAATCTTGCTGTGTTCTAAGGTCAAACTAGGAACATAGCTTTATAAAGGCAGCAGTAGGGTTGATGTATCTCTCTTCAGCACCACATCAAATATGGTGTCAAAATAAAATACCACAGGTAAGATACGTTCAACATGATAAATTAATTTTAATTTGTTTTGGAGATTAAGGAAGTGTAGATTTGTGTGCCAGGAACTGATGAAGACTCTCTTCCTAAGTGGAAGACTTCTCTGGTGATATATCCTCATAAGCTAAAGGGATAGACAGAGGGAATGAAACAGGAAAGGACAGAGGAAAAGAATAAGAGAAAGGAGAAATAGAGGGAGGAGAGACGCAGACTGATAAATATTCTTTCTGAACATTAGTGTCATCATGAAGATCCATGCTTATGATATCAACTAAATGTAATTACGTTTCTTAAATGGTACCTCTGAGTACCACCACATCAGATTAAGGTTTCAACATAAGATTTCATTTGAGAAAAGAACAGAGTCATTTCCATCTAGAACATAGGGATAATATTGTATTACTGAAATATCATAATATGCAGTTTACGAGATTTTGCTGAAACTTAAATTAGTGCCTGTAAATCACTTAATATGCTGACTATACAGGTTTGCATAAAGATCATACAGTTACACTAATTACTGTAAAGCTTCATTCCTAGTAGTTCTCTGAGTGCTTTGTAATGATGCCATCAGTATCAACCTGTAAAGCATTATATGAAGGATTATTGTTTATGGAAATATTTAAAGCTATATTCTTTCATGATTTTTCATACTACCTAACAAAACAGCTAACATAATAATAAGGCCTCTCTTATTTCACATTAGTTAATTGATTGATTTGGAATTTAATAATGAAGATAAGAAAAAAGGTGTTGTGACTCCAATCCTATTTCATCTTAAGATAACAAGTTTGAGTAAAAAGAGGGAAGCAAATTATGTTCAGGCAAGCACCAGTAGCAAAAACAATTCTCTAGTGAGCTAAAAGCTTTAATTTCCTCAAGACATTTGCCATCCACCATCCATTTACATGAACTCCCTGACCTTTGATTAAGAAGTGAGCTGAGTAAATGATGCTGCAGATAAACAAAGAAGCAGTGAAAAGAAAGAAAAAGCTTTGTCTGGATAGTGCATTAGCCTCCCAAGAGCTGCTAAACTGTTCCTGGAGTCAGCTGAAACTTCCTCAGAGGTGAACCCAGCTACAACTCACCCATGGCTAAGTTGCTGAACTCTAAACTGTAAGCATACTTGTTGCTTTTGTATGATCTTTAAAAAGACAATATTATACAAAATATAGACTAAAGAGAAATACATATTTAAAATCCAAATAGTCACTCTCATTGATTTGGTGTGGAATAATGCATATCTGTGCCAGTTCAGTGAGAAACAACAGCATGAGCTAGGTAAATATGCACAAGTATGTGAGGAGGAACATGGTTTAAAGTTAAATAAAGAAATAAATAGGCAAAACTAATGAAAATTTTTCCAAAACTATTCATAAATATTTATCCAACAGCAGAGAAAAAAGGCAAAATGACCAAGAAGCCACTTTCCTATAATGTGAGAGTTTGTAATTAGGGAGGGCAGATCAGGCATACTCATAATCAATTTTTAAATTTAATTTAATTTTACATACTTGAGGAAATTTGTTCTACTCATGTTAAGATTTTTTATATTTTATTAGAGTGGGGAATGGAGTAAAAATTAACTTTCAAATGGACAAACTCTGGTATAGGTTTATGGATATAATGGAAACAGAATTTTAATCCATCCATCAATATTTGCAACAGTATAGATGACTGGCAATGGTATTGTTTCTAAGGAACAACCATGTAGTGCTCTTTCTAAAACTCCACTTTATTAGGGGTATTTATGCCTCTACCTCTGCTCCACCAACCCCTAACCCTAGGTAAGAAGAAAAGGTAACTGAGGAGAGGGGTCACTGATCCCATTACATCCCCTGGCTGTTTAAGGTCAATGGGTTTTTTTAGGGAGGGCCATACCAAACTTTGTCAACAGAAAACACACTGTTGTTCTCCTTATGGAGCTCTTGTCCCCACTGGATATTTCTAGCTCCTTCTTCTTCCATAAAATTCCCTGTACTCTGTAGGGTGAGCTTTTACCAGGTGGCAAAAGCCATGCCCCACACATGACAATTAACATGTGTGGACAAACTATAGCCCAACTAAAATCCTACACTTGGAATTAAAACAAAAACATATTTGCATAACATAACTGAGTTTTTAAAGAAACCCAAACTTCCATTACTCAGCCAAAAAAGACAAGACTATCTGTTCATTCATGCCACTTGCATTTTATCATGGATAAGGCAAGAATACAAGGATACTAGAAACCCCTGGTTACTGTGAACTGTAGTGAGAGAGTGTCGACTCTAGGAAACACAGGAGATTTTGTGCAAGGTATACAACCGTAGACTACATGTGACTTTGTTTATCTCTTCAAGGACATAAGACAGTACAACTGGAACTAGTAAGAAACAACTTTCTCAGGTTAACCTCTGACCTCAACATCTGCTGTAGCATGTCAGTCCTCAAATACTTAAATAAATAAATAAATAAATAAATAAATAGATACATAAATAAATGGAATAAAAAAATTAGCTCAAAAAAACCCTCTACATCAATTAAGGAAGACCTATTAAGGGAGACTTATGGTGATGTAAATTAGATTTCAAATATCTTCAGAAAATGGAGAGTCCTGATAGAAAATCTATTTTATCATGCCCTTGGGAATATAAAAAATATTTAATGCATATAACTGCAATTCTAGTATCGATGCTAAGAATAAAACAAGCACTAACTATTAATATTACCATAAAACCTTTAAAATCATAGTAAAATATTTTTCAAGTGAATATTATTTCTAAATATAAAACTGTCATGGTTGAATAACTTTTCATAAACATAGATAGATTTTGTTTTGTTTACTGATCTGTTGGCTTGCAGTAAGACCCCAGGCTAACTAAAGCAGTGAAGATAATTGCAAATCTCAGAGCTGTGTTTCAAAGACAGATTCACTTAATTTGTAGCAGCTCATAAGTTGCAGTGACAAATGAATCTAGTCGTAACAAAAATTAAAATTAAAATAAATCTTGCTTGTGTTTCAAAGCCATCCAATCTCCTTTTGAGGGTCCCTTTACTTAGAAATCAGGATCCAGGTCCGTGAGAGTTTGAATACAAATGGGCTCCATAGGCTTAGATATTTTAAAGTGCTTTCCCATTTGATGGGAAAAAAAAAAAAAGGAATAGAAGGTATAGCCTTGTTGGAAAAGGTGTGCCCCGTTGGGTTTAAGGTTTCAAAATCACATGTAAGGTCCAGTCTCACACACTCTCTTTGCTTTCTGCCTACAAATCAGGATGTAAGCTCTCAGTTACAGTTCCAGCACCATGCCTACTGCTTCTATATTCCTTCTTATGGTGATCACGGATTAAACTTCTGAAATTATAACCAAGACCCTACTTAAACATTTCTTTTATAAGTTGCCTTGGTCGTGCCATTTCATCACAATAGCAGAACAGTAACTAACGCAGTGTTCCTCCATTTCTTTGGTGTCAAAGTCCATCTGTGTCTACTTCTTTTATTTTCCTGCCAATTGTCTCTTCTACAAAGTCTAATGCTATGTTGAATAGCCATAGGATTGCCCATCTGCATCCATGTCACATGCCTCCAACTTTATCTTAGATATAACATCCATCCAGTTCTCAAGAACTCTTAAATTTGTTAAATCAAGGAACAAACAGTATGTCTATTACGCAGCCTGTAGCTCAGGGATGTAGGGATCACAAGGTACCTGTCCAACCATTACATCAGAGTGTAGTACAGTTGTTCAGTATTTAGGAGAAATAGAACTTATTCCCTGATTTATGCATGGAAGTGCATATAGATGGAGCCTATAGATCTTGTGATAGGGACACCTGTGAGATATAAACCAGTCTTATTATAGATTATATTATCATAACAATGGCCAAACCAATTGTTGTTTAAAATGCTTAAGGTTACAATTTCTTCTATAAATACCTGCTACATGTCAAGTTATTTATTTATTTTTCTTACTAATTGTTTTCATTTTAGTTAAGCACTTTAAAACTAACAATGGACTGCAGTTGAAAAAAAGATAAATGTGTGTATGCTGGGCATATAGCAGAATGTTATATAGCTTTTTACACATACACACACACACTCATATATATCATACACATACATACATACATACATACATACATACATATTACATTAAGGCTACTTGATAGTGTTAGATTTAAACACATTTTATAAACTGAGGCAGATTCTAAAAAAGAGTTTATAGACATGGAAATTTCCTGAAAATTTCTATAACGATTATTTGACATTTTTTTACTGCTATTTGCTACAATTAGTAAGACTTGCACAAATACCAAATAGATCCTATAAATTTTTCATAAAAAATTGTGTGTGTTTGTGTGTCTATGAAAATACAGATTCTACTCTTCATAGGCTTCAAGAGAGCTTCAGATATTGAGGATCTGGAGTCATTGGCAGTTGTCAAACACAATCTCAGTGCTGGGAGACAACTAACTTCACACCCTTGGTTCTTTTCAGAGTGAAACAAAATAGACAGAAGTTATTGAATTATTAATAAGTTATTTGTCCTAGATTTCTTAGAAATAACATTTGTTTTTATATTTGCCTTTGGTTACAAAAATATTATACACACACAGTCATTACATTATGAACTTTTCTGAGAATTTTCAGCAGGATGTCTGTAATTGAGAACATTCCTTTCCTCTATATTTAATCATATTTGAGATTTTTATCATCAGAGAATACTTTCCTGATTGATGTGAACTATTTTTCATTCAGATGCTTAAATACTCCATGAAATGGGTTCTCACTTCACTTTTTTAGCTCCCAGAACTCACCACTAATGAATTACCAGTCGTTTCTTTAGCTTACACTCCAAGAAATGTGAACTAAAACATAAGAAGAAGCAGAACCAGACTAAGAAGGGAAGGTTAGGGCTATGATGCACCAGTGATGGATGTGGGAAAGTTTTGAGATCTTAGGCTGGAGTCTAACATTTACTCACTGCTTAACTCAGTGGTAATCACACAAGGTATAATTCGGTATGTAGTTCATTTGGTATCTTAGAAGAAGTTTTGATCTTAATATTATTAGTTTGTGTGTATGTACCTGGGTATTTGCTTGTGCATGTATACCTCTGTAAAACTGGAAGCCAGGTAACATTATCTGTCATTCTTCAGGTTCTATCCACTGTGCTTTTTTTCATTTATGTATGTATGTATTTATTTAATCAATCACTTTACAATCTAGTCATACCACCATCCTCTTCTCCTCCCAGTTTCACCCTCACACCCTCTTTCCCCATTGCTCCACCTATAACCCCTTCTCTGCAGGGGAGCCCCCTTTCTTGGGTACAAACTCACCTTGGCACATCAAGCAGCAGCAGGGCTAACCATATCCTTTCCCTCTGAGGCCAGACAAGGCATCCCAGCTAGGGAAAACGGTATGCAAAGGCAGGGAACAGAGTCAGAGACAGGTTCTACTATCATTGTAAATAGACTCACATGATGACTAAACTACAAATTTGCTACATATGTGTAAAAGACCCAAGGTCCAGCCCATGCATGATCTTGGTTGGTGGTTCAGTCTCTGTGGTCTCAGGTTAGTTTACTCTGTATGTCTTATTGTGGTGTCACTGATATCCCCCTGACCCCTGACCCACACCACAGCTTCCTCAATCCAGCTTCCCACTCTCCCACAAGACTTCCAGAGCTCAGCCTATTGTTGGGCTGTGTGTCTCTGAATCTGTTTCCATGATTTTCTGGATGAAGCTCTTAGGAGGCAGTCATGCTAGGTTCCTATCTACATTCATTGCAGAGTATCATTAACAGTGTCTGGGTTTGGCTCTCTCCCATGGTGGGTCTCAGGTTGGGCGAGTCATTGGTTGGCCTTTCCCTTGATCTCTGCTACATATTTATCCCTACACTTCTAGTAGGCAGGACAAATTTTGGACAGAAAATTTTATGGGTGGGTTGGTGTTCCTGTACCTTGACTGTGTTTTTTTGAGATAGTGTAACTTTCCATCCTGGAACTGACCAAATCGATTTAATGGGCTTGACGCTTAGCCACAGGGACTCTTCTAATTTGGCCTACAGAGAATTAGGATAGTAAGAACTTACAGGCATATTCGGTTTCTTCTTTTAACTTTGAAAATCATAGATTTACTGAAATTAAGACACGTTCCCACAAATAATCTTTGTTGATGTACTGAAAATAAGTGAAACCTAAAGAGCAAGAAGCATTTTAAGTGAATTGTTTTCCTAAATGTGTGATAGGTGAGTTCACTAATGTGTCACAGGATTTACTACCTATGAACCATTGGTGGCTTAGGGGAGCTGGGACCACAATCAGTATTCCCAGGCATGCTCAAACTAAGCCTTCTACCCCTTTGCTGTGCACTAAAAAGACAAATAATTGTTGATGAAGGTTTATCTTTTTCTTTTGAATGTGTGCCTCATAAAGACTAGCCTCACTTAAAATATGAGCAACAGGCTTCGTGTTTATTGTTTTTTTATGATACAGTGTGAGTTTTCCCTACTTAGTTAAAACAATAACTCGGTATTGTTTTTTAGGAGCTCTGTACATCATAAAATTGAGTTCATTATTTAATCAGTCCATTAAAAACTTGTTTGTATATAGTCTGTAGAACTATTTTAATTCAAAAGTTTTCATATATTATATTCTGATCTTCATTTTCTCTTTGAAAAATTCTCCCAGATTCCTCCCACATCCCCACCCAGGAAACAACACACCCTTTATTTATTTCTCACTTTAGAAATCAAATGAACAGAAAAGAAGAAAAACAAACAAAACTCCCCCTGAGGGGGAAACAGCCTTTCCAGGCCACAAAGGAGGACAATGCAGCCAATCCTGATGAGACCTGATAAGCTAGGGTGAGATGGAAGGGGAGGAGGACCTCCCTATCAGTGGACATAGAGAGGGGCATGGGAGGAAATGAGAGAGGGAGGAGGCTACAGCTGGGATATAAAGTGAATAAACTGTAATTATTATAAATAATAAATTAAAAATAGCAAATATTAAACAAACAAACAAAAAGCAAACAGAACAAACTAGGTTTTTTTTTTAAAGTAAACAGACACAACAAACACAAAAAAACAGAACCAATATACAAATAAAATAAAAGCAGTTAAAAAAAAAAGGCCAAACAAAGCAATATGAGACAAAAAAAAATCCACAAAAACACAAGTGAGACAGTTTTGTGTTGGTCATCTAGTATTGGGCATGAATCGTCACATAAGATTGGTTTATACACTCAGTGATATTCCACAGGAGAAAACTAATGTTTCCTGTACAAGCTGTTGTCAAGGAGATAGCTTCTTGGTTAGTGGTGGGAACTCAGTTCCACTTGCCCATCTCAGTTCTGAGAATTTAGCTTAAATTTTTGCAGACCCTATGCATGCTGCTACAATCCATGTACCTGCAAATCTGCATTAATCCTGTTATGGCTGGAAGACATGTATCTGTGACATTATATAACCTTTCAGGCTCTTAAAATCCTCCTCTATGTAGTCCCCAGATTCTTAAGGGAAGGATTTGATAAATCATAATTAGGACTAAGTATTCCAAAATACTGTGCTCTTTGCACATTGCCCACTCATGAGTGTCTCTGTTACTTTAGCAACATACCGAGTATATTTATTAATGTAGTAGAATGCCACCAGGAGTCATTTTATTGCTGAGTTTCTTTCTCGGAACATTAGTATTTGCTTTGCCCTTAAGCTCATATCCTACCTAGTTTCAAGTTATTGGCTACACCAGTAGTGTCAACAATGTGTCCCACATTGTGGAGTGGGCCTCTAACAAATCAGAGAATGATTGGTTACCACAACATTGTTTTGTGCTACTATTCCACCAGAAAACCATACAGGCAGGTCACTATTCTAGATCAAAGAGTTTGGAGCTGTGTTGACAGTGACCTTTCCCCTCTCATAGTGTACAGAATATCTTTCAGTTTGATGAGCTCACATAAGTATGGCGGAAAGATTACATAGGCACCAGGTTGGTTTCTTCATATTCAATGAAATATGTAAGTGTTGTTTTCAGGAATAGGGCCCTGACCATTAGTTTCTCTAGGACAACTAATATCCTTGGCTATAGCTTGAGACATTTGTGGTTTCATGACTCCCCAGTATATGACTAAACTAGATTTAAATGCTTCATGACACTTGTGGGCAAAATGTGTACAGAAAAGGAATTATCTCCACTGCTATTTCATGACTGCTATATATTTCTCTCTATATATCTCTCTATATATATCACATATATATTAAATATCTACAGTATTAGGTGTATATATATATGACCCGTCAAATGGCCCTTTGTGTTAGTTGAAACTTTATTTTCTTTTTTTTTCAATTTTGTTTTATTGTTATTAATTACACTTTATTCATTTGTATCCACCCATAAGCCCCTCCCTCCTCCCCTCCCGATCCCAACCTACCTAACCCTTCTTCATGCATGCCCCTCCCCAAGTCCACTGATAAGGGGAGGTCCTCCTCTCCTTCTTTCTGATCTTAGTCTATCAGTTCTCATCAGAAGTGGCTGCATTGTCATCTTCTGTGGCCTGGTAAGGCTGCTCCCCCTCAAGGGGAGGTGATCAAAGAGCAGGCCAATCAGTTCATGTCAGAGACAGTCCCTCTTCCCATTACTATGGAACCCACTTGGACACTGAACTGTCATGGGCTATATCTGTGCAGGGGTTCTAGGTTATCTCCATGGATAGTCCTTGGTTGGAGTATGACTCTCTGGGAAGTTCCCTGTGTTCAAATTTTCTTGTTCTGTTACTCTCCTTGTGGAGTTCCTGTCCTCTCCAGCTCTTACTAATTTCCACTTCTGACATAAGATTCCAATCACTCTGCCTAACAGTTGGCCATCAGGCTCAGCATCTGCTTTGATAGTCTGCAGGGCAGAGGCTTTCAGAGGCCCTCTTTGGCAGGTTCCTAGGTTGTTTCCTGTTTTCTTCTTCTTGTGATGTCCATCCTCTTTGCCTTTCAGGATGTGGATTGAGCATTTTAGTCAGGGTCCTCTCTCTTGCTTAGTTTCTTTAGATGTACAGATTTTAGTGGGTTTATTCTATGTTGTATGTCTATATGAGTGAGTATATACTGTGTGTGACTTTTTGCTTCTGGGACAGCTCACTCAGGATGATCCTTTCCAGGTCCCACCATTTACCTGCAAATTTCACGATTTCCTTATTTCCTTATTTTCATTGTATAGATATACCACAATTTCTGCATCCATTCTTCAGTTGAGGGGCATCTGGGTTGTTTCCAGCTCCTGGCTATTACAAATAAAGCTGCTAGAAACATGGTTGAGCAAATGTCTTTTGTGTACTTGAGCCTCTTTTGGATATATACCTAGGAGCAGTATGGCTGGATCTTGAGAAAACACTATTCCTAGTTGTCTGAGAAAGTGCCAGATTGATTTCCAGAGTGGTTGTACAAGTTTACATTCCCACCAGCAGTGGTGAGGGGTTCTCCTTTCTCAACAACCTCTCCAGCATGTGTTGTCACTTGAGTTTTTTATCTTGGCCATTCTGATGGGTGTAAGATGAAATCTCAGGGTTGTTTTCATTTGCATTTCCCTAATGGCTAATGAATGTGGCTTCATAGATTGAGTTTGGTAATGTTCCTTCTGTTTCTATTTTGTGGAATAGTTTGAAGAGAATTGGTTTTAGCTCTTCTTTGAAGGTCTGGTAGAATTCTGAGCTGAAGCCATCTGGTCCTGGGCTTTTTTGGATGGGAGACTTTTGATGACTGCTTCTATGTCTTTGGGGGATATAGGACTATTTAATTGATTTACCTGCTCCTGATTCAGCTTTGGTAAGTCAAATCGATCAAGAAAATTGTCCATTTCATTTAGATTTTCAAATTTTGTGGCATATAGTCTTTTGAAGTAAGTCCTAATGATTGTTTGGATTTCTTCAGTGTCTGTAGTTATGTCCCCCTTTTCATTTCTGATTTTGTTGATTTGGGTGGTGTCTCTCTGCCTTTTAGTTAGCTTGGCAAAGGGTTTTTAGATCTTGTTGATTTTCTCAAAGAACCAGCTCTTGGTTTCATTTTTTTCTTTGAATGGTTTTATTTGTTTCAAATTGATTGATTTCAGCCCTGAGTTTGATTATTTCCAGCCATCTACTCCTTCTTGGTGTGTCTGTTTCTTCTTTTTCTAGGGTTTTTAAATGAGCCATTAAGTTGCATGAATGAGCTGTCTTGAATTTGTTCTTGAAGGCACTTAGTGCTATGAACTTTCCTCTTAGCACTGCTTTCATTGTGTCCCACCAGTTTGGGTATGTTGTGTCTTCATTTTCATTGATTTCTAGAAAGACTTTAATTTCTTTCTTTCTTTCCTCCCTGATCCAGCTGTCAATTAGTAGCAAATTGTTCAGTTTCCATGTGTATGTAGGAATGTATGAATGTAGGAATGTAGGAATTTTTGCTGTTTCTGTTATTGTTGAGGTCCAGCTTTATTCCATGGTGATCAGACAAGATACAAGGGATTATTTCAATCTTCTTGTATTTGTTGAGGCTTGCTTTGTGACCAACTATATGCTATATTTTGGAGACGTTTCCATGAGGTGCTGAGAAGAAGGTAAAGTCTTTTGTGTTTGGGTGTAAGGTTCTGTAAATGTCTGTTAGGTCCATTTGATTCATGACCTCTGTTCGAGACATTGTTTCTTTGTTTCATTTCTGTTTTGTTGACCTGTCCTTTGTTGAGAGTGGGGTGTTGAAGTCTCCCACTATTAGTGTGTGTGGATCTATATGTGGTTTAAATTTTATCAATGTTTCTTTAACAAATGTGGGTGCTCTTGTATTTGGGGCCCAGATATTCAGGTTGGTGATGTCTTCCTGGTGGAATTTTCCTTTGATGAGTATGAAGTGTCCTTCCCTGTCTCTTTTGATTAATTTTGGATGAAAGTCTATTTTATCAGATATTAGAATGGCTACTCCTGCTTGTTTCTTGGGTCCATTTGCTTGGAAAGTGGTTTTCCAACCCTTTACCCTCAGGTAATGTGTATCTTTGTGCCTTTGGTGTGTTTCTTGTATGCAACAGATTGCTGGGTTTTGTTTACGTATCCATTCTGTTTATATAAGTCTTTTTACTGGAGAGTTGAGTCCATTGATGTTGAGAAAGATTAATGACCAGTGGCTGTTAGATCCCTTGATTTTGATGTTGGCTGTGGTCATCAGGTTGTGGTATTCAGTTTGTGTGCTTTTTGTTTTACTGTAGCAAGGTTAATTATTTCCTGTATTTTCTTGAAAGAAGCTAATTTTCTTGGGTTGTATTTTCCCTTCCAGTGTCTTCTGTTATGCTGGATTTGTGTATAGGTATTGTTGAAATTTGTTTCTGTCATTAAATATCTTGTTTTCTCCGTCTATGAGGACTGAGAGCTTTGCAGGGTATAGTAGCCTGGGCTGACATCTGTGTTCTCTTAGGGTCTGCATGATATCCGTCCAGGCCCTTCTGGCTTTCATAGTCTCTGTTGAAAAGTCAGGTGTGATTCTAATGGGTTTGCCATTATATGTTACTTGGACTTTTTCTCTTGCATCTTTCAGTATTTTTTCTTTGTTCTGTATACTTACTGTTTGATTATTATGTGACGGGAGGATTTTCTTTTCTGGTCAAATTTTTTGGGTGTTCTGAGGGCCTCATGTATACTTATTGGCCTCTCCTTTAACTTGGGGAAATTTTCTTCAATGATTTTGTTGAAAATATTTCCTTTGCCTTGGAGAAGGGAGTCTTCTTTTTCTCTATACCTATTATTCTTAGGTTTTGTCTTTTCATATTGTCTTGGATTTCTTGGATGGTCTGTGGCAGGAATTTTTTGGATTTAACATTTTCTTTGACAGATACATTGATTTCTTCCATTGAACCTTCCACACTTGAGATTCTTTCTTCGATCTCTTGTGGTCTGTTGGTTATGCTTACCTCTGTAGTTCCTGTTTTCTTCCCTAGATTCTTCCTCTCCATTATTTCCTCCATTTGTGTTTTCTTTAATTTTTAGAATTCTATCTTCAGGTCTTGAGTTGTTTTGTTTACTTCCTTCACCTGTCTGATTGTACTTTCCTGTTTTTCTTTTAGTTCCTTCAACTCTGTTTCTTTTATTTCATTTAGTGCTTTAAGCATTTCCTTTCTAAAGGCCATAAACTGTTTGGCTGCATCTTCCTCTATTTCTTTATGGATGGCAATATTCTGTTTGAGTTTATCTTCCTCTATGTCTTTATGTATGTTATTTGTTTCCTCTGTTATCATCTTCATGAGCATAGTTGTTAGGTCATCTTCTTGGATTTCAGTTATGCTGGGGTGTCCAGGGCTACTTGCCCCTGGGTACCTGGGTTCTGAGATGCCATATTGCTTTATCTTTTGTTGCTTGAGCTTTTATGCTGACCTCTACCCATTGTGTTATCTTAGGTGTTTGGGGTTATTTTCTGGTGGTTCCTGGGATCCTGTGGTGGAGAGAATCCCCTTTGCAGAAAGCTGGTTTTCCTGAAGGATGTCTTCTTAGCTTTTTGGGTATAGTCCCTGGATGGATGGCGTTTTTTCAGGACATGCTGCTGCTCACCTCACGAATAGAGACCTTAGGGGTAACTGTGGTCTTTGTTAGTCGAGAGGGTTCTCCTCTCACCCAGGGAAGTCCTGAAGGCAGCTGCCCTGTTTCTGGGTTTCTTGGTATAAATTTAATGATCAGCTGCCATGACCCAGTTGGACATCTGGGGCGCAGCAACTCTTCGTGCCTGTGTCTGGAGCACAGCTGAGTAATGGCAGCACAGCTCCCCCACCCCCCAAATCTTCGAGACTTTTTCCAGGGAAGGATTGGGTGATTTAAGTCAGTACAGTTTCCTTCCTTCCCTGTGGATTCTCTGGAGACAGGGACTCCCAGTCTCTTTTTTGCCCTGGGGCGCTGCTCAGTCTTCGCCAGCTGGCTGGCATGCAAAAACTGCCTGTGTCTGCCTTTCCAGCCTTTGGGAGCCTGGGCATCTGCCTAAACTGGGTAATTTTCCCGATAACTTTTCGGGGTAGGGGTGTCGGTTGAGTGCTCTGAGATCAGACCAGCCATTTCCCTCCCTGTGGATTTACACTGGACAGTGAAACTCATTCGCTGGTGCCCTGGGGCCCACAGTTCTATCTGAGGTGGCGAATGAGGCGTGCAGGCAGAGCTCTGTGCAGGTGCCTGGGTCCCCGGCTCTGGCCCTGGGCTGGCTCCTGGGGCTCCCGTGGAACCCGAGTCTTTTCCAGGGGATGTCTGGGTGACCTAAGGTCGGTCCCAATCTTTTCCTGCACTGTGGAGTTATCTCTGGACTGAAAATTCCAGTCTCTGATAGCGTGGTGCACACGGTTCAGTCTGGGACTGTGATCAGAGACACTGGCATGTAGTTCTGGGCTGGGACTGGTGGCCAAGCGCCTGGCAGAACCAGGATCTCTTCTGCAGTTTAGCTGGGTGAGTTAAAAGCTGATGGAATCCCCCACCGTGGGGTATCCTCTCACCTGGGAAACACAATCACTGTGTTTTATGGCCGCGAGTTCCGATTGCTGGTCACTGTGCCGATCCTGCTGTGGTGCTGGTCAGAATGAGAGTCCTCCTGGCACTGCCATCTTGCCCCGCTGAAACTCTAGTTTCTTATTACTCCACTCTGTCTTTTTTTAAAAATGTTTATTGATTCTTTATGAATTTCACATTGTGCACCCAATTCCACTCATCTCCCTCTCCATTTGTATCTGCCTTCTGCTCTTACAATGTCCCACCTGAAAGAAAATAAAAAAACTAATTCAGCAACAACAACAACAACAAAATGAAGAGAAAACAAAAATTATCTTGTTGTATAAGCTGCATTGTGTTGTGTTACACAGAATATCCTATTGGCCACACATTTGTACTTACAAATGATCATTGCAATGAGTCCGTGATCTGGTTTGAGGCCTCTGGCTTCTGCTACACTATCAATACTGGATCCTCACCAGGACTCTCGGGTATTCTGTTGTTGCCCTTTATCGTGGATGTCCTGTGGGTTTGGTTTTACAGGCCTGGTCCCTTCATGCACACCAGCTGTTCATAGATAGGTTAAATGGTGGAGTGGGACAACTCAAATTCCTGGATCTGGGCCTGGGTGGTAAGTGAGTTGGTCAGCCTGCCATTTTTCCCACACCCACACCACAAGGGCCACCTTTCCATCACTGTCCAGACTAGCTTGCCAAATGCATGCAAGGAATGGGACTATCTCTCCCACTCTCATGCCTCTTCTGGTTCACATGTGTTCCTTTGCCATCAGAGCCAGCTCTATTATACTGCCTAGGTGAGGTGCAGAGCCCACTTTCCCAAATGTGGCAGCCTATAAAGGACAGGGCTAGGTGTTCATCTGTCATGACCCTGGTCTCCTGTCAGCTGCAGGTGGCAGGGGTGAGGGAGGCAGAGTGCATCATTTTCTTGCCCATGCCACCACAGGCAATATAGCTGGTTTAGGCCTGCTCTTCTATGCTCATGCTCTTGTGCAACCTCAACCCAAACATTAGGGACAGCTGTACTATACTGTCCAGACAAGGTGCAAAGGCTCTCAACCTTAGTGCTGCAGTGGTCCAAGGGTAAGTCCAGCTCTGTGCAGAACTTAGACATCAACATGGACCGAGGATCATCCCAGACAAGGGACATATATCTTCATGGCTTTTGACAGTAATATGGGTCACAGTCATCAATATAGATCCCTGCTACTTTATGGCTACAGACATGGCCCTCAGAGGCAGAATGGACTACACATTTTATATCTACTGAAAGCTTAAACCTCAAACAGGGCAATTTTTTCTTGAGCCCTGTCTATTTATTTCCAGATTTTATAATTTTGTTATTTTAACAGCAAAATTATATTTCATTGTGGAAATGTACCATAGTTGCATTATCCAATTATCTATTGACAGACATCTAGGCTGTTTCCAATTTCTTACTGTTACAAATAGAGCACAAATAAATACTAATGAGCAAGCATCTCTGTAATAAAATGTAGAGTCTTTGCGGTGTAAGTCCAGGTGTGGTATAGCTGCATCTTGTATATATCTATTTGCAGATTTCTGAGGAACTATAACATAGTGGTAGTGCAAGTTTGCACTCCTATCAGCGATGAATGAGGGTTTCCTTTCACCATATTCTCAGCAACATAAGCTATCATTTGTTTTATTGATCCTGGCCATTTTGACTGGGATTAGATAAAATATCAAAGTAGTTTTGATTTATATTTCCCCATTGGCTAAGGATATTGAACATTCTTCATGTTTCTCAGCCATTTGTGTTTCATATTTTAGTACTTTCTCTTTACTTCTGTACCCAAATTTTAAAATGGGTCATTTTTTAAGTTCTTTATGTATTTTGGAAATTAACCTCCTATCAGATGTGCAATTGGAAAAACAAATGCTTTTTATTCAGTAGGATTGCAGCTTTGTCTAAATAATGATGGCCTTTGGCATAAAGAACAATTTTAGTCTCATAAAGTTCCATTTGTTAATTGTTGTTCTCTCTGCTTGTGTTATTGGTAAACTATTTAGATTTTTTTTCATGTTCTGATGAGATCAAGAGTGACAGCATCTTCATTAAATGGTGCTGCTCCAACTAGTTGTGTACATGCAGAAAAATGAAAATAGACCTATATTTATCACCCTGCACAAAACTAAAGTCCAAGTGGATCAAAGACCTCAAAATAAAATCAGATACTCTAAATCGGTTAGAAGAAAAAGTGGGGAAGAGCCTAGAACTCATTGGCACAGGAGACAACTTCCTGAACAGAACACCAATAGAACAGAATCTAAGAGCAACAATCCATAAATGGGACCTCATGAAACTGAAAAGCTGCTGTAAAGCAAAAGTCACTGTCCTCAGAACAAAATGACAACCTACAGACTGGGAAAATACCTTCACCAACCCTATATCTGACAGAGGGCTGATATCCAGAATACATAAAGAACTAAAGAAGTTACAAAGCAATCAAGCAATCCAATTAAAAAATGAAGTATGGAGATAAACAGAATTCTCTGTAGAGGAATATAGAATGGCAGAGAAATACTTAAAGAGATGCTCAACATCCTTAACCATCAGAGAGATGCAAATCAAAACGATCCTGAGATTTCACCTTACACCTACCACAATGGCTAAAATAAAAAACTCAAGTGACAACACATGCTGGAGAGGATGTGGAGAAAGGGGAACCCTCCTCCTTTGCTGGTGGGAATGTAAACTGCAACAACCACTTTGGAAGTCAATCTGGTGATTTCTCACACAATTAGGAATGGCACTTCCTGAAAATCAAGTTATAGCACTTCTAGGCATATATCCAAAAGATGCTCAAGTACACAACAAGGACATTTGCTCAACCATGTTTGTCACAGCTTTATTTGTAATAGCCAGAACCTGGAAACAACCCAGATGTCCATCAACGGAGGTATGGATACAGAAATTGTGGTATTTTTACACAATGGAATACTACTCAACAATTAAAACCAAGGAAATCATGAAATTTGCAGGCAAATGGTGCGACCTAGAAAAGATCATTATGAGTGAGATATCACAGAAGGAGAAAGACACAGATGGTATATACTCAATTATATAGTCCTATAAGATAGTGTAAATATACTAAAATATGTGCACCTAAAGAAGATGAACAAATAAGAGGACCAGGGGTAAGATGATCAATCCTCACTTAGAAAGACAAATGGGATGGACATTGGACGTAGGAGAAAACAAGTAACAGGATGGGAGCCTATCAAAATGGCCTCTGAAAGACTCTACCTAGCAGTGTACGAAAGCAGATACTGAGACTCATAACCAAACCTTTGTCAGGGCTCAGAGAATCATATGAAAGAAGGGGGAGTTAGTATGACATGGAAAGGACAGGAGCTCCACAAAGCCCAAATACATCTGGGCACAGGGGTCTTTTATGAAACTGTTTCTCCAACCAAGTACCATGTATGGATATAACCTAGAACTGATGTTTGGATGTTGCCCATGGCAGATCAGTGTCCAAGTGGGTACCCTAATAAGGGGAACTGGGACTATTTCTGACATGAACTCAATGGCAGGCTCTTTGATCTCCTTCCCCCTCCCCAAGGGAGGAGCAGCCCTGGTAGGCAGCAGAGGAGGAGTTACAGCCAGTCCTGAAGATACCTGATAAAACAGGGTCAGATGAAAGGGGAGGACGTCTCTCCTATCACTGGACTTGGAAAGGGGCAAGGACTAGATGAGGGAAGGAGGGTGTGATTGGGAGGGAATGAAGGTGGGGGATACGGCTGGGATACAAAGTTAATAAAATGTAACTAATAAAATTAAAAAAAAAAGCATCCCAGCATTTTCTTCTCTCATATTTATGATATCAGAGATTGTGATAAGTCCAACCATTTAGTATAAATTTTGTGCAGAGTGATAGATCATTTATATCCTTCTACATGTACCCATATAGTGCCATTTGTTGAAGATTTCTTTTGGCCAGTGTGAATTTTGGCTTCATTTTAAAAACTCAGATATCCACATGTGTGTGGAGTTATCTCTGGGTCTTGAATTTTATTCCATTGATCCACCTATTTTCATGTCAATGCCATTTTATTTTTTATTACCATTGCTCTGTAGTAGAATTTGGAATTAGAAATGGTGATGTCTCCAGCAGTTCTTTCATTCATTTTGTTATTCAGGATTTGTGTGTGTGTGTGTGTGTGTGTGTGTGTGTGTGTGTGTATGTGTGTGTCTAAAAAGCTGTCCTTTCATTTTTACATTTTTAATGAAGAATTGTGGTGGAATTTTCATGGGAATTGAGTTGAAGCTATATATTGATATTGGTTGGAAGAACTTTTCACTCTATTAGTCCCAATTATTCATGAGTATGAGAGAGATCTTTCCATCTATTTATGTTTTCACCAATTTCCTTCTTTAATGTCTTATTTATAATAATGTTTTTGTAAGACTTATTCCCTTGCCTTGTTAGAGTTCTCCAAAGATATTTTATTTTACTCTTTAGGCTATTAAGAAAGGGATTTTTCTCTTGATTTATTTCTGTCTATTTTTCATTTATACAGGAAAGTTACTGAGTGTTGTGTATTAATTTTGTATTTTGCTTCTTCACTTTATCAACTGTAGAAGTTTCCTAGTAGAGTTTTTAACATATTATTTTATAAATTAAATTATACCATCTGCAAAAAGATATTTTGACTTCTTTTTTGTTTTTTTTTTCTTTTTTTAATTTTTAAAGAATTTTATTTAAATTTTTCTTACAATATATTTTGATCATATTCTTCACCTCTCACAACTCTGCCCAGATCTGCCCCACTTCCCTCTTCAACCAGCTTCTATTTATCTCAAACCAAAAAGAGAAACAACCAAAACAAAAATCAAAAGAAACAACAACAAAGTCAGAAAGCCAAAAAATTAAAAAATAAAAGGCAGCTATGACAAAACAAAATTTCACAAAACACATGGAGTCCATTTTGCATTGATATACACAGTGACACTTCTAGACACTTGAAGAAAATTGATCTTCCATTTCACAGTAGGTATCAATTCCAAGTAGCTTCTTGTTTGGGGACAGAGTCATTGCTTCTATGCCCTTTTCTGCTTGGATTTTGTCTGACTTGAATCTGTGCAGGTCTTGTAGCCAAATTCTGATTATTATTATTATTATTTTATTATTTTTTATTCATTACAGTTTATTCACTTTTTTCCCAGCTATAGAATTCTCCCTTATTCCCTCCCAACCCACCCTTCCCCATCTCCTTCATGCCCCTCCCCAAGTCCACTGATAGGGGAGGTCTTGTACCCTTTCCATCTGACCCTATCTTATCAGGTCTCATCAGGACTTGGCTGCATTGTCCTCCTCTGTTGTCTGTCAAGGCTAGTCCCCTCTCCGGGGGGTGGTTATCAAAGAGCCAGCCACTGAGTTCATGTCAGAGACATTTTTTATTCTCCTTACTAGAGTACCTACTTGGATACTGAGGTGCCATGGGCTTTATCTGAACAGGGGTTCTAGGTTATATGCATGAATGGTTCTTGGTTGGAGTATCAGTCTCGGTAAACACCCCTGTGCCCAGATTTTTTGGCTCTGTTGCTCTCCTTGAGGAGTTCCATTCCCCTCCAGATCTTGCTAACTCTCCCTTCTTTCATAAGATTCCCTGCACTCTGCTCAAAGTTTGGTTCTGAGTCTCAGCATCTGCTTTGATACACTGCCAGGTAGATTCTGTCTTATTGCTTTAGCTAAGACTTCAAGTACTATTGTAGAAACAAGATAAATGTGTTCTGTGTGTGTGCTCATTCTAGCTCCCCAAAAAATGACACAGATAGCTATTGCATTTATTAATAAAATTTAATGCACTATAGCTGGGCAGATATTGATCTATTCTAACCCATTTATATTAGCCTAGCTACTTCCCATCCCTGTGCCCCATGCTACATGTCATCTTAGTCTAGAGTTGGTTGCTTCTGCTTCATCTGTTTGTCTTCATGGTGAACTTCTAATGGCAACCTCATCCTCTTTTCTTCTCTGGTCCCTACCTGAGACCTTGCTGACTGTGATCAGAAGTCTTGCCTCTTGTCCTCTCTGCCCAGCTATAGGCTGATCAGCTTCTTTATTAACCTATCAAAGATAATAGAGTACAATTTTGACACATTGACAAAGGAGATTCTTCATAGAAATGACAATGCCCATGTCTGAACTGCAATCAGATCTCAACAGCAGAGACCTCAGAATCTGAATACATAATGAACAAGACCACCCCCAACGTATTATATTTAATAAGTGTGGAGAGTGGACAAACACCTCTTGCTCCTGATTTTAATGGAAATGCTTTGCATTTCTCTCCGTTGATTGTGGTTGTGGCCTTCCTACATATTGTCTTTGCTATAATGAATCACATTACTCTTCTTCCTAGTCTCTCGGACCTTTTATAATGAAGAGATGTTGAATTTTTGTCAAAATCCTTTTCTGCATTTAATTAGATGATCATGTGATTTTTGTCTTTTACTCTGTTTAGGTGGTGGATACAGGTTTTGTTTTATATATGTTGGACTATCCTTTCATCTCTTGGATAAAGCCTACTTGATCACGGTGAAGAATCCTTTTGATATATTCATGTGTTCAGTGTACAAGTATTTTACTGAAAATGTGCATCTATGTTCATAATAATATTACTTTCTATTTTTTTTTTCTTTGTTGGGTCTTTGTGTGCCTTAGGTATCAGGGTAAAGTCATCTCATAAAAAGAAACAAGAAATATTTCTTCAGTTTCTGTTTGGCAGAATATTTTGAGCAATGTTTATGTTATTTCTTCCTTGTAATTCTGGAAGAATTAAAAAATGAATCCATCTATTCCTGTTTTTTTTGTGGTTAAGAGTTTTAATTACTATTTTTATCTCCCTAGGGGTTATTTGTATGTTAAAAAATTACTTATCTGAGATTAATTTGTCTTTAGAAGGTCTTATATATCAAGAAATTTGTCCATTATTTTGGGTCTCTTCCCCCAAGTTTGATGGAATAAAGACTTTTTTAATTAAATTTTTTTAATTAAACTTTTTTTTAATTAAATTTTTTCACATTGTATGTCATTTTGCTTTTCTGGATTCTACGAATATCTATTGAAATGTCTCCCTTTTCACCAGTAATTTTATTAACCTATATTTTTTCTCTCCATCCTTTCAATAATTTGGTTAAATATTGATTGATTGATTGATTGATTGATCTTATTCAGTTTCTCAAAGAAGCAACTCTTTGTTTCATTGATTTTTTTATATATTTTCTACTGTTTATCTTCTCTATTTTATTGATTTTTATCGATGACTTTCATTATTTCTTTTCATGTACTCTTTGTGGTGTTATTTATTGTTTTTGTTTAAGAGTTTTCAGTGTCTTCTTACATTGTTAAAATTAAATGTTTCCTTTTTGTAATGAAAGCTCTTAAAATTATGAACTTGCCACTGAATAGCCTTCATTGTGTCCTATAGTTTTGAGTACACTGTGTATTCATTTTCATTCAATTCCATAGTTTATAATCATCTCTTAAGTAGAATCTTGAGATAAAACAAACATCTTTATAGTTATGTCAGGTGCTCTTTCTCAATTGAGTGATCATCTCTTCCTCTTTTTAAGATTAAGCAGATTTGAATATACTATTTAGTTACCGTTTCTAAACAACTTAGAAACTAGCTGAACTAGACAAAACCAGACAGAAATAAAACATGCATCTCTACGTAATGTTCATTAATCTTGACTTGGAACACAGTCTTATATTCATGCACAGTCCCTCTCTGCTCATCTGTTACTTATAAGTTGTCATTTTCTTTTTCTGTTATGAATAGGATAAAAATAGATGCAAGAGTGGTTTTATGGAGGAAGAAATGCCACTGAAAATAATGAAATGAACTTGAGTCACTTTTTTTTCTCTAAATTCCAGTTATAAAAAGAGGAACTGTATTGGATGGGATAGTGTATTTTTATAATGGAACCATTCACTTTAAAGAACTGCTATTTATCTGGATTATGCTTTTGTTTTGGATTAGAAATTTTCAAAGCATCTCTCAAAAGACTATCAAATTGCTGACTTCACAAAGCCTCCTGCCTGGGGAAATGGAGCCAGTGTGAAGTTTCTCTTCTTTGTCAGGTGGAGATGCATTGTGATTAGTTGTGACACTTTGAAGCGTGTGAGTGCGTTCAGAAGAACAGAATAATGGGCAGAGATTGCATTTTGAATTAGCTGCCAACTGGTTATAAAATCAAGACAGATCAACAGCTTTATTTACCTTTGATTTTTCTACAGCCACAAAGGAATGGAAATCCACACCAGTTTACTTAAGAGGTGAATAAACGTTGGAATCTAAACTAGATATTATCATTTAGACAGGAAATTAGCTATACTCAGAAGCTGATCTTAAAATTAAATAAGAAAATTACTCTTTAAAAACATTAAAATTATTTTCTTCTTTTTTTTTTCTTTCCAAACATTTTAAAATAGTGGGAATGAGTTGGATCCAGAATAAAATCGAGTGGCTTGATGTTTAGATGTTTAATCTGGCAGATATTTTTCCACCAGCAAATCAAACTTTAGCTTTTTACCACAGAGTAAGCACTTTGTTAGACAACGGAAAAACTCATACTAGTATTAACCCTAAAAATATCTAGAAGTAGATTCCAGAAATCATGTTGGAATTTATGAAACCAAAAACATTGAAAATATTTTATTTTCTATTGAATAAAAATCATTCTGTATGTTTCTTGCTTTCTGACGTGATTGACAAAGCTTTCAATAACAGTTTCCCAGGTAAATATTATGGCTGCCTGAGGGTTCAACCAAATGTCAGAACTGACAGATGGGCTGCCCATGATGTCTAATATAATAGAAGAACAATCAGACAGCAGCAACATCAGATAAGCGAACTCTATTAGTTTGATGGTTTAAGAACAATAAAATCTTTTAGTAGAACTGAATATGACCCAAAGTTAGCATAATATAAAATGTCACAATTATCCCCTCTTAAGTAACATAAATATTTTTTTCTACCTTATAATTATGGCATTTGTTGCACATTGCTTTGACTCTTCCTAGTTAACTGTTATTAATGTTATGGCAGGAGAGATGGCTCAGAGGTTAAAAGTCTTGCTATTCTTAAAGAACTCCCAAGTCTGTCTTACAGCACTGATATGATGGCTTACTACCTAGCCTGTAAGTCCAGTACTGGGAAATATCATGGCCTCTTCTGACTTCTTGAGCTCTACATACACATTGTGCATAGTTACATACTCAGGCACACACACATACACAGAAAATAAAATATAATTCAAAAGTTACTGCTGTTCCCATTACTATGGAACCCACTAGGACATTGAAATGCCGTGTGCAGAGGTTCTAGGCTATCTCCATCAATGGTCCTTGGCTGGAGAACCAGTCTCTGAAAAGACCACTGTGCCCAGATTTTTTGGTTCTGCTGTTCTCCCTGTGGAGCTCCTATCCTCTCCAGGTCTTACAATTTCCCACTTCTTTCCTAAGATTCCCTGCACTCTGCACAAAGGTTGGCCATAAGTTTTAACATATGCTTTCACAGTCTGCAGGGCAGAGTCTTTCAGAGGCCCTCTGCGGCAGGCTCCTGCCTGTTCCTGTTTTCTACTTCTTCTGATGTCCATCCTCTTTGCCTTTCTGGATAGGGTTTGAGCATTTTAGCCAGGGTCCTCCTTCTTGATCAGTTTCTTTAGGTGTACAGATTTTAGTACAAGGACTGTCTCTGACATGAACTAATTGAGCTGCTCTTTGTTCACTTCCCTGTGATGGAGGAGCAGCCTTACCAGGCTATAAAGGAAGACAATGCAGCCACACCTGAGGAGACCTGATAGACTAGGATCAGAAGGAAAGAGAGGAAGACCTCCCCTATCAGTGGACTTTGGGAGGTGCATGCGTGGAGATGGGAGAGGGAGGGTGATGTGGGGGGGGATGGAGGGTGCTACAGAGGCTGACAAAGTGAATAAAGTGTAATTAATAAAAATTAAAATAAAAATATTGAAAAAGAGGCAATGTCCTGGGCAGAAAGATATGTATAACTGACAAGGCAGTCTTAAGTTATGTCTTTTCCCTCATGAGCTGAACAACCTTAGTGGAGAGATCAGAAAGGTATAATCTAAATATAACACAACATGATGAGACAATTAGAAAAATTCTACATCCGATGTCATTATCTGTAGCTAAAATGCTGATGGCACTGACAATATTACATAAAATTGACCTAAGACCATGTATGAAGTATAGATAGAATGTAAATAAACACCATGGCCTTACCAAAAAAAAAAAGAACAAACAAACAAAAAAAGTTACTGCTGTATCTCTTCAAATAACCACACAACTTTCTTTCAGCTTCCACACCAGAGAAAACACCTAATTGTTAGTACTTTCTTAAAATGATTTAAGGAAACAACATGCTTCACAATAGCCACAAAGGACATACAGTGCCTTGGTGTGAACCTAACCAAGCAAGTCAAAAACTTGTATGAAAAAATTCTCTGAAGGAATAATTAGAAGCAGATACCAGAAGATGGAAAGATCTTCCATGCTCATGCCTTCACAGGATTAATATAGTAAAAATGGTTGTTTTACCAAAAGCAATCTACAGATTCAATGCAATTCCCATCAAATTACCTTACAGAACTTGAAAGAAAAATTTTCAACTTCATATGGAACAACAAGAAACCCAGAATGACTAAAACAATTCTCTACAGGAAAGGATCTTCAGGAGGTATCTCCATCCCTGATCTCAAGCTGTACTATAAAGGAACAATACTAAAAACTTCATGGGACTGGCATAGAAATAGACTGGTGGATCAATGGAATTGAATAAAAGACCCTGAAATAAATACACACATTATGGCCACCTGATTTTTGACAAAGATGCCAAAACCATACAATGGAAAAAAAGACAACATCTTCAACATATGGTTTTGGTCTACGTGGATGTCTACATGTAGAAAATGCAAATAGATCCGTACTTATCACCCTGCACAAAACTAAAGTCCAAGTGGATCAAAGATTTCAATATAAAACCAGACACACTAAACCGCTTAGAAGAGAAAATGGGGAAGAGCCTTGAACTCATTGGCACAGGAGACAACTTTCTGAACAGAACACCAACAGCACAAGCCCTAAGAACAACAATCAATAAATGGGACCTCATGAAACTGAAAAGCTGTTGTAAAGCAAAGGACACTGTCATCAGAACAAAACAAATGCCTACGGATTGGGAAAGGATCTCCACCAACCCTATATCTCACAGAGGACTAATATTCAATATATATAAAGAATTCAAGAAGTTAAACAGTAACAAATCAAGTAATCCATTTAAAAAATGGGGTACAAAGCTAAACAGAATTCTCAATAGAGGAATATTGAATGGCAGAAAAAGACTTAAAGAAATGTTCAACGTCCTTAGTCATAAGGGAAATGCAAATCAAAATGACCCCAAGATTTTAACTTACATCCATCAGAATGGCTAATATCAAAAACTCAAATGACAACACATGCCAAAGAGGTTGTGGAGAAAGGGGAATCATTCTCCACTGCTGGTGGGAATGCAAACTTGTACAACCACTCTGGAAATCAGTCTGGGACTTTCTCAGACAACTAGGAATAGTGCTGCCTCAAGGTCCAGCTATTCCACTCCTAGGCATATACCCAAAAGAGGCTCAAGTATACAATAAAGACATTAGCTCAACCATCTCTGTAGCTGCTTTATTTGTTACAGTCATAAGCTGGAAACAGCCTAGATGCCCCTCAGTGGAGGAATGGATACAGAAATTGTGGTACATATACACACTGGAATATTACTCAGCATTAAAAAAAATAAGGAAATAATGAAATTTGCAGGTAAATGGTTTGATCTGGAAAATATCATCCTGAGTGAGCTTTCCCAGAAGCAGAAAGATGCGCACGGTATATACTCACTTATTAGACATATAATATGGGATAAACCAACTAAAATCTGTACACCTAAAGAAACTAATCAAGAGGGAGGACTCTTGCTAAAATGCTCAATCCCTATCCAGAAAGGCAAAAAGGATGGACATCAAAAGAAGGAGAAATTAGGGAACAAGTCAGGAGCCTGACACAGAGGACCTCTGAAAGGCTCTGCCCTACAGATTATCAATGCAGATGCTGAGACTTATGACCAAACTTTGGGCAGAGTGCAGGAAATCTTATGAAAGAAGTGGGAAAAAGTAAGATCTGGAGAGGACAGGAACTTTACAGGGAGAGCAACAGAACCAAAAAAATCTAAGCACAGGGCTCTTTCCTGAGACAGATACTCCAAGCAAGGACCATGCCTGGAGATAACCTAAGATCCCTGCACAGATGTAGCCCATGGCAGTTCAATATCCAAGTGGGTTCCATAGTAATAGGAACAGGGACTGTCTCTGACATGAACTGATTGGACTGCTCTTTCATCACCTCCCCATGAGGGAGGAGCAGCATTACCAGGACACAGAAGAAGACAATGCATCCACTCCTGATGAGACCTAATTGACTAGGATCAGAAGGAAAGAAAAGAAGACCTCCCCTATCAGTGAACTTGGGGAGGGGCATGCGTGGAGGGAGGGAGGGAGGGGGGGAGGGAGGGAGGGAGGGATTGAGACTGGTGGATGGAGGGAACCACTGGTGGGATATAAAGTGAATGAAGTGTAATTAATGAAGAATTAAAAAATAATTTAACACAGAAAATAAAATGTTGTAAGGTATCACTGTTGATAAAAGACATAGCAAATTTTAAAGTATAGAATATCCTCAGAGTTTCCATATGATATCACTGTGTTAGTATTCCATTTATGGACATTAACTCATTGAGCCATATTCTAGCCCTGAAAGACCACAATAACTTTATCTGTAGTGAGCTATAGTTATATATTTATAGGTAATCTTATAAAATTAAATATATTACCCAAAATCTCTCTGCTAGATACAGAGCTGCACTGCTTAGCACCTCTGCTGAAGAAAGCATGTTTGATTGACAGCCCCAAATGCTAAGTTCTTGATTCACCACTGTGTTCCATCAAGGCCACACTTCCTCCAGCTGCTTCTGGGGAACAATACAGTACAAGTCAACCTGTGCCTCCTGTTTCTGAGGTTCAGAATTTCTCTGAAGGATACAAATCAGAGATTTCCTTCTAGCCTGAAAAATCTTGTTTGAACTTACCTGTGACATTAATATACAAACTCCCTTTTTTTCTCCTTTTTTATTAAACATTTCCTACTTACATAGGGGTCATTAGACTACTTTTACACTTACACTTGCAGACATTTCCTTATGTGTTTGTTTAGCATCTAATTCTATGTAGAGATTGCTTGGTGGAGAATTGGAACTCAGACATTGCTCAAACCTTAAGCAGAAAGTTGAAAATTCAAGAACAAAATATTTTTTGATGCTACTAATGGTTTCAACTTCTAGTGAAAACTTGAGAACGCCTTAACTATTGAATGAAGGATTACTTTAAATGATCAAAAGTACAAAATATAACTAAAATAGTGCCAAACATTTGTAAAATTTTTATGGGGTATGCAATGCTTTGTGTCATATTAAGAATGCAGGTTTCTCAGATTTCTCACTCTGCTTTATATGTTGGCCTTGGGTTTGGCTCTTGCCTCTAAAATTTTTGTTGCAATTGTGCACTACTCTCTCTGACATAAAAAAAATCTTTTTTGCTATGTATGAAATCATTCATCTGTCAGGATTCACACTGCTTCTTGAAAAAGCAACACTATTATACCCAGAGAGTTAGTTAGGAAGGTTTTCCATTACTCCGAAATGATACGATTTTCACGTAGGGTGGAAATCACTAATTCTCATATTTCATTTGATAGATAGTATGGCCCTTTCAACAAGAAAAAGGATTTAAAATCTCCTAGCAGAATGTTCTGTGTATCATCGTTGACAAAGCTGTTAAATGAGCAGCCTTATAAATAACTAAATGGCTATTAATAGCCCTGATTCACTCTGAATTCCCTATTGCTGCATGTTGTAAGTGTTCTTAGTTGTGCTCTTGTGAAAGTCTCATGCTGTACTGATGCTCACTGTTGTAGTAACTTAAAATCTTAGAACCAAACATTCTCTGTCTCTCTCCTCCTTCCTCACTACCCTCACGTCATATTAATCAAAAGCTCTTTGGAAGGATACTATATACACATTAGTAATATTTCTAAACAGTAAGAGACTGCAGTGGGGGAATTTCAAGACAGAAAAAGCAACTTCTCCAAGAAAACGCAGATATAACAAAGAAACAAAAAGAATAAAGAAAAAATTACTTGGACATTTGCAAATACCAATAACGATTGCATTTAAACATACTTCTTCATTATCGTTGTTGATGTATTCAAGCCCTGTAAGTTGATAAAAATTTCTGATTTTCAGCAAAATTTATAAAATAGAAAAGGAGAACAAGAGCTGCATAGAGAGGAGGAGGCATGTACAGATGAAGATAGAAGAGTATGTGAGGTAGAGGATAGAAAGATAGCATGTATAGATTAAGAGAGGGAAAATATAGTCTGGACCTACTGGACACGAATTAGAACCAGGATAACAGTTGATTTGAAATTATCACAATAACAATGTATTAAATATCTTAGTGGTCAAAAATGTGTACTGTTTAAACAAATTGGAAAAGTAAACAAAAAATGGGTTGAGAGAATATGAAAATATAGTGCTATAGACATGGAGAATTTTAAAGATGTTAGATATGGTCAAGAATGGAATCAGAGAACTGGAGAGTATATCAGAAGAAAATTATCACAATAAATACCCAGGAAATAAAAACAAATGAAAAAATTAGAGTAGAAGATTAAAACCCTGGAACTATTTTTAATATGATATACATTAATAAGAATATCCTAATAATGAAAATAGAAATGAAAAGAATAAATATGTATAAGAATGTCTTATTTATACAGCAGAAAACCAGTGGACAAGGCTGGAGTAATAATGATAGAAGGATCTAGTGAGTAACAAGGATAAGAACTTAGACTGCTTTTCAGACTCTATGCAAGGAAAAAGAAGATGCTGAAAGTGTTATAAGATAAACATGAAAATATATCCATTGTATCTTAGAACTTAATACATAGCAATCCTCACCATCACATACGGCAAGAAATAAATTACTCTGTAAGAAACAGTAAAAAGAAGTTTCAAAGAGGATACCAAATGGCTATTCTTATATCTCTAATTACATTCCACTTTGATCCTTCCCTTTGCTTCCAGGTCATCTATCCATTTCCCTTATACTTTTCTCCTCTGAATATATCTACTTCTAAGTTCAAAGCCCTGTGTTTATTACCTGACCATATTTTCCATACAGTGTGGCAAATTATCAGCAATAATACCCAGCTGTGAGGCCTGTGAACTACAGTAATGACTTACTAGGAAATATGTGCTTTATACTTCAATATTGGCATGCTACATAGATAACCAATGGTTCTGATTTGATTTGAGGCCCAGACCAATGAAAGATATTATTTTTTGCATTTGTAAAATTTTTATATTAATTACAGTTTATTCACTTTTTATCCCAGCTGTAATCCCCTTCCTCATCCCCTCCCAATCCCACCCTCTCTTCCTTATTTTCTCCCATCCCCCTCTCCAAGTCCACAGATAGCAGAGGTCCTCTTCCCCTTCCATCTGACCCTTGCCTGGCTGCATTGTCTTCCTTTGTGGCCTGGCAAGGCTGCTCTCCCCTCAGGGGAGGTTATCAAAGAGCCAGCCACTGAGTTCATGTCAGAGACAGTCTCTGTTCCCCTTACTAAGGTACTCACTTGGATACTGAGCTGCCATGGGCTATATCTGAATAGGGGTTCTAGGTTATATGCATGAATGGTTCTTGGTTGGAGTATCAGCCTCATAAAAGACCCCTGTGCCCACATTTATTACTTCTGTTGCTCTCCTTATGGAGCTCCTGTCCCTTCCAGGTCTTTCTATCTTCCCCTTCTTTCATAAGATTCCCTGCATTCTGTTCAAAGTTTGGTTATGAGTCACAGCATCTGCTTTGATACACTGAGGGGTAGACTTTTCAGAGGCCCTGATCATTGGAAGAAGAGAAAACAGGAAATTATTTTTTAATTTAATTTATTTATATATTTCTTTATTGTGATTTATTCTCTTTGTATCCTAGCTGTAGCTCCCTCACTCGTTTCCTCTCCCTATCCCATGTTTCTTCCTTCCCTCTTCTTCTCCCATGCCCTTCCCCAAGTCCACTGATAAGGGAGGTCCTCCTCCCCTTCCATCTGACCCTAGTCTATCAGGTCTCATCAGGACTGGCTGCATTGTCTTCTTCTGTGGCCTGGTAAGGCTGCTCCCCCCTCAGGTGGTCAAAGAACCAGCAACTGAGTTCATGTCAGAGACAGTCCCTATTCTTCTTACTACAGTACCCACTTGGAGGCTGTGCTGCCATGGGCTACATCTGTGCAGAGGTTCTAGCCTATCTCTCTTCATGGTCCTTGGTTAGAGTATCAGTCTCAGAAAAGACCCTTGTACCCAGGTTTTTGGTTCTGTTGCTCCTCTTGTGGAGCTCAAGTCATCTCCAGGTCTTCCTATTTCTCCCTTCTTTCATAAGATTCTCTGCACTCTGCCCAAATTTTGGCTATGAGTCTCAGCATCTGTTTTGAAACCCTGCTTGGTAGCAGCCCTCTGTGGTAGGCTCCTGTCCAGTTCCATGTTTTTCTCCCTCTTCCGATGTCTGTCCCATTTATCTTTCTGAATTAGTGTTGATCATCTTACCCAGGATCCTCCTTCTTGACCAGCTTCTTTAGCTGTACAGATTTTAGTATGGTTTTCCTATATTATACAATTAATATCCACTCAGAAGTGAGCATATACCATGTATATGAAAGGAATTCTTAACAGGTTCTCTAAATACTTCCAGTGTAGTTATCTGAATACATCCTGCAAGTGATTAGTCCCATCAACATTTTCCCATCAAAGGGGAAAGGGTCCATTGGGCCTCCACCACCCCCTGAGGGATTGCCAATTGACACTTCAGGGGTATGTGTCACTTGTCATTTTTACCAGTGTTGTAACCAAAACTCAACTGCATTTGTCCAGTAAATAACATGCCACTGATCCAGGAGCAAGAAACTCAAGTTTGCTCAGTGGATCACACACAAAACAGTAGGCATGAATGGTGGAAGGGTGTTGAGATAAATGATTACAATGGAAGAGGAAGGGGCATGAAAGGCACATGGATAAAAATAACTAAAATTTCTTTATCTATCTTCACTCCTTCTTCTCTTTCTATATTGACATACCTTCCTCCTCACCAGTAAAACTTTCAAATTGTTGAAAGCAAAATTAAACTGTGCTAAAAATGAAAATAAAATGCATAAACAAATCCATGAAGAAAAAAAATGTAAAAACACTTAAAAGAATTTCTTTTTTTTTTTTTTTTAATTTTTTTTTAATTTTTATTTTTATCAGTTACATTTTATTAATTCTGTATCCCAGCCGTGCCCCGAACCCTTGTTCCCTC
>REGO01000297.1:2126255-2193881 GCA_010120015.1 Rhombomys opimus
CTGATAGGGGGGACCTCCCCCCATTCATCTGATCCTGTTTTATCAGGTATCTTCATTGAGTTCCTGTTAGAAATAGTCCTTGTTCCCCTCACTTTAAAAGAATTTCTTTACACAAAAATAAAGTTACTTAGATCAGGAACAGGGGCAAAAACATTGAAGAAATAAATAAATAGTGAGGAACTGGGTGTTATACCCAGTTCGTGAGCCCCCAAAAGATCTCCAGGAATCGACTCCATTGCAAAACACATGAGGGTCTTTTTATTGTAAATTACAAGCTGCAGTTTGGGCCTACACAGCCCCGACCACCAAAGCGGTGGGAGCTGAGCGCGCCGCGCAAATGTTAGTTGGGTGATACATAGATTCTGGTCCCTCCCAGCATGCCCAAGGCAGGGGCGATTCCTGCCTGGCAAGCATCTATTGGTCAAGTTGCTACATTTTGAATCGATTGGCTATAGGAAAGTATCAGACCATTAATGACCAGGTATCTCTCCCTAGGGGGAGGGTCCAGTTTCCTAGCAACTGTATCTCTAGTGGGTGGGGAAGAACACAGCGAGGTAGCTCTCCCCTCAGGGAATTTACTACTATACCGCACCTACTCTACGTCTTAATGATTGCTCCTACTTTATCTTTTGGTCTCTCACTGGGAATAGTCAATTCTAAGGTAATTGCAAATAATGAAATAATATAGTATTATTGATAAGAGACACAGAATAGTTTTAGATATGTAAATGACATATAGATACATCTAAATATTTAAATACTAAACTGACATTTAAAATTACAGAAAATAATTAGTTAAAGCCACACATAAAAGGATGACACAAAAGGATGACACAAAACAAGTAAGTTAAATAAAATAAAGAACAAAATTAAGAAATCAACAAAGAATTTTTTAATTAAATTTTTATTTTTTATATTAATTACAGTTTATTCAATTTGTATCCCAGCTGTAGCCCCTCCCACAATCCCTTCCAATCCCACCTTCCCTCTTTCATCTCCTCCTATGCCCTCTCCAAGTTCACTGAGAGGGAAGGTCCTTCTTCTTCTCCATATGATCCTAGCTTATCAGGTCTCATCAGGATTGGCTGAATTGTACTCCTCTGTGGCCTGGCAAGGCTGTTCCTCCAAGGGAGAGGCGGTCTAAGAGCCAGCCACTGAGCTCATGTCAGAGACAGTCCCTGTTCCCCTTACTAGGGAACCCACATGGATATTGATATTCTATGGGCTACATCTGTGCAGGAGTTCAAGGTAATTTCCATGCATGATCCTTGGTTGGAGTATCAGCCTTAGAAAAGGCCCCTTTGCCAAGAATTTTTACAAATATAAAAACAACACTGTTCTTTCAGCAATAACTTCAGTATAATTTTTCCCACATGCACATTACAACAGTAGGTCAGAATGTATGAGAATTCCAAGCTGCATCAAGAAAGTCTTTATAGAATGCATTATTGTTATGATAATGCATAGTTTTGTTCCATGTAGCAAAATTTGGGGTCCCATACAGCCACTTCAAGTTTATACTTGCTGTGCATTGATTGACTAAATTAGATCATTTGAAAAACAAGGTATTGCTGGTCAGAGAAAGTAGATCTAACAGATTCCTAACTGAGAAAAAGGATATTGGCTATATCATCACCTAATTTAATAATGCAGGTATACATACACATACACACATACTGCAACATTAGCAAATTCTCAGCAATATGATTTCATCAAAGATGGCCTCTGCTTCCCTAAATAACTCTATTTAGATATGAGCTGTTTCTCTGGTAGATCATGACGCCTTTGGAAGTGTCCATATCAGCAAGCTTACTTTGTAAGTAATTTTTAATTTAATATTTTATCATTTAAAAAATGTTCTTTTCATATCCTGATTGCAGCCCCCTTCCTTGTCTCCTGCTCCCTTCCTCTTTCCCACTATTACCATTTCCCAGTCCTCAGAAAGGGGGAGCCTCGTCCTTTACCAACTGACCCCAGACTACCCAGTTTCTTCAGGACTTCTTGTATCCTCCTCCTCTTTCCTGGCCTAGGGAAGTGGTCAAATAGGATCCAACAGAGTTCATCATAGACAGCCCCTGTACCCTTGCTAGGGAAACAACGTGGAGACTGAACTGTCTATGGGCTACATCTGATCAGGGGGCCTGTTTCCTCTCCATGCATGTTTCTCGTTTGTGCATCAGTCTCCGCAGGCACCTCTGAACTTAGATTTTTTGGCTCTGTTGGTCTCCTTGTGGAACTCCTGTCCTCTTCTGCCCCTTCTATCATGCCATTATTCTATATGACCTCCTGCCCTCTCCAGAGTTTGACTGTGAGTCTCAGAATCTAGTTCAGTTCTCTGCTGGTGGAGTCTTTCAGAGGATATCTATGAATGGCTCCCTTCCAGTTCCCTCTCTTCATTCACTTCAGGTGTCTATTCTATTTGCCCTTCTGAATGAGAATTAAGCATCTTTCCTAGGGTCTTCCTTGTTATTTAGCCTCTTCAAGTCTCAGTGATATACTATGGTTGTCTGTATATTATGGTTATATTGTACTGTATATTATACTGTATAGTATGGTATATAATGGTATAGTATATGTATATTATAGTATATTATACTGATAGTATGGTAATATTGTATGGCTAATATCAGTTTATAAGTGAATACATAGCATACATGTCTTTGTAGGTATAGGTTATCACATTCAGGATGATCGTTTCCAGATCCATCCATTTGCCTGCAAATTTCATAATGTTCTTTTTTAATAGCTGAATAATATTCTATTGTGTAAATGGACCACAAATTCTTTATCCATTTTTTGCTTTAGGGACATCTGGGTTGTTTCCAGTTTCTGGCTCTTATGAATAAAGTTGCTATGAACTTACTTCAGCAAATGTACTTGTTGAATTTCATAACCTGTATTTTGATATTGTTTGCCCATACTCTTTTCTCTCTTCAGTATTTCTGAAAAGAATCCCTTTTCCTTGGGCCTAGGGACACACTTGTATATATTAAGGAAAACCAAATCATCCACATCACAGGTTAAGTATTAAGCTTCTAATGACTTAATCTGATAAACAGAAAGGAAAATAAAGTAGGGTGTTGGGTAGAGTCATATAGGAGCTAAAATAATTATTCAGTGTGAGAAGTCTAGGTAGAGTAATCTTGGTAACTCAGATATCAACACTGTCTGAACACAGACACTGCACAGATATGTGTTGCCATTCATGCAAATAAAAAACTCTGTGGAGGTTATTTTTCTTGCAGGATATTCACTTTACCACTATAACTATGTAGGCAGAACTTTTTCAAACCTAGAGGTGAATATATTACCTATTATAGGCTTACAAATTTTGGCTTTAAACCTAAACTCTTATGTCTGTGTGTATTTATATTCTCTAAATTTGAGAAAGGAAAATTTAATTTTAGGGTCCCAGTGCAATAACCAATATTTTCAAAGAGATATTGCTTCATAAAATTGTTAAGTGTTTTTAAAAGTCATGTGCCAAATATGTTTGTCATATGCAAGTAGAATCAATTTGGAAATACCCCGGTGCCTTCTCCCTAATATATGTTGACCTTTTCACACATATATATCATATATATATATATATATATATATATATATATATATATATATATATGACACTGGAATTTTCAGAAAAGCTTTCCCCATCTCATGTGGCTATACAAATGCAGCATCCAAAGCATACATATACTGTATTAAAATCTACCCAAGGAAAACAGAGAGCTGAGGCTAAAGTGAAGAAGATGTGATTTCATCTGGAGGGCAGCCAAGTTAAGCCAGGAAAAAGAGAACTCTTTACCAGGACCTCCTAATTCAGCTCAAACTTGGCCATATTTTTAACAGTATGTTATGGTATACATCCTACTTGTGATTTTTCTTTTGTTATTTAATACAAGGTCATGTAAGAACATTAGCTCCAAAAAAAAATGAAAAATAAAAAAAAAGAACATTAGCTCCATGATTACATGGTTTCTAATAAGAACATATGAAAAGTGAAAATGACAATTTTGAATTGTTATGATGATAGACTAGTAATACATAATTTTTAGAAAAAAATATTAGAACTTGCAACCACCCATTTCAAGAAAGTGAAAATATTAAAGTTTACAAAATGTGAAGGAGATGAAGATGTTGGAGGAGGTATCTGAGAGTTGGGGGAAAAAGAGCATGACTAGTGTGCTTAGAACATACAAATCTTAATTTCATGCCCTATCAACAAGCAATTATATATTTCCAGGTGATCATAAAGGCATCTTAAGATGAGACTAAAATTGTACTTTCAGATAGAATTCATAGTTGAGCAGTTCTTTTATAATTTTTATTGAATTTATTTTATTCTCAAAATCTAGGATGCATACACATTCTTGTTTTTTATTTTCCAAGACTCTCTCTCTCTCTCTCTCTCTCTCTCTCTCTCTCTCTCTCACACACACACACATTAGTAATTATTGTCAGGTAGATGTAACGTGAAATTCCTATAGCATTCAGATATCTTTCTCCAGCTGAGATTGTGATTTCTTTACCATAACATTTTTCTCACTGAAGCCCTAGAGAAAGCTAATGTCTGTCTCTCCTGAGAATAAGCTCAGTTTCCAAGATCCTAGATTATCCACACAAGCTACACTCCTCCAAACATGTTAATGACCAATGGGACACAAGCATACACATACACACATGCAGACACTCACAAACGCAAACTCACATGAACACACAGACACAGACACAGACTGACACATAAACACACCACACCTGACCACACCATTCTAGACCATAGCACACATGGAGTTTATTCAGACAGACAAGATTTCAGTGAAAAATGAGAGCCTCAATCAAATAACCCACCAGGGTATTAAAGGAGATACTAAGACTCATAGTCAAATTTTGGGCAGAGTGCCAGAATCCTTATGGGAAAAGAAGGAGATAGAAAAACCTTGAGGGGAAAGGAACTCCACAAGGAGACTAACAGAACCAAAATACCTGGGTCCAGTGGGACCTGCAGAGACTGATTCTCCTAACAAGGAACATGCATGAAGAAGACCTAAACCCCTGTTCTAAGAAAGCCCATAGGCTGCTCAGTTTCCAAGTGGGTATCCTAGTAAGGGGTACAGGAGCTGTCTCTCACAAGAACTCAGTGACTAGCTCTTTGATCATCCCCCTGGGGGTGCAGCCTTGCCAGGCCACAGAGGAAGATGATGCAGCCAGCCTTGATGAGAACTGATATATAGGGTAAGATAGAAGGGTAGGGAAAGGGCATAGGCAGAGAGGAAGGAGGCTGGGTGGAACTGTGAAGAGACAAGGGAGGGGGCTACAGAGGGGATACAAAGTGAATAAATTCTAATAAATAGATAATACATAAATTAAATTCAAAATTAAAAAAAGAGAATTCTGACAAAACATAAAAAACAAATTAACTAACTAACTAACTAGCTAACTAGCTAACTAACTAACCAAATATTTGCTCTCCAGTTCCTACAGAAGGCTTTTGACTTCTTGTTTACATTCTGTCCATCCATTAGTATAATCAAATCCATTTCTGAATATTTTTCTTTTTTTATTTTTTTAATTACACTTTATTCACTTTGTATCCCAGCTATTGCCCCCTCTCTCATTCCCTCCCAATCGACCCTCCTTCCCTCATCTCCTCCCATTTCCCTCCCCAAGTCCACTGATAGGGGAGGTCCACTTCCCTTCTCTCTGACCCTAGCCTATCAGGTCTCATCAAGACTGGCTGCATTGTCTTCCTCTGTGGCCTGGTAAGACTGTTCCCCAATAAGGGGGAAGTGATCAAAGAACCAGCTACTGAGTTCATGTCAGAGACAACCCCTGTTCTCCTTACTAGGGTACCCATTTTGATACTGAGCTGCCATGGGCTACATCTAAGCAGGAGTTCTAGGTTATAACCAGGAATGGTCTTTGGTTGGAGTATCAGTCTCAGAAAAGACCCCTGTGCCCACATTTTTTGGTTCTGTTCCTCTCCTTGTGAAATTCCTGTCCCCTCCAGGTCTTTCTATCTTCCCCTTCTTTCATAAGATTCCTTGCACTCTGCCCAAAATTTGGTTATGAGTCTCGGCATCTGCTTTGATATATTGCTGGATAGAGTCTTTCAAAGTCTCTCTGTGGTAGACACCTGTCCTGTTGCCTGTTTTCTCCATCTTGCTCTGTCCTTCCTGTTTTCCTTTCTCAGTGAGGATTGATCATCTTACCCAGGGTCCTCCTTCTTGGTTAGCTTCTTTAGATGTACAGATTTTAGTATGTTTATCTTATATTATATATCTAATATCCACTTATAAGTGAGTATAGAGCATGTGTGTCTTTCTGCTTCTGGAATACCTCACTCAGGATGATCTTTTCTAGTTCCCACCATTTGCCTGCGAAATTCATGATTTCCTTGTTTTTAATAGCTGAGTAGTATTTTATTGTGTAAATGTACCACAATTTCTGTATCCATTCTTTTGTGGAGGGACATCTGGGTTATTTCCAGGTTCTGGCTATTACAAATAAAACTGTTATGAACATGGTTGAACATCCCAAATTCAGCCTCCTCCTTCCTCCACCTGTGGCCTTACTGTCCCAGCCTCTTCTCCCTTCCTCCTTCTTTTCTTCTCAGAAAATCAGAGCACCATGCCCAGCCCCTTTATCAACCCATCCCAGAACATTAAGTCACATCAGGACTGAGCACATCCTCCTCTACTCAGGACACGCTAGGCAACGCTGCCAGGGATAATTGATTCAAAAGCAGGCAACAGAGTCCATGCAGAAACTGCACCTGCTCCACTTACTAGGGAAACCACATGAAGACCATGCTGCCCATTGGTCACATATGTGCAGAATATCTAGACCCACACCATACATTCTCCTTGGTTTCTGCTTCAGTCTTAGTAAGCCATCATGACTCTGTTGGTGTCCTTGTGAAGTTCTTTTCCCTTCTGAGTCCCTCTATTTTTCCCCAAACTCTTCTGTAGATTCATCAAGCCCCACCACAGGTTTGGCTGAAAGACTCAGCATCTGTTTCTATCCACTGCTGAATGGAGTTCTCAGTGGACAGTTATGCTAGATTCCTGTATGCAAGCTTTGTATAGTATCGTTAATAGTGTCAGGGATTGGCTCCCTACTATAGGGTGGGCCTCAGTTTGGGTCAGTCATTGGCTGGATATTCCCTCAACCTTTGCTCCCACTTTATCCCTGCACTTCTTGAAGGCTGGATAAATTTTGGGTTTAAGGTTTTGTGGGTAGGTTGGTGTTTCTATACTTCTACTAGAAGTCCTGCCTGTTTAGAAAGTGGCTAGGTTAGTCTCCATGTCTGTGACTGCTAGGTATCTCAGCACCATGGTCTCTCTGGAGTTGCCCTTTCAGAGGTCTACAGCTTGGCTCAGAGATGCCAGCCTAGATTTTACTTCCCCTCTAATCCCTCTCACCTCCTGCCCCAGCTTTCCCCATAACTGATTTCCACCATCATTTCCCTCCCCACATCATCTCTTATCCAGTTCCCTCTCCTCATCAACTTCTGCTGTCTATTCTGTTTCCCCTTCTGAAAGTCAAGCAACCTCATTGGAGTCTTACTTTTTACTGAGCTTTTATGCGCCTGATTGCAGAATTGTTATCCTGTTCTATATGGTTATTATCTGGTTATAAGGGAGTACAAACCATGTGTGTCTTTCTGGGTCTTGGTTATCTCACCCAGGGCAATCTAGATCTATTCTAGTTCCATCCCACTGCCTGCAAATTGCATGATTCTCTTGTTTTTCATAGCTGAGTAGAATTCCTTTGTGTAAATGGATCACAATTTCTTTATTCATTCTTCTGTTGAGGGACATCTTGGTTGTTTCCAATTTCTGGCAGAAATAAAGCTTCTATGAACATAGTTGAGCAAATGTCCTTATTAAATGGTGGGGCATCTTTGGGGCATATATCCAGGAGTGGTGCAGATGGGTCTTGAGGTAGACCTATTCCCAATTTTCTGAGAAAGTGCCAGATTTATTTTCAAAATTTTTGCACTCCACCAGAAATAGAAGAGCATTCCCTTTTTGCCACATCCTCACTAGCATGTGATGTCACTTGAGTTTTTCATTTTATCTATTCTGACAGGCATAAAATATAATCTCAGAGTTGTTTTGATTTGCTTCTCTATCATTAGAGACTTCTTTGTTGAAAATTCCCTGATTAGCTCTGTTCCCCATTTTTAAATAGATGATTTTTTTCATTTGTTTTAATTTCTTAAGTTCTTTATATATTTTTGGAGATTATATTTTGGTTCACTGTCTAATGTAGGGTTGGGGAAATACTTTTTCCCAACCTGTGGGCTGCCATTTTGTTCTTTGCCTTACAGAAGCTTTTCAGTTCCATGAGGTCCCATTTATTAATCATAGTTCCTGGAGCCTAAGCTGTTAGTGATCTGTTCAGGGAGCTGTCTCCTGTGGCAATGTGCTTAAGGCTTTTCCCCAATTTCTTTTCTAATAGATTTAGTGTATCTGGTTTTGTGTTGAGGTCTTTGATCCACTTGGACTTGAGTTTTGTGCAGGCTGATAAATATGGATCTATTTGCATTTTATACATGTAGGCATGTAGTTAGACCAGTATCATTCCTTTTTCCGTTGTATATTTCTGGCTTCTTTGTAAAAAAGATCTGGTGTCAATAGACATGTGGATTAACATATGGGACTTCAATCAATGCCATTGATCCATCTGTCCATTTTATGATAATAACATGCAGTTTATATTACTATTGCTCTATATTACAGCATGAAATCAAGAATGATGAAATCTCCAGAAGTTCTTGTATTGTATAGAATTGTTTTAGATATCTTGGGCCTTTTATATTTCCATATGAAGTTGATGGTTGAACTTTCATGTTCTGTATTTAATTGTGTTGCAGTTTCAATGGGAATTGCATTGTATATGTACATGACTTTTTGTAAGATGACCATTTTTACTATGTTAAACCTACCAATTCAGGAGCATGGGAGATCATTCCATATTCTGAAATCTTCTTTGATTAATTTATTGATTAAAGACTTGAAGTTCTGGTTATGCAGGTTTTTCACTTGATTGGTTAAGAGTTACACCAAGATATTCCCTATTCTTTGTGACCATTGTGAAGTTTATTGTCTCCCTAATTTCTTTCTTAACCAGTTTATTACTTGTGTAAAAGAGCTCTATTGAATTTTTGAATTAAGTTGCTATCCAGACACTTTGCTAAAGGTGTTTACCAGCTGTAAATGTTCTCTGATTGAATCTTGGATTCTATCATGTATACTGTATACTGTATAACACTCAGGTATACTGTCATAACATGTGCAAATAGTAATACTTTGACATCTTTCTTTTCAGTTTGTATCTCTTTAATCTCCTTCAGTTGTCCTATTTCTCTAGCTAGGACTTCCAGAACTATATTGAATAGTTATGGAGAGAGATCATGGGAAGCCTTTTTTTGTCCCTGATTTTAGTGAAATGGCTTTAATTTTATCTCCATTTAACTTTGCTATTGGTTTGCTGTGTATTGCCTTTATTTTCTTTAGGTTTGCATCTTATAGTCCTGATCTCCCCAAGATTTTGTCAAAGGTTTTACAGTGACTAATATGATGATAATGTTTTTTTTTTTCTTTCAGTTTGTTTATATGGTGGATTATGTTGATTGACTTACATATGTTGAACCATCCTTGTATCCCTGGGAGGAAGCCTACTTGCTCTTGGTGAATGATATTTGAGAGTGTTTTATTGAGTGCTTTTACATCAATGTTCAAAAGGGAGACTGATCTGAAGTTGTCTTTCTTAGTTGGGTCTTTGTATGTTTTAGTGATCAGGATGACTGTGGCCTCAGTATGAATTTGTGGCTATATTTCTTTGTTTTCATTTTATGTAATACTTGCATGAATATTGGAACTATCTCTTCTTTGATAGTTGGGTAGAATTCTTTGCTGAAACCACTTTGTCAGAGGCTTTTTTTTTGGTCAGGAGAATTTTAATGACCATTTCTCTTTTATTTAAATTGTTTGCCTCATCTTGACCTAACATTCGTAAGTTACATTATCAAGAAAATCGTCCTTTAAAACTCTTCACATTTCTGCAGTGACTTCTCGTTTCTTTTAAGGAATAACTGAAGAAATGTGGAGAGTTTTAAAAGACCTGAGTGGGTAAGGGATAGAGAGGGTCAGTGTTTACAGAGTAACAACTTCTGTTTTGTCAATTTTCTCATCTGTACATCTTGTATTGGGACAGTATTTCTCAACATTTCCTGTGTCTGCATTGCTTACATGACAGGAAATGGATGCTGATATAAAACAGCTATGTTGGCAGTTACTCTGAAAGTATTTTTTAACTTTGTTTGAAGTGGGCCTTTCCCACTTTAAATGTAAATTCAGAATTCCCCTCCTTGATTTATTGCCTGTAATTGTATTGTACTTGCTATGACTAAGAAATAACTGTGCTGGGAAGAAGTTGCACCATGAAGGTCTTTAATAATTTTTAAATAACTGAGTTGGTATTTTGATGAGAATTGCATTGAATCTGCAGATTGCTTTTGGCAGGATGGCCATCTTCACAATATTAATCCTACCAATCCATGAGCATGGGAGATCTTTCCATCTTCTGAGATCTTCTTCAATTTCTTTCTTCAGAGACTTGAAGTTTTTTTTTTTTTAAACAGGTCTTTTACTTGCTTGGTTGGTGTCACCCCAAAGTATTTTATGTTATTAGTGGCTATTGTGAAGGGTGTTGTTTCCTTAATATTTTTCTTGGTCCTTTTGTCTTTGGTATACAGGAGGGCTTCTGATTTTTTTGAGTTGATTGTGTATCCTGCCACTTTGCTGAAGGTGTTCATCAGCTGAAGGCATTCTCTGGCTGAATTTTTGGGGTTGCTCATGTATACTATCATATCATCTGTGAATAGTGACACTTTGACCTCTTCCTTTCCAATTTGTGTCTGCTTGATCTCCTTGAGTTGTCTTATTGCTTTAGCTAGGACTTCAAGTACTATGTTGAAGAGATATGGAGAGAGTGGGCAGCCTTGTCTTGTCCCTGATTTCAGTGGGATTGATTTAAGTTTCTCTCCACTGAATTTGATGTTGGCTATAGGCTAGCCTTTACTATATTTACATATGTGCCTTGTATCCCTGATCTCTCCAAGACTTAGGACATTTTTTCAACCATGTTTGTAGCAGCTTTATTTGTAATAGCCAGAACCTGGAAACAACCCAGATGTCCCTCAACGGAGGAATGGATACAGAAATTTTGGTGTTTTTACACAATATAATACTACTCAGCAATCAAAAACAAGGAAATCATGAAATTTGCAGGCAAATGGTAGGATCTAGAAAAGATCATTCTGAATGAGGTATTCAAGAAGGAGAAAGACACACATGGTATATACTCACTCATATAGTCTTATAAGATAAGATAAAAATAATGAAATGTATACACCTAAAGAAGATAAACAAGAAAGAGGACCTGGGGTATGATGATCAATCCTCATTTAGAAAGACAAATGGGAGGTGCATTGGACATAGGAGAAAACATGTAACAGGACAGGAGCCTACCTCAGAGGGCCCCTGAAAGACTTTACCTAGCAGTGTATCAAAGCAGATACTAAGACTCATAACCAAAACCTTTGGCAGAGTGCAGGGAACCATATGAAAGAAGGGAGAGTTTGTATTACATGGAAAGGACAGGAGCTCCACTAAGACCAAATATATCTGGGCACAGGGGTCTTTTATGAGACTGTTTTTCCAACCAAGTACCATGTATGGATATAACCTAGAACCTCTCCTTGGATGAAGCCCGTGGTAGCTCAGTAACCAATTGATTTCCCATAGTAAGGGGAACAGGGACTATTTCTGAAAGGAACTCACTGGCAGGCTCTTTGACCTCCTCACCCCCCAAGGGAGCAACAGTCATGCTAGACCTCAGAGGAGGACTTTGCAGCCAATCCTGATGATACCTGATAAAACAGGGTCAGATCAAAGGAGAGGAGGTCCTCCCCAATCTGTGGACTTGGAAGGGGCAGGGAGCAGATGAGGGAGGGAGGGTGGGTTTGGGAGAGAATGAGGGAGTGAGATACAGAGTTAATAAAATGTAACTAATAAAAATAAAAAAAAATAATTTTCAAATAAAAACATTAAAAAAATTCTATTTCCTTTAGATTTTCTAATATTGGGCTGTGTCGTGTTTTGAAGCAAGACATAATGAGTCTTTGGATTTCCTAGTTATCTAATGTTTTGTCCTCCTTTTCATTTCTGAGTTTGTTAATTTGGATACTGTCTCTCTTTTAGTTAGCTTAGTTATTTTGGTTATTTAGTTATTTTACCTAATCTTGTTGATTTTCTTAAAGAACTAGCTCTTGGCCTCCTTGATTTTATGTTACTGATTAATTTTTTTAGCCCTGAGTTCAATTATTTCCTGCAGTCTACTCCTCTTGGGTGTGTTTGTTTCTTTTTGTTCTAGAGCTTTCAGGTGTGCTTTGAAATTGCTATCTTAAAAGTTAGATATCTCTAACTTCTTTATGACGACTCTTAGTACTATGAACTTTCCTCTTAGCACTACTTTCATTGTGTCCCATAAGTTTGGGTATGTTGTGCCTTCATTTTCATTAAATTTTATAAAGTCTTTAATTTCTGTCTTATTTTCTCCCTGACCCAGTGGTTATTGAATTAAGAGTTGTTCAGTTTCCATGAGTTTTTACGTTTCTGTTATTTTTGTGGTTTTTGAAGTCCAGCTTTAATCCATGGTGGTTTGATGGAATACAAAGTTTCATTTCAATTTTCTTGTATCTGTTGAGGCTTTCTTTGTGTATTGGAGAAGGTTCTGTGAACTGCTAAGAAGAAGGGATTTTATTTTGTGTTTGGATGAAATATTCTGTAGATATCTGTTTGGTTCAATTGACTCATAGATTCAGTTTCTTTTTTCATTATGTGTTCAATTTCTCTCTCCATGATTGGTCCAATGTTGAGAAAGGTGTGCTGAACCCTCCTACTATTAAAGCATGGGGTTCAATGTGTAATTTAAGCTTTAGTAAAGTTTCTTTTACAAATGTGGGTGCCCTTGCATTTGGTGCATAAATGTTCAAAATTAAGACATCTTCGTGGTCATTCTTTTTTCAATGAGTATGAAGTGCCCTTCCCCATCTCTTTTGATTAATTTTGGTTGAATATATTTTGTTAGATATTAGAATAGCTACTCCAGCTTCCTTCTAATGCTCATTAGCTTCAGAAACTTTTTTCTGCTCCTTTAGTCTGAGGTAATGTTTATCTTTATTGCTGAGGTGTGTTTCTGGTACACAGCAAAATGATGAATCCTGTTTTCACAAACATTCTCATATCCTGTGTCTTTTTTATTGGTGAACTAAGACCATTGAGGTTCAGAGATATTAATGACCAAAGATTGTTAATTACTATTATTTTGATGTGGTGGTTTTAGTGTGTGTGTGTGTGTGTGTGTGTGTGTGTGTGTGTGTGTGTGTGTGTGAACTTTTCTTCTTTTGCTTTTACTGGTGTGGAATTATTTTTTATATTTGTTTTCTTGGACATAGTTACCCTCCTTGGGATGGAATGTTCCTTCTAGTATTTCCTGTAGGGCTATAATAGTGGATAGATATTGTTTAAATTTGGTTTTGTCTTAGAATATCTTGCTTTGTCCACCTATTGTGAGTTTTGCTGGATATAGTAGTCACATCTGTGGTTAGAGTTGGCAAGACATTTTCCCAGGGCCTTCTGGCTTTTAGAGTCTCAGTTGAGAAGTTAGGTATAATTCTGTTAGGTATGCCTTTGTATGTTACTTGGACTTTTTTATTTTTTATTTTTTGCATCTTTTAATATTCCTTCTTTGTTCTGTAGTATAGTGTTTTGATTATTATGTGGAGGATAATTTCCTTTTCTGGTCCAGTCTAGTTGGTGTTCTGTAGGCTTCTTGTATGTTTGTAGGTATTTCTTTCTTTAGGTTGGGGACATTTTCCATGATTTTATTGAAAATATTTTCTGTCTTTGGAGATGGAACTCTTCACCTTCTTCTATTCGTATTATTCACAGGTTAGGTCTTTTCATAGTATCCCAGGTTTGTGTCAGGAATTTTTTAGTTTTAATATTTTCAGTGACTGATATATCAATTTCTTCTATCGTATATTCTACATCTGAGATATTCTCTCCCACCTCTTTGATTCTTTCTTTTTTTGTCATAAATGGATCTGTTGTTCCTGTTCTCTTTCCTAGGATTTCTATCTTCAGGATTCGTTCAGATTATACTTTCTTTATTGCTTCTACTTCAACTGTCACGTCTTGGACAGGTTTGTTCATTTCCTTTACTTACTTAATTATGTTTTCCCGTATTTCTTTTAGGGATTTATTTCTTTTCTCTTTAAAGACCTCTATTATGTTCATCACACTGAAATTAAGGTCATTTCTTGTATCTCAGAAGTGTTAAGATAGCCTGGGCTTTTTATAGCTGTGTTCTAGTGTCGCCATATTGCCCAGGCTCTCGTTATTTATGTTTTTATACTGCCCTTTAGCCATCTGGTTGTATCTGGTATTGGTAGGCCTCAGGTACCACAGGGCTGGTTGTGGGTCAGAAAATTAAGCACTGGGGGAAAAGTGCAGTTTACTCCTCTTGCGAGTGTTTTAGGGGGACCTGGTGGCTGGGAGTGGGACATGAATCTTATGTGGTCTTCCCTTATGGCTCCAGGCCTCTGCGAATGCAGGCATGGCTGTGATCCATGGAGGAAAAGTGGGCTGGGGGAGGATGTAGCTCACTGCTATTGTGCTTGCCTAGGGGCTTTGTGCAGGTTGTGGTCTCACCTGTCTGTCTTGGGTGGCTACCGAGAGCCTCCTTGGATGGGAGCTATGCTCTTGTGGTCCTTGGGTGCCACTGGCCTCCAGGAATACATATAAGGGTAAGGTCAATTACGTGAAGCTTGCAAGGTTCAGGGCTTTGCTCACTGCTGCTGTGTTTGTCCAGAGACTGATGAAGGAAGAGAGCTGGTGTTTAGAGGTCTCACCTGTCTGCCCCAGGTGGTTGCTGTGGTGCACAGGGGACAGGTAAGGACTCTCTACCACTAGGTTTGCTGGGAGGACAGAGCAGGCTGGGATTTGTGGTCTGAGGGTTCTCGCCTTGTGGTCCTTCTGGGACACTTGCCTGTCTGCCCGAAGTGCTTGCTATGGACCTCCAGGAATCAGGCTCTGGACCAAGAATGGGGTGTGCAGGGGACTTATTGTTGTAAAATTTTCTTTAAAAATTATATATGTAAGATGAAATCATTTTGCTTTGTAAGTCACCTTAGATATTATGCCATTTTGTACACAGTGCCCTTGTTGAATTATAATCCTGAAAAATGATTAATATGATTTCTGTTTGCATTTATGTAAGCCCTCATGTAATATGTGCAATCTTAAGTGCTTGATTAGATAGATCATGAAATTTTGGGTTTAACAAAGAAAATTTATTCTCATTTTATTACAGTTATTGGCCAGGGAAAGGTACAAACCAGCGCTATATGATTATGATTGAGATGTATGTGAATATCCAAGGGAATTGTTCTCCATAATCTACTGGCCAGTGGGCATCTTCCTTGTTTGCTGAAAGTAACATAAAAGTAAACAATAGTACTTGCTCATCATTAGATATCACATGATATAGTCAGACACTGAGGACTATATCATTTTGATGGTTCTACATAGTATACAATATAGGGGATTAGTATAAAGGTCTTCTAAGAGGAATAGAGATATGGCTTGACAGTTAAGAGCATTTGCTTTAAAACTCAGGTTCTTTTCCCAGCAATCAAATGATGGCTCAAAAAAACTCCAGTTCCAGAGAACATGTTGCTCTCTCTTCTCCTCCATGGACAGTGCATATGTGCAGTGACCAAAGATATTTGAAGGCCAATTATTCGAACACATTTCAAAATTTTAACATAGTGGTGGAGAGGTTGTCTATCAGGTTAAAGGTCCTGGGTTCAATGTCTGGTCCAACAAAGTAAACAATGCAAATGATCAAAAGTATGAGGTGTACAAATGAAGTAAAGATAAATCAAGAAATGTATAAGCAATGGAGTAGAACAATAAATGTTTGCCAATAATGCTGAGTAGAATAGATGCTATCAATATAATAAGAACTCAACTAAAACTCATCTTGCATAATTTAAATATTATAACTCAATTAGCATTACAGTTTGTGCTTTGGTTGTTAAAGAGATGGATGAATCAGCATGTAAGAGCACTGACTGCACTAGCAGAAGACCCATCTTCTAAAACCGTCAGCCACGTAACAACATACAACTGCTACTAACTCCAGTTCCAGGGGATTAAACACCGTCTTCTGGTTCTTTAGCCATTCCACATACAAAGTGTACATACTTACATTTCGACAACACATACACAGTAAAATAAATGAATTCTTTTAAGTATTTACTTTGCATTGGATTGAGTAACCAGAATTTACCAAAATGATAATGAAAAGATTTTATTGACTTCCTTTCATTTCAAAATATCCATTTCATCGGATATTTCTCATACTGCTTTAAATAATTATAGGCTATTTACCAAATGTTTACTTTGGAATTTACCAATAATGATATGAGCCACTTTACTTTCTTGCTCATGTTAATCTTTAAAGCTGAGAGTGAGGAACAAGAATTCTTTAAGTAATGCACTTGACATTTTCTCATGTTTAAGCTATCAAATTAAGTTCTTTTCTCTTAAATCTGTCAGAAAATAATGCATAGGGAGAAATCCATTTAACATTCAAGTGGCATAATGAAGTTACCAAAAGTGATATTTTATTTAATAAACATTGTACAACTAAATGTAAATATGTTTTTAGATTATGAAAAAAGCCAAAAATTCTGAGAGTCTAAAACTAAAGTGGCAATTTCATTGAGTCACTAGAAATTCTTATTCAGACCTTTATAGCTTACACAACTGGTGACATGAATTCTGCATCTTCTTGAAAAGTTATGAAAATGACAGGAAAATGCATTGTTTTATTACCAATAAGTACAATACAATGAATGCACAACATATCTGTCATCAATATTAACAGAAATTAAATAAAGCTGATAATGAGAAACAAAAATGTCTATAAATCTAGTAAGCTCCAAGTTTATGAGTTATTATCCTAAGCTACCAGACATGGCTAAGTTCATAATACTAATAATGGAGTTGAGATTTGCATTCAAAATTTAGTCTTTGGATTTTTAATTCTTTATGCATTTGTCAATTGGGATGAAAATGTCATGTTGAAGTTCTCAAACCTTACATCCCAGATTCTCTGAAAGCTGCTATTCTGTTGTTTTTGTGGTTCTTGATACTTATTGAATGTTTTCAAGGTAACCATATACAATAGAATTCCATGTATTTGCTATCCTGACAGAGATGCTACATTCAGTGATTTTCAAAGAAAATTTGCTGAGTCTTTAAAAAAAACCTCTTTTATGATGATCATTGTATACCTGATATAGGTGTACTTATAAATTTTAACTAATATAAATCATCTTTTTTCAATAAGAGTAGTATTTTATTAATTCTTTGATGCTTTTCCTCATTGAATGCAGTATGTGTAGTAAAACTTGCCTTTGATATGGTCCAGGTAGTGTGATTGCCCTACTAGATGCTACAAAATTATATACAATAACTTAACCTACCCTGGAAGCTGTCAAATTCCACAAGCTGCTTAGCATTGGGATGGAATTTCATGCCCACCACAAATTTTCACAGTAGGATTCTGCCTGGCTCTAGCCCATAGAGTTCTTGTGAATATTGTCACCTTATCAGTGAGCTCCTGTGAACAATTATCCTGTTGTGTCTGAAAGATACTGTTTCTTCAATGTCATTTATCTCTCTTTGTCTCTTAAGTGCTTCTGCCTCCTCTTCTGCAAGTGAGCCTTTAAAAAGGGGTGTTAAATATACCCTACATTTAGGGCTAAGCATGCCATATTCTCTTAGTCTCAGTATACTGTCCAGGTGAGGGTCTTTGTTAATTTTTTTTTTAGATTTTATTTTATTTTATTTTATTTTATGTATATGAGTGTTCTATCTGCATTTACACCAGCCAGAAGAGGGAATCAGTTCACATTATAGATGGTTGTGAGCCACCATGTGGTTGCTGGGAATTGAACTCATGACCTTTGGAAGAGCAGACAGTGCTCTTAACCACTGAGCCATCTCTCCAGCCCGGGTCTTTGTTAATTGCCACTGCTACAAGGAGGAATGTCTCCGATGAGATCTCTGAGTATGACAGTAAGTGATTAAAAGTTGTATTAGCCATTCATTATTACTTAGAGTTTAGATAGATATATCTTCAATTGTAGCTGTATGTAAGTAGATATAGTGAAAACTGAAGATTGCCTATCTTCACCTTTAAAAATGAAAATTGACCAAAACTTGGTATAAACCGTTGTGTGACAAGACTTTTCCTGGAGAGATGGAAGACACATGTCTACTCACTCCAGATTGAGAATCCGTGACGAATCAAAGAACAGATAACACAGAGATGCAATTTGGTGAACCAATGAGTTTTATTAGTGCTACATGCAGAAATATAGGTGAGAAGACACCTGCCAGAATAGAAGTGACTCAAGATAGCTACAACACCAAAGCCCATCTTAGCTCACAAAACTTGGGGACCTGGAGCACACTGAGTAGCCTTTAGGCATCTCAACAGGTTGGAGATCATCTTTTCCAAATGAGTAGATTGGTCTAAACCTCCTCTAGCAAGATCAGCTCCTTTCAGGCAGTTGGTCTGGATATATATTTATAGCAGCTCTGCTTGTCTGAGAATGACTCTCAGCAGTCTTTATTGCTCATTCTGACAGCAAGGGTCTAGGAAATCTGGCAGTTTTAGGAATTTTCATAAGCGATTTCGAGTTCTTTTTATTCTGTTTAAGGAGATTTCCTCACAGATGAATGTTTCAATCTGGAAGAAAACTGGCTCACAATAGCACACTCAGTATATATCTTGCCGAGCAAACAAGATCTGTTCAACTGCCCATCTGAAAAAGCCGGGTGTAGTGTCATACATTTGTAATCCCACCATGGAGAAGGAAGAATTTAGGTGAATTCCTTGGATTCACTGGTCAACTAGTCTATCTAAACAATAAGTTCCAGGCAAATAGAAGACTTGATCTCAAAACTATGAGAACTCTAAAACTTTAAGGTGTACTAAGAACAATATCCAAGGTTGACCTCTGGCCTCCTTACACAAGTGCATACTTACACCCCTGTGAACACATATACATATGTATCCCCCAACATCAGTCCTAACACTTACCCTAAATTGTTAAATCATGAATTGCTGACACATTGGCAGTCTAAAAAATATATATTTGCCTCAAAATCAATTATTTTGCTTTCTGATGGTTGAATGAAAATAGCAACATGAGTAGTCATTCTTCTCCATACCATCCACTGACCATAGATTTGTTATTTTGTTTATTCTGAGACAACCTGGAAAATAATGTAGGAAAAGGCTATTCAGGTAACCTTTTATTTGAATCAGGTTGCATATGAGACCTGGTTAATATCCTGAAAAGATTAATGAAAACATAGTTAACTAAGTGAACAGAAAAGAGCCATCTGTCTAGCTAATGTAGCACCTGCATGAATGAAACCAGGAGAGAGGACCAGGTGATGTTTTCAGAGATATGTTACCCCAAGGGTGTAGTATTCAGAGCCTCGAGTGTGATTTGGATCACACTCATCATACTGGCCTGTCTCTCACTTAACATATACATTTTTCATCAGTAAATCTGATATTAGTTCACAAAAGCAAACTGGCAAAAGAAAATAAGTAATTTCAGGAATAAATATGGGGGAAATGACACGGAACTCGTCAATTTTTACAAAAAAATTGTCTTTTGGCTTGGACTTCTCTGTCAATCAAAATTCTGTTGGTAGTGCCTTCCATCTGTCTTGGCAGGTATGTTGATAAAATTATCAGGACTTTATTAGCATATGTTTTACTTCTTGGATGTTTGTTTGTGGGAAAAATTAATGTAGCATGCAACTTGCAATTAGTTTCTACACTGTTGATGACAGGTTCCATAAAATGCTTTGCACTGAAATATGGAAACTAATAGAGATAATATGGTATGGAGATGCACAGACAACAAGGTAAAAAAAAAAAGTTATACCAAATCAACAGGGTTTACATACAAGAATTTACAGCTTTTGACAGGATTAGTAAGAATTTTGCAATTAGCTTTCCATTGATTAACTATTGTGGTCAACAGACTGGAAATAAATGTGTTCTGTCACTTAGAGAATGAGAATGCTGAGTTCTGAATGTGTACGTGAAAGTTTGGTAAGCATGCCAGTCCATACTCTAGAGGAAATACTATGAAATTGGTGTGAAAAACAAGCACAGTTAGGACAAGGCCCCTTACCTGTTATACATTAGATTTATTAGGAAAATGTTTTCAGAAGTAGACATTTCAAAGATCTGTCCATTTAGCATGTTTCATTTTGATTTACATGCTAACTGTTAACTTAGTCTGGACACCCATAATTCTAACACTCCCTCTTGTTTATTCAATAACTAAAGTACAAAATCATAACTAAAGTAATTTAACTTTCATTATCCAAATGTTCATATTTATTTTTAAATAAATATTTACTTTATATATGCATGTGTGTTTGTCTTTGTATGGATATATGCATATGGGTGCATGAACCTGTGGAGACCAAAAAAGGCGTCAGATCCTCTAGAGCTGGAATCACAGGGTAATGTGAGCTGCCTAACATGGGTGCTGAGAACTGAAACTGGGTCTTCTGGAAGAGAAGCAAATGTTCTTAACTAGTAAGCCATCATGACCTTCACTAGATATTCCTAGGTCAGGGCTGGAGAGATGACTCAGTGGTTAGGAGTACTGTCTCCTCTTCCAGAAGACAGGGTTCGGTTTGCAGCACTCACATGGCAGCTCACACCTCTGCAATGCCAGTTCCAAGGAATCTGACACCTTCACACTAATGCACATAAAATAAACTTAAATAAATTATTAAAAAGATATTTTTTCAGATACCTTGCTTATATCTTTCTCATTTTCCTGTCACAGCCATAAAATATTTCTGATCATTAACTCCAAAATGATGATCATTTAATTCATGGATGGAGAAACAATATATAGGTAAATAATTAGTGCTTACTATAAAACTAATTGTACCATTATATAACTAGTGATACATTAAAAGTTTGGCTTTTGTTTTATTTTTTATTATTAAAATAATTTTTTAACTTTTATTAATTATACTTTATTCACTTTGTATCCCCCATAAGGCCCTCCCTCCTCCCCTCCCGATTCCACCCTCCCTCCCCCTTCTTCACACATGCCCCTCCCCAAGTCCACTGATAGAGGAGGTCCTCCTCTCATTCTTTCTGATCTTAGTCTATCAGTTCTCATCAGAAGTGGCTGCATTGTCATCTTCTGTGACCTGGTAAGGCTGCTCCCCCCTCAGGGGGAGGTGATAAAAGAGCAGGCCAATCAGATTATGTCAGAGGCAATCCCTCTTCCCATTACTATGGAAACCACTTGGACACTGAACTGTCATGGGCTACATCTGTGCTGGGGTTCTAGGTTATCTCCATGGATAGTCCTTGGTTGGAGTATGAGTCTCTGGGAAATTCCCTGTGTTCAAATGTTCTTGTTCCGTTGCTCTCCTTATGGAGTTCCTGTCCTCTCCAGCTCTTACTATTTCCCACTTCTTACATAAGATTCTATTCAGTCTGCCCAACAGTTGGCCATCAGGCTCAGCATCTGCTTTGATAGTCTGCAGGGCAGAGGCTTTCAGAGGCCCTCTGTGGCGGGTTTCTAGGTGTTTCCTGTTTTCTTCTTCTTCTGATGTCCATCCTCTTTTCCTTTTGGGATGGGGATTGAGAGTTTCAGTCAGGGTACTCTCTCTTGTTTAGTTTCTTTAGATGTACAGATTTTAGTGGGTTTATCCTATGTTTGTATGTCTATATGAGTGAGTATATACTGTGTGTGTCTTTTTGCATCTGGGACAACTCACTCAGGATGATCCTTTCCAGGTCCCACCATTTACCTGCAAATTTCATGATTTCCTTATTTTTCATTGCTGAGTAATACTCCATTGTGTAGATGTACCACAATGTCTGCATCCATTCTTCAGTTGAGGGGCATCTGGGCTGTTTCCAGCTTCCAGCTATTACAAATAAAGCTGCTACAATCATGGTTGAGCAAAGGTCCTTATTGTGTACTTGAGCCTCTTTTGGATATATGCCTAGAAGTGGTATGGCTGGATCTTGAGGAAGCACTATTCTTTCTGAGAAAGCGCCAGATTGATGCTGAAGAAATAACAAAATTTGGAAGGTATATTAAACTCAGAACTGCTGTTCCAGAATATGGCGTTTCCTTCTCCTTGTTTAGAAACACAATTGCATCTTTCACAGTGTAAAATCTGGAATTGAGTTTGAGCTAATAATTTGGGACCCCCAAACCTTAATGCTTTTAGTTGAGAAGAGGAAATGATAGAGTCTCCACATTAGTTCCCCCCAAAACTGCACACGGGAATTTCATCTTAACTGCAAACCACAGCTGCTCTGGTAGAGGTGTGTGATTCTGACTACCAAAGTCACTACTTCAACATTCGGTATTGCCATTGATTCACACAACATACATTGATGACTATCAGTGTTACAGTCAGAAAACTGAGTATCTTCATGACCTCGATCTAACCACAGAGCACTAAAGCCCAGACTCAGAGACAGGCTCACATGCCTTCACATTCCCTCTTTTTTTATCTGTCACTTCTCAATTCTCTTGTGAGCATTGGTCTTTCTCTTTCTGTAAAATGTGTGAATTTTGGAGGAGGATTTTTATTTTCTATATACATTGTAATATATTATCACTGTATATATATAGGTTTTATTATTATATAGTTTTTATTCACTTTACATACATATTGTTGCCCCATCCCTCCTAATCTTGCAGTCTTTCCCTCCCTCTATTACTCTTCCCCTCCCCATTTCCTCACAAAAGGGAGTTCTTTCCCTCCCTCTATTACTCCCTCTATGACTCTCCTTCTACCCTTTTCCTCACAAAAGGGATCTCCCTTTTCCATCCACCCCAGTTCATCAAGTTGAATGGACTGAGCATGTCCTCTTCCGCTGTCTCCTTTCAACCCAGTCCTGCCAAGAGAAATTCATCAAAAACCTGACAAATGAGTCTGTGTCCAATGCAGTCTCTGCTTCCCTTAATAGAGGACACTGAAAAAGCCTAAGCTCCCCATCTGCTGCATCTTTATAGGAAGCCTATGCCCAGTTCATGCATGGTCCTTGGTTGATACTTCTGTCTCAGCAAGCCCCTTTGGGGCTTGGTTCATTGGCTCTATTGGTCTTCTTGCAAAGCTCCTGTCATCTCCAGGTCCTTTTCTCTTTTCTCCCACTTTTTTTTGAACTCTTTTATTATTATTATTATTATTATTATTATTATTATTTACATTTTATTAACTCTGTATCCCAGCTGTATCCCATTGTTCCCTCATTCTCTCCCAATCCCACCTTCCCTCCCTCATCTCTTCCCTGCCCCTTTCCAAGCCACTGATTGGGGAGGACCTCCTCCCCTTTCAACTGACACTTTCTTATCAGGTATCTTCAGGACTGGCTGCAAAGTCCTCCTCTGTGGCCTAGCAGGACTGCTCCTCCCTTGGGGGATGGGGAGGTCAAAAAGCCTGCCATTGAGTTAGTGTCAGAAATAGTCCCTGTTCCCTTACTATGGGAAACCAATTGGTTACTGAGCTACCAAGGGCTACATCCGAGCAGAGGTTCTAGGTTATATCCATACATGGTCCTTGGTGGAGTGTCAGTCTCAGAAAAGACATCTGCGCTCAGATATTTTTGGTCCTTGTGGAGCTCCTATTCTTTCCACGTCATAGAAACTCCTTCTTCTTTCTTATGATTCCCTGCACTCTGCCGAAGGTTTGGTTATGAGTCTTAACATCTGCTTTGCTACACTGCTAGGTAGAGTCTTTCAGAGGCCCTCTGTGATAGGCTACTGTCCTGTTACTTGTTTTCTCCTATGTCCAATGCGCATCCCATTTGTCTTTCTAAGTGAGCATTGATCATCTTACCCCGTGTCCTCCCACTTTTACACAAGTCTCCCTATGCATCATCCAATGTTTGGCTGTGAGTCTCTGCATATGTTTTGAGATGTTATTGCGTAGAGCCTCTCAGAGAACAACTATTTGTGAGTCCTTTCTGCAAGCTTAGCAGAGTATTGTTCATAGTGTCACGGGTTGGCACTTTCATATAAGGTGGGTCTTTGGTTTGGGCCAAGCATTGATTGGGCTTTCCCTCAATCTTTGCTCATTCTGCTCTGTCTTTATCCCTCCACATCATGTAGGCAGGGTAAATTGGGTCGAAGTTTTTGTGGGTGGTTTGGTGTTCCACTCCCTATGCAAGAGGACTAGTCTAGTTAGTGGGTATCCTCTTCAGTTTCAATGGCCTCTGCTCTAAGTCTCTGCTTGGTCACCCTCATATCATCCCAGGAGTTTCTCTAACTTCGGTCTCCAGCTTGTCACAGAGATACGCCCACCCCAGTTTCTCTTTTCTCTCCAGGCCTTCTGTCCTCATAACCTACCTCACTTTCCCCATGTCTGCTCTCGAGCTGCTGAACTTTCTGTGTTCCCTCCTCTACTTTGTTGTCTTCACATCAGCCACTAAATCTGCCTATTCTATCACCTCTTCCATGTGAGATTCATGTGTTCTCACCTAGATCATCTATTTTATTTATCCTCTATGGGTCTGTGTTTCTTAGTATGCTTATTTGTCTACATGTTTAAAACCCACTTATAAGTAAGTACAAACCATGTGTGTCTTTCTGGGTCTGGGTTTCCTCACTCATGGTGGTCTTTTCTAGTTCCATCCATTAGCCTGCAATTTAATCATTTCTTTGTTTTTGATAGCTGAGTAGTAATCCATTGTGTAAATGTGCCAGAGTTTCCTTTTCCATTCTTCAGTTGAGAGACATCTAGGATGCTTCCAGATTCTGGTTATTGTGAATAATGCTTCTATGAACATAGTTGAGCAAGTGTCCTTGTTGTATGGTATGATGCCTTTGGGGTATATATCCAGGAGAGGTATTGCTGAATCTTGATGTAAAGCTATTCCCAATTTTCTGAGAAATTACCAGATTGATTTGCAAGGTGGTTGTTCAAGTTTACACTCCCACTAGCAAAGGAAGATTGTCCTGCTTTCTCCACACCCTCACCAGCATGTGCTGTCCTTGAGATTTTTATCTTATTCATTCTGAATGGTATGAGATGGAATCTCAGAGTTGTTTTGATTGGCATTTCTCTGATGACTAAGGAAGTGGAACATTTCTTTAAGTGCTTCTCAGTCATCAAGATTCTCCTATTAAGAATTCCCTGTTTATTCTGTGCCCTATTTTTTAATTGGATTATTTTGTTTGATTTCTTCAGTTCATTATATATTTTAGGTATTAGCCCTTGTCGAATGTAGGATTAGTGAAGATCTTTTCCCAATCTGTAGGCTGTTTTATTCTATTGACAGTATACTTTGTCTTACTGAAGCTTTTCAGTTTCAAGAGGTTCCATTTATTAATTGTTGATATTAGAGTCTGAGCTGTTGTGTTCTGTTCAGGAAGCTGTATCCTGTGCTAATAAGCTCAAGATTCTTCCCCACTATCTCTTCTAATAGATTTGGTGTATCTAGTATTATATTGAGGTCTTTGATCTGCTTGGGTTTGAGTTTTGTGCAGGAAGATAAATATGGATCCATTTGCATTTTCAACACATAGACATCCAGTTAGACAATCACCATTTATTGAAAATGCTGTCTTTTTTTCTATTGTATGGTTTTGGCTTCATTGTCAAAAATCACATGAAGGGGTTTATTTTTTAGTCTTTGATTCAATTCCCTTTATTTTCCAGTCTATTTCTATGCTCATACCATGCAGTTTTTATTTCCATTTATTTATAATATAGCTTGAAGTCAGGAATAGAGATACCTCCAGAAGTTCTTTTCTGTATGGGGTTGTTTTAGCAATTCTGGGTTTTTTGTTTTTCCATATGAAGTTTAGAATTGTTTTTTCAGGGTCTGTTAAGAATTGTGTTCTCATTTTGATAGGCTTGCATTGGATTGTAGAATGTTGTTGGTAAGATGACCATTTTCACTATGCTAATCCTATCATTCAAAGAACATGGCACATCTTTCCATCTTCTGATATCTTTTACAATTTCTTTCTTCAGAGACTTGAATTTCTTGTTATATAGGTCTTTACCTTGTTTGTTTAGAGTTACACCAAGATACTTTACATTATTTGTGGCTATTTTGAAGGGTGTAGTTTTCTTAATTTTTTTCTCAGCACATTTGTTGTTTGTGTACAGGAGAGCTACTGATTTTTTTTATTTAATCTTGTAGCCAGACACTTTGCTAAACCTGTTTATAAGCTATAGGAAATCTGAGTGAAATTTTTGAAGCTATTTTATGTAAACTATCATATCACCTGCAAATAACGATACTTTGGCTTCTTCCCTATTTGTATCCCCTTAATCTACTTTAGTGCTCTTATTGTTCTAGCTAGAACTATAAGTTACTAAATTAAAGAGTTATCAGAGATTAGGCAGCCTTGTCTTGTCCCCAATTTTAGCAAAATTATTTTGACTTTCTCTCCGTTTAATTTTATGTTGGCAATCAGCTTACTGTATACAGTCTTTATTATGCTTAGGTATGAGCCTTGTGTCCCTGATCTTGCCAAGACTTCATCATGAAGAGGTGTTGGATTTTGTCAAAGGCTGTTTCTACATCTAATGAGATGATACTGGTTTTGTTTGTTTGTTTGTTTGTTTGTTTTGTTTTGTTTTTTTTTCTTTGAGTTTGTTCATATGATGGATTACATAGATGAATTTTCTTATATTGGACCATCCCTGCATCCCTGGGATAAAGCCTACTTGATCATGGTGGATAATGTATTCTTGGATTCGGTATGCATGGGTTTTATTGAGTATCTTTGCATCAATGTTTAAAGAGTGAAATTGGTCTGATATTCTCTCTCTTTTTTGAGTCTGTGTGATTTAGTTATTAGGGTGACTCTTGCTTTGTAGAATGAATTTGGCAATGTTCCTTCATTTTTTATTTTGTGGAATAGTTTGGGGAATGTTGGTATTAGCTCTTCCTTGAATTTCTGATGAAATTCTGCACTAAAAACATCTGGACCTGAGCTTTTTTTGGTTGGGAGACTTTTGATGACTGCTTCTATTTCCTTAGGGGTTATACAATGGTTTAACCTCTTTACTTGGTCTTCATTTAACTTGGTACATAAAATCTACCAATAAAATCGTCTTTTTTAAAATTATTTTTCAATTTTGTTGATTGCTATATTCTGACCTTTCAGGTGTGCTGTTGAATTACTAGTATGGGATCTCTCCAATTTCTTCAAGTAGGTGCTTAGTGCTATGGACTTTCCTCTTACTGATATTTTCATTGTGTGTCTTAAGTTTGGGTATGTTGTGCCTTCATTTTCATTGAATGCTAGGAAGTCTTTGATTTCTTCCGTTATGTCTTTCCCAACCCAGTGATCTTTGAGAAAGTAGAGAGTTGTTTAATTTGCATGAGTTTGTAGGCTTTTGTTGTTATGGTTTTGAGCTTTAATTCATGGTTGTCTGATAAGATGCAGGGGCTTATTTCAATCTCCTTATATCTGTGAGGCTTGCTTAGTGACCAAGTGTATGGTCAATTTTTGAGAAGGTTTCCATGATGTGCTAAGAAGGTATATTTATTCTCTTTTGTTTGGTCAAATATTCTGTACATATCTATTGGATCATTGATTCATGATGTATGTTAGTTTCTCTATTTCTGTTAGTTTCTGTCTTGATGATGTGCCCATTGGAGAAAGTGGGATATTGACATGTCCCACTATGAATGTATGGGGCTCAATGTGTGAGTTAAGATTTAGTAATGTTTCTTTTATGAATGAGGGTACCTGTGTATATGGGGCATAAATGTTCAGAATTGAGGTGGATTTCATCTTGGTGGATTTTTCTTTTGATGAGCATGAAGTGTGCTTACCTATCTCTTTTGATTAATTTTGGTTGAAAATCTATTTTATTAGATACTAGAATGGCTACTTTAGCTTGCTACTTCAGGTTGTTTGATTAGAAAAGCTTTGTGCAGTGCTTTTCTCTGAGGTAATGTCTGTGTTTATTTCTGAGGTGTGTTTCTTGTATGCAGCATAATGTTGGGTACTGTTTTTTTGCACCTATTTTGTTAACCTGTATCATTTTATAGGGAGGGGAGTTGATGCCATTGATGTTGATAGAGATATTAATGACCAGTTGATGTTACTTCCTGTTATTTTGATTGGAGAGAGAGAGAGATTCCCTTCTCTTTATTTTCCTTATATGGGGTTATTTATTACCCGTTTTTTGTTTATTTGTTTTCTGGATGTAGTTTGGCATTTTCGGGTTGGAGTTTTCCTTCTAGTATCTTCTGTAGGGCTGGATTTGGGGATAGGAACTGTTTAAATTTGTTTTCTTTGTGGAATATTTTGTATTCTCCCTTTATGGTTATTAAAAGTTTTGCTGGGTATAGTAGTTGGGGCTGACATCTCTGATCTCTTAGTGTTTGTAAGATATCTGTCCAGGTCCTTCTGGCTGTTAGAGTTTCTGATGAGAAGGAAGGTGTAATTCTGATATGTTTACCTTTATATGAGACTTGGCTTTTTATCTTGCAGCTTTTAATATTCTCTCTTTGTTCTGTACATTTAGTGTTTTGATTATTATGTGGCAGAGGTATTTTCCTTTCTGGTCCAATTAATTTAATGTTCTGTAAGCTTGTTTCTTTTTAGGCCTCTCCTTCTTTAATTCGGGATATTTTCTTCTATAATTTTGTTGAAAATATTTTCTGGGACTTAGATCTAAGAGTCTTCTCTTTTTTCTATTGCTATTTTTTTCTGAGGTTTGGTATTTTCATAGTGTCACAGATATCTTAGAAGTTCTATGTCAGGAACTTTATTGATTTAACATTTTCTTTGACTGGTATATTGACTTCTTCAATAATATTTTCTACCCATGAGATTCTCTATTTCATCTCTTGTATTCTTTTAGTGATGTTGTGTCTGTTGTTCCTGTCCTCTTCCTTAGGTTGTCCATCTCCAAGATGGCCTCAGATTATGTTTACTTTCGTGATCCTAATTCCATTTTTAGTTCTTGAACATGTTTATTTTCCTTCTCCGGTTTGAATCCTGAATTTCTTTAATTTCTTTAAGGGATTTGTTCCATTCTTCCTCTTGTTTTGTTGTATTTCCCTGTGCTATTTTAAAAGCTTTATTTTCCCCTTTAACTTCTCTATCATTTTCATAACCTTAGATTTAAAATCTTTTTCTTTCTCTTCGGGTGTCACAGTATATTCAGAGCTTGCTCTGGTAGGACTACTGTTCTTTGGTGTCATATGACCCTGAGTTTTGCTGCTTGTGTTCTTATGCTGGCCTCTAGCCATATGATTGACTCTAGAGTTAGCTGGTTTGGTTGTCCCTCCACTGGGTTTACTGTCTATGTCCCTGGTGAGCCAGGCAGATAGAGAGCAAGCAGAAATATCTCCAAGCTGAATGCTACTCAGGTGCTTTATAGGCTTCCTCAAGATAGGAGAAAATGTGGATTGAATCCAGAAATTAGCTCACCTCCTGTGGGCTCCATATCTGTGAACGAGTTGGGCCAGGCAGATGGGGGAAAAGGCATAATGTTAACCAAGCTGAAAGCTGCTCAGGCTTCCCACAGGCTCCCTTAGAATGGAGGAAAATGGGGTTTGAGGCTGGCTCCCAGCTCACCTCTGCTGGGCTTATTGTTTGTGACCCAGGTAGGCCAGTCAGATGGGAAGCACTCAGAAATATTTATAAGCTGAATGCTTGTCTGGCTCCACACAGGCTTCCTCAGGATGGGAGACAGTGGGGTTTGGATCCTGAGCCCAACTTAGCTACACTGGGTTTGCTGTCTCTGCTAGGTTCCACCATTTGTGACCCAGGTTGCCTAGGCTTATGGAGAGCAGACAGAAATCATCAGGTTGACAGATGGTCCAGCACCACACAGGGCTTCTTGAAACGTGGGTAAAGGGGGGTTAGGTCCCTCAGCCAGCTCACTTCTGCTGTGTTCGCTGTCTCTACTAGACTCATGGTCTGTTATCCAGGTGGGCCAGGCAGATGGAGAGCAGGTAAAAAGATCTCTTAGCCGAAGGCTGGTCCAGTACCACATGGACTTCCTCAGAGTGGGGTACAATGGGGCTTGGGTCCTGTACCCAGCTTACCTCCACATGGTTTCCTGTATCTTCTGTGCTTAGTGTCTGTGACCCAGGTGAGTTAAGCAGATGGAAGCAGGCAGAAAATTCTCCAAGCCGAAAGGTGGTCTGGTGACACAAAGACCTACTTGGGATGGAGGACAATGGAGCTTGAGTCCTGCACCCAGCTAAGCTAGGCTCAGTGTTTGTGATGCCAGTCTTTTGTATCTACTTTGTCTACTAAGAAAAAATATATGCATATTATTTTAAATGTGTTACTTTGGTTATATATTAACAGCTCTTAATGAGGATATAAAAATTGATTCATCATGTCAGATTCATAGTTTAATATTGGAAGTGAACTGGCTAAAACTGAGAGGTTCCTTTATGGATTTAAAATTAGTTTTTGGAGGTTTTGTGCTTAACCATTCTGATGGGTACAATGTGAAATCTCAGAGTCATTTTAAAGTGCTTTTCTTAAAGGACTAAAGACATTGACCTTTTTTTTTTTTACTTTTTTTAATTTTAGTTTTCATTTTTTTTGTACTAATTACAGTTTATTCACTATGTATCCCAGCTGTAAAGTCCTCCCTCATTCCCTAGCAATCCCACCCTCTCTCTTTCATATCCTCCCATGCCCCACTCCAAGTCCACTGATAGGGGGGTCCTCCTCCCCTTCCATCTCACCCTAGACTATAATGTCTCATCAGGACCAGCTGCATTGTCTTCCTGTGTGTCCTAGTAAGGCTGCTCCCCACTCAGGGGGAGGTGATCAAAGAGCCAGCCACCGAGTTCATGTCAGAGACAATCCCTGTTCCCTTTGCTAGAAAACCGTTTTGGACACTGAGCTGCCATGGGTTACTTCTGTGCAGGGGTTCTAGGTTATCTCATGCATGGTCCTTGGTTGAAGTATCAGTCTCAAAAAAGACACCTGGGCCCAGATTTCTTGGTTCGGTAGCTATCCTTGTGGAGCTCCAGTTTCCTCCAAGTCATTCTATATCCCTCTTCTTTCATAAAATTCTCTGCATGCTGCCCAAGGTTTCGCCATGAGCCTCAGCATCTGCTTTAATACACTGCTGGGTAGAGTCTTTCAGAGGCCTTCTGTGGCAGGTTTCTGTCCTGTTTCCTTTTTTCTCCCTCTTCTGATGTCCATCCCATTTGCCTTTCTGAGTGAGGATTGATCATCATGCCCTGAGTCCCCCTTCTTGCTTAACTTCTTTAGGTGTACCGATTTTAGCGAGTTTATCCTAAATTATATGTCTAATATCCCCTAATAAGTGAATATATACAATGAGCATTTCTTTAAGTGTTTCTCTGTTAATTCGCTATTCCTCTGTTGAGAATTCTCTGTTTACCTCTGTACCTTTTTAAATGGGTTACTTGGTTTCTTGGTGTTTAACATCTTCAGTTCTTTATATATTCTGGATATTAGCCCTCTGTCAAATGTAAGGTTGTTGAAGATCTTTTCCAAGTCTGTACACTGTATTTTTGTTCTGATGACCGTATCCTTTGCTTTACAGAAGCTTTTCAGTTTCATGAGGTCCCATTTATTAATTGTTGATCTTAGAGCCTGTGCTGATCATATTCTGTTTAGGAATTTGTCCAAGTGGGCTCCTTAGTAAGGGCTACAGGGCCTGTCTCTGACATGAACTAAGTGGCAGGTTCTCTGATCACCTTCCCCTGGGGGTTAGGTATGGCCTTGCCAGGCTACAGAGGAAGATGAGGCAGCCTTGATGAGACGTGATAAGCTAAAGTCAGATAGGAGAGGACGTCCTCCCTTATCAGAGGACTAGGGAAAGGGCATAGAGGGAGAAGAGAGAGAGTGGGCAGGACTGGGAGGAGACAAGGGAGGGGCTGCATTGGGGATACAAAGTGAATAAATTGTAATAAACTAATATTTAAATAAAACAAAATTTAAAAATATGTAAATAAGTAAATAAATAAAATTACTTTTGTTTTCTTTTTTATATTTTCATCTGTACAACCTTCTAATTGCTGAAACTTTGCAAGAAGTTTTGATATATTTGATATAGCAGCTTTATTTGTAATAGCCAGAACCTAGAAACAACCCAGATGTCCATCAACGGAGGAATGGGTACAGAAATTATGGTATTTTTACACAATGGAATACTACTCAGCAATCAAAAAGGAAGAAATCATGAAATTTGCAGGCAAATGGTGGGATCTAGAAAAGATCATTCTGAGTGAAATATCCCAGAAGGAGAAAGAAAAACATGGTATATACTCACTTATATAGACCTATAAGATATGATAAACATAATGAAATCTATACACCTAAAAAAGATAATCAAGAGAGTGGACATGGGGTAAGAGGATCAATCCTCGTTTAGAAAGACAGATGGGATTATGCATTGAACGTATGACAGGAGTCTACTGAGCACATCTGAAAGACTCGAACTAGCAGTGTTTTCAAAGCAAAGACTCATGACCAAACCTTTGGCAGAGTACAGGGAATCATAAGAAAGAAGGGGAGTTAGTCTGATGGGGAAAGAATAGGAGATCCACAAGGACCAAATATATCTGGACAGAGGGTCTTTTCTGAGACTGACATTCAACCAAGGACCATGTATGGATATAACCTAGAACCTTTGCTCAGATGTAGCCTGTGGTACCTCAGTAACCAATTGGTTTCCCAAAGTGAGGGGAACAAGGACTATTTCTAACAGGAAGTCAATGATTGTACCTGATAAAACAGGATCAGATGAATGGGAGGAGGTGCCCCCCTATCAGCGGATTTGGAAAGGGGCACCGTGGAGATGAGGGACGGAGGGAGGGACTGGGAGGGAATGAGGGATCGGGACACGGCTGGGATACAGAGTTAATAAAATGTAACTGATAAGGAAAAAATAAAATTCAAAAAAAAAAAAAAAAGAAAATTGAAAACACTACAGTTTCACTCTTACATGATTGATCTCTTGATCCCCTCCATTGATGTAAATTAATTTTACAAATAATTTCAAATTTCTATAAAAAAGTCACATATATGATTAAGTTTTATCTGAATTTATAATACTTGCAGAAGAATAATCATAATTTAAGAGTTTAAAAACATGAATAAAGTGTATTTACGTACATTTTTCATGTTTAACATCTTACAGTGATATTGTGTAGACTTCAAGGCATTTTGTGGTTTAAATTTGTAGCTAAGTAATTTGCTCTATTTTAGGCTGTTGCATTATTGTATCATATGTTACTGTATTGTATTTTGGGTTACTGCATGATCTCATTCATTCAATTTTGATTCCAGAATGTTCATTTTTAGTATATAAGTGTTAACTTCATGCTATTTCTTAAAATCTTGGTGGACTTTCTTAGTTGATGTAATAGTTAATTGGAGTTTTCTTTCACTTTCTTAAGTGCAAACCATATAATTTCAAGTTTGATCTAGTGTTCATATACTTTGTATTTATTTGTTATTACAGATGGTGCTTGTGTCATTGTCCATACATTAGTGACAGAGAACAACCTGTGGCAAAAAAACAAAACAAAACAAAAAACCCAAAACAAACAACAAAGAAACAAATCTATCCTTCCACCATGCAGGATAGAGGAATCTTTTGTTTGTTTGTTTTGTTTTGCTTTGCTTTGCTTTGCTTTGTTTTTTGTTTTCTGTTTTGGTTTGATTTGGTTTGGTTTTCAGATTGGTTTTTTTTGTGTGTGTGTGTGTAGCCTTGGTTGTCCTGGACTTGCATTGTAGACCAGGCTGGGCTTAGAGTCACAAAGATCTGCCGGACTTTGCGTCCCTGAGTGTTAGAACAACAGGCATGTGCCACTGCACCTCATTTTTGTGTTGCTTTGCAGTGCTGGGATTCAGGAATCTTACACCAGCCCTCAAGCTTGCTGACAAATACCTTGACATACTCCATCATATTACTGTAATACTACCTTGCTTGTTTGTTTTACTTTTTCATGATTACCCGGGGTGAATCTCAAAGTGACATTAAATCTAATTAAGACTTTGTTTTCATCCTAGTTTTAGTGTGGTGGAGATCATCTTATGTATTCTCCCTAAATATCCCTTCATGAGGTAGACCAAGTACCTCTTTATTTCTAGTGCACTGTGTTTTCATCATGAATATTTGTTGAATGCTGTCAGAGTTTTTATTTTTCCCACATTCTGTGGACATGATTATGCTGCTTTTGTCCTTTTCTCTTAATACACTGTTTAACTTGATTTTCATATGTTAAACCTAATTGCTTTTCAGTGTTAAAATAAATCCCATTGGTCATCTTATGTTCTTTTGGCTATAACCTGAGTGACTCAATTTTCTGAAACTTTGAGATTTCCAAGAGGCTACCTAAAAGGTAGTTTGTGAGTATCATCTTACCTATTTGGACAACGAGATAATAGTGTCCAAAGGAATTAGAAGGTCCTCCATTTTTTTAATGATACTTTTATTTCATTGTCTTTGTTTTCTTTCTTTCTTTCTTTCTTTCTTTCTTTCTTTCTTTCTTTCTTTCTTTCTTTCTTTCTTTCTTTCCTTATTTTATCCTTCCTCCCTTTCTTCTTTCTCTCTTTGTTTCTTTCTTTCTATTTAAATTATCTGTAACGAGTTAGTGCTAATTCTTTGATAGACAGTAAAATCTACATAGACAGTAAAATCTATATATAATGGTTCCAAAATTTTCATTAAGTGGTATATTTAAATTATGCTTAATTATTCTACTCTCTGATATATTATATATATATGTATATGTATGTATGTGTATGGTGATGCAGTCTCACTCTGTTTCTTCTTCTAACCTCATTACCATGGCAACCTCCCTCCCTTAGTCTCCCAAGTACAGTTCTTGGTTCTGTGAGTCACAGTCTCCAGTATAATCACTCAAAGCTGTAGGTCGACTCACATTTTCTATTTCTTAAATTAGTTTAAATGATTTGTGGTTTTCCAGTAACTCTGCCATGTAATTTATTAGGATACCACTGTTCTACTCTTCTATTACAGTCTCTGTTCAGTACTGAAACACTAGGATAAGAGCTCTGTAATTTGAGTAATTTCTTTTATTTTGGTCAATCTCAATTCAATTTCATCTATCTTTTCAACTTAAATAAAAAATTGTATCTTTTTGAGTTTTCAGATTTCTTTTCTCCATCATTTCTCAATTCCCTATTCCTTTTTTTTTCTAACTTCACAGGGTGGAAATTTAATCATTAACTAGAGATATTTCTTTTCATCAGCATCTATAGTTGAAAATTTTCCCTTTCATGCATCATATGAGCTCTAATATACTGTATCTACATTCTCATCAATGTCAAAGCATTTACTAATTTTCCTGGGTACTACTCATTTTATTTATTGATCGTTTAGCTGTGCATTTTTATTTATATCTTTCCATAGTTCTCCATTTTTCTTATACTGGAGAAATGCCTGACTTAAAAGAAGGATTTATTTTGGCTCATTGAGTATGAGTGTCTATATAGTCCATTATGTCAGAGAAAACAAGAGATCAGCAGGTCCTATCTGTAAGAGCTAAAAGGTGAAGCTTCTACTTACACCACATCAGCATCAGGAAGCAGAAGTGGCTGTGACCACTCTCTAATTTCATACCACCTGGACACTCCGCCATGCCATAATGCATCCTTGAACACATTTTGGATTAATATTCCCTCCCCTGTTAAACCTCTTTAGTATTGTCTTAAAAGACACGCCTAAATCTGTGTCTCCTCCATTATTCTAAATCCAGTCAAACTGAAATTACATAATTCCATTATGTAAACTAAGGACTGAGAATTTACCTGGAGTCATTAGGATTCCTGTTGAGCTTGGCACTCCCACTTTTTACTCCTTCAAGAATATCCAGAAATATTCTTGAAATAAAATGTCCTCAAACATTCTTTTGAGTGTGTCAATTTTTTTTATGGTAAACTTAGAGTATGCATCACAATAAATAGTTTGAGAATAAATATCTAAGAAGAGAATGAAGGGGACATGAAGGGACTTATTAGCAGGTGAATGCTACAATAGTCTTGGTACTAATGTCAATAAATTCAGTACAGTTTGTGGATTGATGGGAAATTCATGCAAGCATTGTAATCAACAATCAAATAAACCACATTTATTATTTATAATAAATATGTATGATACATCTATTCAATGTACATTATTGATGACTATAAGAATCATAACATATATTAATAATAGCAATTAAATACTTAATTCTATGATGCACATTAATTTCTAGATATCATTAAATATCTTCATGCTTCAATCAGTATGTGTGTAAAAAGTGAAAGATTTATATGACCTGAAAAGAAGCCCACACCTTAAGTTGTTTGGACAGACAGAACGCAGAGGCTGGAGAGGCCAAAGGCCTAGTAAAAGATTCCTGGTTGTATTCTGCTATACTCAGAAAGAGATGCTTAGCCCAATATTCATCAGGGAGGCCTCACCTAACAACTGATGGAAACAGATGGAACGACCTACATCAAACAACAGGCAGAGCTTGGAGAATCCTGTGGAAGAGGTAAGGAAGGATTGTAGGATCCAGAGGGATCAAGGATACCACAAGAAAACTTACAGAATCAATCAAACTTGGGCTCAGAGACTGAACCAACAGCCATGAAGCCTGCATGAAACTGACGTAGGACTTTCTACACATATGTTACAGTTCTGTAGTTTGGTCTTCTTGTGGGACTCCTAACAGTGGGAGCAGGGGCTATCTCTGACACTTTTGCCTGTTTTAAGGCTCTTTTCCTCTGACTTGGTTGCCTTTATGTAATAGGAGGGGAGGTACCTAGTGTTAACTTTTAACTTAATATGCCATAATTGGTTAATATCTATAAAAGGCCTGCTGCAAAGTGTGGGAGGGGGGCACAGAGAAAAAAAAATCAATACCATTTCTTTGTTTCAAAATGACACCCTTCTAAGTTTAAAAAATAAAGCTTAAAAGGTAAAAAAAAAACCTCCCTCACCTGAATATAATAATTGTTAATATTTGTACATACTTGACCTGATTTTTTTTCACGTATCATAGGCTATCTTACATCCTTACCTTAGTAAACATGCATACAAATCTGTGTCTGTATCCACATCTATGCCCTTTATATGTAGTTATATATTTTCTAAAACATGAGCTTTCTCTTAATCTTCCTCCTGTATCATATGGTATTTTTCACTTATATTTGGTGTTTTCAACATCATTTAGTATAGTTTCATCATTCCCATTTTGAATATTAAAATTACCTCCAATTTGTTTTTGTAATGATGCTGACAGAAAGATTTTCTACACTTATTTCATTTCATACAGTCTATGATTACCTCTTTGTAATAAAACTATTATTTGAAGTTACTTATAAAATAAATAAAACATGATACATGATGCTAAATTATTTTTCAAGTACCTTTATCATCATTCAAAGCCAAGTCATTGCATCAATTCGTACAACTATGAAAGTTTATGATTGAATTACATGTGAGAACATATGTGCATAACCTGGAGCGAGTGTATTTTTGCCACACATGAAAGTGGAGGTCTAGGACAATTTCCTGTAGTCAGCTATCTCCATTAGCCTTTATTTGAGTTATGGAACTTAACTCAGGTTGCCTGATGTTCAGAAAGCTCCGTTATTTTCAAGAAATAAGTGCTGATTTCAAATGTAGCAGTCTACAACTATGCCTTTGATACCTCCAATCCCAATAACAGTCTGAGGGGTAAAGAAGTGTCTGACACATTTTTATTAAACACTTTTATTGCTCTGGGCTAACAAAAAATCCTCCAATATAGCTCTCATTCTTTGAAAAATAGTGAATCAAACATGTTTCTTATAGTGTTCTTGAGTCAAGCTATTTATATCTGGAGGAATCTAAGCATGTAAACATGGCACTCACATTAGTTTATTTCAAGTGTTAAATCAAAGGTATAAACAAACCACAGAGAAAGAAGACATAGAATATAAAAACCTGATTTTGTAAGAATTACTAGATTTTGAATACCATATGGAATAATCTTGATAAAAAAAACTGACTTGGAGTTAGAATTATAGAGTACTTTTATCACATGAAGGAGAATATTTCTGAGGGTACAACTGAGTCAAAACATAAAAATTAATTTTGGTTTCATCTTAAGTTTATGAACATACTCTAAAGGTATTTATACACAATGTTGCAGTGTACTGTCACTCATCTCATGAAGTCAGAAATGGAATTTACTCTGCTGCTAGCATGTAACCAAAGTATGTGAGATTTGGAAAAACTTGGATTTCAGTTGTCAATATAAGCAATGTTCTATCTATCCAGAGATTTATAGGAGAAAAGCATTATTTGGTTTATTAATTTAAGGTATTATTTCACAGAGAACATAAGAATATCTCCATGTACATTGGTTATTCGTAATAAAAATATAGATGTTGAAGAGCATTATACATTTGCAGTGAGTAAAGTGCTTTCCAAAGCAAATAATCACAGAAAAAATGAAACAATGAGCTTGCCAGAGGTTTCCTGGATTAAGTTCAAGCTTCACAATTTAGGCTTATTAGTGTTGACCCATGTACCTACATCTTCCTTCTAAGGAGATCACAGGCAGAATGAATTTTCTGCAGATTATAAGACCTGTTTCATACAATTTCACATTTAAAAATGGTGATAATGACACTTTGAGATGTTGGATTATGGGAGTGATATTTATGCTCTTTTGTTCTACCTTGGAAATTAGATCTGAAAGTTTACTAAGTGAGTATCAGACGATTCTAATAACAGAGGCTACCGATTCATATTTAAACAAAGAAGATGAGTTTCCATATTTAGGGAGGGTGGGAGTCTAAGACTGGATGGACACCAAAACATTTTTGAGGCTTCTTTCACTGGCTTGTCAAACAATCTTTTCCAGTAACTACAAGTGATTCTTTGTTTCTACAAATCTGTGCTTCATTCTCTTCTTATAAGAAATAAATCTTATTTCCTGAAGCACATGGACACAACCATATCTTTTTCACAGTATCTCCTTTAATTACTCTTCCTTATATTCACAGATAAATATAATCCTTACCTTTCATCAAGGAAACTCCCCTTTACAGTAGATAAAGAACATAACAGAAAATCACAACTCCTCAGAATGCATGCTTTTGAAGTCCAGTCTCTGTGGTTGTATTTACAATCAAGGTCTTTCAGCTATGAATCAGAGAATATTGTAGGAGAAGAGGTAGAAGACTTTAATAGACAGAGGAACAGGGAGTTTGCTATGAGGCAGTATCTCCTTGGACTATCAGTGGCACAGGACACAACTTCCTAAACAAAACAACAGCACAGGCTCTAAGAACAACATCAATGAATGGAACCTCATGAAACTGAAAAGTTTCTGTACAGCAAAGAACACAATCATCAGAACCAAACCATAGCCTACAGACTGGGAAAGGATCTTCACCAAACCTATATCTGACAGATGGGAAAGGATCTTCACCAAACCTATATCTGACAGATAGCTAATATCCAGAATATATAAATAACAAAAGAGGTAATCAAGTAAACCAATCAAGAAATCAAGTAAACCAAATAAAAAAAATGGGGTACTGAGCTAAACAGAGAATTTTCAATAGAGGAATACAGAATAGAAGAGATAGTTAAAGAAATGCTCAGTATTCTTAGTCGTCAAGGAAATGCAAATTAAAATGACCCTGAGATTTTACCTTATACCCACCAGAATAGCTAAGATCAAAAACTCAAGTGACAATACATACTGGAGAGAATGTGGAGAAAGGGGAACCCTCCGCCATTTCTGGAGAGAATGCAAACTTGAACAACTACTTTGGAAATCAATCTGGTACTTTCTCAGAAAATTAGGAATAGTGCTACCTCAAGATCAAGCTGTACCACTCCTAGGCATATATCCAAAACATGCTCAATTATGCAAAAAGGACCTTTGCTCAATCATATTTGTAGCAACTTTCTTTGTAATAGCCATAATCTGGGAACAATACAGATGGCCCTTAACTAGGGAATGAATACAGAAATTGTGGTAAATTTACATAATTGAATACTACCCATCAATTAAAAACTAATATAAGATAAAGACACTAAAATCTGTAAAACTGAAGAAGCTACGCAAGAAGGAGGACCCTGGGTAAGATGATCAATCTTCATTCAGAAAGAAAAATGAGATAGACATTGGAAGAGGTTAAAAACAAGGAACAGGACAAGAGCCTACTACTGAGGGCCTCTAAAAGACTCTACCCAGCAGGGTATCAAAACATATGCTGAGACTCATAGTCAAACTTTGGGCACAGTGCAGGGAATCTTATGAAAAGAGAGGGAGATGAAAGACTGGGAGGGAACAGGAGCTCCTCAAGAAGAGCAATAGAACCAAAATATCTGGACACAGGTGTCTTTTCTGAGACTGATACTCCAACGAAGGTCTATTCATGGAGATAACATAGAACCCCTACACAGATGGAACCCACGGCAACTCAGTGTACAAGGGGGTGTCCTAGTAAGGGGAACAGGGACTGTCTCTGAGGTGAACTCAGTGACTAGCTCTTTGATCACCTCCCTCTGAGAGACGAACAGCCTTATCAGACCAGAGAGGAGGACAATGTAGTCAGTCCTGATGAGAACTGATAGGCTAAGGTCAGATGAAATGGGAGGAGGACCTTCCATTTCAGTGGACTGGGTAAGGGGCAAGGGAGGAGAAGAGGAATGAAGAGTTGGTATGGGAAGGAATGAGGGAGGGGGCAACAGTTGGTATACATAGTGAATAAGTTGTAATTTTAAAAAAAGGAAAAAGAAAAAAAAAAAAGGAATCACAGCTTAAACATGAAGACACTTTCCATAGCCATAATGATGTAGTCACATAATTTACTTATGTAATCATCCATATATATGTGTATATATATAATACTTAACCCAACACTCATTTTTATTTTCTACATATATATGTGTGTGTGTGTGTGTGTGTGTGTGTGTGTGTGTGTGTAGTAAATAACAAACACGTATGTATTTGTAGGTAATAAAAAATGAGTGTTGGGTTAAATATTTATTTTTAGCCTTAAGATTATCATGGTGATATTACTTAACCCACTATAGCAAATAATAAAAAAGACACTTGTTAAATATTATAATTGCTTTATTTACCTTGTGCAAGAAGCTATTTCTTTTTTTACTATATTTTTATCTTTTATATTAAATACAGCTTATTCACTTAGCACCCCAGCTGTAGCCCCTCCCACATTCCCTGTCAATCCCACCTTTCGTTCCTCATCTCCTCTCATGCTCCTCACCAAGTCCACTGATACAGGAGGTCCTGCTCCACTTCCACCTGACCTTAGCTTATCAGGTCTTATCAGGACTGGGTGCATTGTCCTTCTCTGTGGCCTGGAAAGGCTTCTCCCCTCAGTGGGAGATGTTCAAAGAGCCAGCCACTCAGTTCATGTCAGAGACAGTCCCTGTTCCCCTTATTAGGGTACACATTTGGACACTGAGCTGCCATTTGGTACATTATTGCAGGGGTTCTAATTTATCTCCATGCAAGGTCCTTGGTTGTATTATCAGTCTCAGAAAAGACACCTGGGCCCAGATTTCATGGTTCTGTTGCTCTCCTTCTGGAACTCCAGTCCCCTCCAGGTCATTCTATTTCTCCCTTCTTTCATAAAATTCCCTGCACTCTGCCCAAGGTTTGGCTATGAGCCTCAGCATCTGCTTTAATACACTGCTGGGTAGAGTCTTTCAGAGGCCTTCTGTGGCAGGCTCCTGTCCTGTTTCCTGTTTTCTCCTTCTTCCAATGTCCATTCCATTTCTCTTTCTGACTGAGGATTTTTCATCTTAACCAGGGTCTTCCTTCTTGCTTAGCTTCTTTAGGTGTACAGATTTTAGTATGTTTATCCATATTATATGTCTAATATCCACTTATAAGTTAATATATACCATGTGTGTTTTTCTGCTTCTGGGATAACTCATTCAGAATGATCTTTTCTAGATCCCACCATTTGCCTAAAAATTTCATGATTTCCTTGTGTTTAATTACTGAGTAGTATTCTATTGTGTAAATGTACCACAATTTCTGTATCCATTCCTCTGTTGAGGAATATTTGGGTTGTCTCCAGCTTCTGGCTATTACGAAAAGCCAGTATCTATTTCTAACCTATGCTGTCTCCATAACCTCTTCATTCATCTCCTGTTCCTCATCCAATGCCATCAGCCTGAACCATTCATATCTGGGCTACCTTCCATCCACAATACTATAAATATTCTCATCTTGTTTCCTCCTGCCATGCCATCCTCGAGTCCTTCCTCCTGTACCACTTGGTTTCTTCTCCATGCTACCCTATCATCACTTCTTCCTTCCTACTCTCTTTGCCTCCTTCTCTTTCCTGTGGTTCTCCTGTCCCCTAAAACCCAGGGTCCTTAGCCACACCTAACCTATTCTGCTCTGCTAAGGCATAGGCCGTGTATTCAGTTAATCATTTAGTTTTATACAACAAGGATATCTGTACCCAGGCAGTAATGAAATATTGAGTGCCAGTAACTAGTATTAGTGCACAAGCATGAAACCAACCCGACAATATATATTTACTTATTTTATTGCTGTTGCTATTCTTTCCCAAAATTATAGACTAGGCGAACTACTGTTGTTTTAATTATAAAATAATCTGCAATTGTCTCAGACTTTCACAAGCTACTAATGGGTGTTTTTTTAAATAATTAAGTTTCCTCAAATGATATATGAAAATTAAATGAAACACTTACTTCACACTAAAGTGCACTATATTTTTATTTATTGGTTTTGAAACAGAGTCTCAGATAGCCAAGAATACCCTCAAACTTTCTTTGTAGTCCAGGACAACCAAGACCCTCTGATCATCCTGCTTCTACCTCAAGTGCCTTCATTACAGGCATGCATGACCAATCCAATATTAGAAGGGCTAAAGATAGAACACAGGATCGTGTGCATACCGGGAAATTTTTCTAAAAACTAAACTACTTCATCAAAGTTTCATTTTAAATATAGTGGAAAATTTATTTTAACGCTAGATGGGCCAGTCAGTAGATGGATCCATCAGGCAACACCATATCATTGTTATTTTGCAGATGTCACATCTAACTCTGGAAAACTCAGAGTTAAAAATGAGAATAAGTATTGCAACCAAGTCACCATGTTCTGACAATGCCGAGTGAATGCCCAGGCAGCAGAAGATATCTTCCAGGCTGCCCTGCTGCACTGCGTTCTCTTCAATAATGCTTTACCGTGGTGTCAGAAGTCACGATTGCTTTGATTCCTATACAGAATTTCTAGTAAAAAATTGTAGTTCTACTTTCTCTTATGTTCCATCTATGGATTCATCCACCTCACCTTATATTATACATTGCAACAAATGCCTTCAAATCTCTAGTTATCTTGCCTTTCTTCTTGTTGTCTGTGCATGTACATTTCTTTTGTGTGGCAGAGAAAGTGACCCTCAAGTAGGGTTTTTCATTGGTAATATCACCTTCCTGCGTAATTCACTCTGTCTGGAGATATGAAGAACCTCCTAAGATTCACTTCACGTATTTACATGTCAGAGCACTTGATCCATTGTTGCCAACTGCTTTCATGGCTATCTACTTATAATAAAAGAGTGCATGTTCTTTCGTTGTGAGAACCTGATGGTTTGAATATGAAAATGCATCTACTATGCTTTCCATTAGGAGTGGGTTATTAGATAAACTACTCCCCGTTTATAACAACTTATTTTAGATTTCTCTGACAGTTTTTGCTTCCTACAAACACTTTCTACTTACAATTAAAAAATAATTAATGCAGTCTGGCATGATAGTATGATTATGTCCACTCATACAAAGAGACTCAGTAATTTACATAACAAATACTATCCATCACAATGACTTAGTGATCTATCTTCATGTCTCTTTTGTCCACCACAGATCCCTTGGTTTTTTGTTTTTGTTTTTGTTTTGTTTTGTTGTGGTTTTTGTTGTTTTTCACCACTTAACAGAAGGCTTGACTCTTAAAACTCATACTTGTTGTACAAAAAGTAGTAACAGCCTCCTGTAATTACAATCTAAAAATTTAAACATTTTAACAATTACAAGTTTATTATAATTATATGCCTAGAAATATTAATATGATGAGCATTGTGTTTGTAAGTATAAAATAGATATGCTTTATAACACTTAACAACAATTTTATCTTCTTTATTTTCTGTGGCATATGCATGGGGGATCACATGTCTGCAAACTAAAGAAAGGTGTCAACTCTCCTCCATTATCATTATCTGCCTTAGTCCCTTGAGACAGAGTTACTCACTAAACCTGAAGATTTCTGAGTTTTGGCTAGTACCATCAGCCCCAGTGATCCTGGTGCCTCATCTCTCTCTCTAATTTTGTTGTCACAGGACCACAAGGCCATCGCTGGCATTGTATTGGTATTGGGGATGGAAATCCAGAACTTTACTCGTGTACAAGTATTCAGATACTCTGGACTATCTTCCTAGTCACTTCTTATTATTTTTTAATGTTGTTTTTAAATCAGCACACAAAGTTTTAGGTTTCATTATGGAATTTTCAAGAGAATTTCATTTTGGTTGTTCTCATACCTATCCTTTTCTCCTGAGTACCCCTTCCCTTCTTGAAGGATCTTTCAATCTAACAAAGCAGACATTAGTATATTTGTCACACCTATGACAACTCCAGTCACAAGCCAGCATACATAGTCCAAATCACCCATCTACTGCCTCCCACATATTTCTGTCAGCAAGTGGGAACAACCTGTAAGAAAAAGGGCATGAAGAGGCCTGAGAAGTGTATAAAAGGAAACTTAATCACATCGGATTTTTTAAGGAAATGTAGACTATGAGATGTCTATAAGAAATCATAAGATCTAAATTGAAGTAAGAAACTGCTCAAAATCTCATGCTTGTCCAAATCAACTGCCTCATGTCCCTTGGGTACCATGGTTTCAGAAGCCTAAGAGTCACCTGATATACAATGCATAAAGACAGAAAATTCAAACTCATCTAGCTCTGAAGAAGTAGCAAAAGACATTTTTGGTTTGTTTTCTCTTTTTGGTTTTGTTTGTTTGTTTGTTTGTTTGTATTGAAATAAGGTTTCTCTGGGTAGCTCTAACTTTCCTTGGCTCTTTATAGACCAAGCTGGCTTTAAACCACAAAGATCTACCTTTCTCTGCCTCCCTGCTTGCTGGAATTATAGGCCTGTAACATAATACCCGGCTTGGTAAATTTTTTGATCCATAATGTTTTCTGTGTTCACTCTAACTGTGTAAGTTTAACTTATAATAGCTCAAGGATTTATACTTCCAATTCCAAAATGTTCGCTCTAAAGATATTCTGATAGCCTGAAAATTGAAAGATAATAATCTACCTGTCATTTTTTATTTTGCTCAGTAAAGGATTAAAAGAAAATTATGAAATATATTTTTCAATGATAATTTCAATTAATTAACACTAAAACAAATTTACAGGTAGTTGGGTTAAGAAATCTATGCATGGATAACAAAGTCTCACATGCTTTTTCTCATAAGTAGAAAGTAACATGAAAATGAGTGAGGGACTATATAAGGCATGGAAATGGAAAAGCAGGAAGGTCAGTAGAGCTATAAGAATGTAGCAGAGAAGTGGATTTAATCAAAGTGCATTACCTTGATATATAAAATATTACAAGGAAATCTATTTCCTTGCATATTTGATATATATTACTAATAAAAGATAATTATATTTTGTTACTATAATTTATAAAAAAATATAATACAGCATAATAGAACTGGCTTTGATTATTAAAACAAAGCTTCACTTCATAACCTGCAAAAACATCTGCAATCATACTATTTTAAACTTGAGTCACTTGGTATACAGCATAAAAATGTTATCACAGAATTAGATTGACAGGGGACAAGTAGAAGAAGAGAAACAAAACAAAACACTTAGCCACTTATAAATGACCAAAACAAGAAGGCCAGTGTTAAGCAGTTCACAAATTTCTGCTCATTTTCCAGACATTTTGAATATAAAAACTTGCTGACAGGAGCTGCAGAGTTGGCTCAGAGGTAAAGAGCACTGTCTGCTCTTCCAGAGGTACTAAGTTCAATTCCTAGCAATGACATGGTGGCTCACAACTGTCTATAATCTAATCTAACATGTAGATAAGGCACTCATATACATCTATTTACAAATGATAAATTTGAGAGAGAACTATTTTATTTCAAGAGTTAAATATTATATGGAGATTTGGTAGATTCCTCAATCACATTTTTGCTTTCCCGGCTTGGCACAGGCTATAGTTATGAAATTCACCTAATAAGTATTTAAGTATTTTTTGAAGGGAGAGGGTACATGAACTTTTCAAAGATGTAGTCATTATGTTTTTATTAACTTTTAAGTTGCTGTGGCAGTGATTTGGCAATCATATTGCTTATGCCTTTTGGTGACCAGTAAAGCAAAACAACTCCCCACCAATGATCCTGTGTTTCTTAAGGCTGTATACCTAAATTTAACTATTCTGCCTGCTTGTTTGTAATTGAGTAGTGGGATGGCTTGTTCAGAAAGGAGCTGCTGACATTTGTTTTAATTGCCTTGGATCAGTTGTATCCCTGGTGCCCAAGTGATGGACATTTTGGATAAAATTAATAAATAAGTTGTGTCTGCAAAAACAAAACAAAAACTTGCTGACAAAATTTAAACATTTTTACCTAATGAAATTAAATTAAGTTGACATAAAAAGCTACACATTAGTAGAAAATTAAAAGCTCCAGTTTTCTTCATTATACAACATCATATCTCCTATGAACGGATATGTAAATGTATATGTTTATAAGGATAATGGAGAAAGAATCTGTAAAACAAACAATAAAAGCTTAAGTTCTTGACTTGGTATAGATCCATCTGCTTTTCTGTAATTAACATCCAGGCAAGTGAAACCTAATTTTCAACACTAAGCCCATGGTTGATAATTAATTCATATAATGATATTACTTTATTTTAAAATATACTGGATAGTTGCATTGAATAGGTGAGGCAATGTCAGCTGGAAATTACTCTTGAATATTCAAATGCATTAGTTATTTTCTCCTTGTTCTGACAAAATGATGACAAAAGCCACTTAGTGATGAAGCATTTATTTTCCCTCACAATTCAACTGTACTCTCTATCATGACTGGGAACAACAGTATTTGTAAATGAATAACAAAGTTTTAGTTGGCACACAGGGAGCTCTCTGACACCATTCAAACATTAAACTCAAGAGATATGAGATAATGTTGCATACTGTCTTGAAACAGAAGTATCAATGGGTCATCTTGTCTTCGATACTATTTTAATCATTTGATAACTGTGTATCAAATATGAGGAATTAGCAGGGTCTGGTAATGAAGAGGTTGCATATGTGAGAATTGTCTGGAATCTGAGCCCTATACCATAGCTACTTGTCCTGCTGCAGCAATATTATGCCCTCTTCCTAATGAGGGAAGAAGAGGTTTATCTCTTAAAGTGTGGGAAGATAAAGTTCTTCTTGCTTAGGCCATGGCAGCTCAAGAGCATGAGGCTAAGCTGGTGGACAATGATTGCTAGTGCTCATCTTATTTTATTCAGTGTCAGATTTCAGCCCCAGAACGGCTGCTGTCCACAGTGAGGAGGTCTTTGCATTATAATTAACATAATCTATATGAGCTGTCATAAGCATTTCCAAAGACTGGTAGCCTATGTAAAGCTAGATCCTATCAAATAGAGAGTATACATTCACCATCACAACCTAAGTACAAATGCAATTTCATTGTGGATAAATATATAAAGGTAAATTCATTTGTGTTATTAAGTTGGCTTATGATTCACTTCTGGGAACCAAGGTTCCTTTTGTAGTTCTCAGCTGCAAAGACAATGAAAGAAAACTCAACACTGTTATTTTAATCTCATAGAATTCTCTCAATTAGACTAAATCCCCTTCTTTCTTATGATTCCCTGTACTCTGCCAAAGGTTTGGTCATGAGTCTTTGCTTTGAAAACACTGCTAGTTAAAGGCTTTCAGATGCACTCAGTAGACTCCTGTCATGTGTTAGTCTGATGGGGAAAGGATAGGAGCTCCACAAAGACCAAATATATCTGGGCACAGGGTCTTTTCTGAGACTGACATTCAACCAAGGACCATGTATGGATATAACCTAGAACCTCTGCTCAGATATAGCCTGTGATAGCTCAGTAACGAATTGATTTCCCAAAGTGAGGGGAACAAGGACTATTTCTAACAGGAACTCATGAAGATACCTGATAAAACAGGATCAGATGAATTGGGGGGAGGTCCCCCCATCAGTGGACTTGGAAAGGGGCACAGTGGTGATGAGGGAGGGAGGGAGGGACTGGGAGGGAATGAGGGTTTGGGGCACGGCTGGGATACAGAATTAATAAAATGTAACTGATAAAAATAAAAAGAAAAAAAAAAGAAAAAAAAAAGAATTCTCTCAATTTTGTTTAAATGCCAACATTTTATTGTGCTTCCTGGGTCCATTAACTAGATTATTTTATGAGTATAAAAATTAAGAATTATCCCTTGTAAAGTTGGTTATCTTCATAAGGTAGAGAGCAGGGTGGGGAAAGATTGGGAAATGTAGTTTAGAGCCAGTATGACTAGGACTGAAGTTGTATTCCTCCTTCTTCTTGACCTCCCACAAAAATGAATTGTTCTCAGGAAAACACAATTATCACTTATTTTCTTGCATTTCCATCTACTATATACTTCTTCCACCTTAAGTTTTCAAATTCTCTAATTCCCAAAGCTTATTTAACTTTCATTATTTTCATTATTTTGTCTTTTGTGTCAGAACATTGTAACTGAACCTCTCTAGCTTTAGAGTACGGCATCTTCAATTTAGCTAAAATTTGACTTAATTTGATAGTATGGGGGATTAGATAGGATAAAAAGCCTTTGGGAATGTCTGTGAGGACTTACCTGGATGAAGTTAACTGCAGTGGAATGGTTTACCTATTCTTAGAAGCAGTAGTCTGCTGTCTGGGGTCTCAGACTAAAAATAGGAACAAACCAAACTGATCCAGGAGTTGTAGTTAGTTTTGTATCTGGTGTAATAAGAAAAATAAGTAAAATAAAATAAAATAAAATAAAATAAAATAAAATAAAATAAAATAAAATAAAATAAAGGAAACTGAGTAAGAAAGGGTTTATTTAGGACATTTTTTCTGAGGTAACACAGAACAAGTTAAATTTTTATACTTGAAAATCTTTCAAAATAATTAATGGAAATACCACATTTCCTCCAAAGTTTTGCATTCTAGAGGCTTATTATTAATATCATTTGAGGTTTATTATGACACAGGAACAAAGGTTATAGTTTCTCGACTTGTACTGTTAAATTAATTGTTTATCTATTATTTTGATATCCTGTGATATAAGCCCATTGTTTCTTGGGGTATTTGTGTCCCTTCCTAAAAACTTCTAGATAGCACACACACAAAAAAAAAAAAAAAAAAAAAAAAAAAAACTTTCCAGATACTTAGGCATGTCACGTTCCATGACATGGTATCAAAAGAGAGTGATGAATTCAAGTTCTCAAAGATTTGCCTGTTTGTGGATTTGGAAAAATGTGATATATGATCGTAAAATCAAAGGCCATAACTTTGGTTACCAGACACTGAAACAAAATTTCAAGCCCCAAAATAAAACCCTTAACCTTTATTTCTGATTTCTAAGAACCAGTTGAACAATCACATTTCTGGAAGAAACATTTTCTTATCAATAAAATTACTACTTAAGATTGCATTTTTCCAATTAAATAGTTTACATTTCTGATTAGTTTTTACTCTACTTTTGGGAGGTTTATGTGATTGATAGTATGGATTGTGAGACAGAAGAAACTATAACTGCCAATAAAAAATAACAAAACTGATCCTATGTAATAGACAAATATCAATAATTCAAACAATCAGTGTTTAAAATGAAACCTCATGAGCTCAGGTCTGTTAATTAGAGACTGAATGTTATTTGCAGTCTGTGTGCTTTTAGTTCAAGCATATCAGATATTTAAAACAGTTTTTGCCAAATTTACTATATATATTATGTACCATTTTGTTTCAGATGTCAAAGTTTTATTTGTTTCTGAGATGGACACTCAACCAAAGACCATGAGTGGATAAAACCTAGAACCTCTGCTCGGATGTGACCTGTGATAGCTCAGTAATCAATTGGTCTCCTATAGTAAAGGGAACAAGGACTATTTCTAACAGGAACTCAATGACTGGCTCTCTGACCTCCCCACCCCACAAGGAAGGAGCAGTACTGTTAGGCCACAGAGGAGGACTTTGCAGCCAGTCCTGAAAATACCTGACAAAACGGAATCATATGAAAGGGGAGGAGGTCCTCCCTTATCAGTGGACTTGGAAAGGGGCAGGGAAGAGATGAGGGAGGGAGGGTGGGACTGGGGAGGGAATGAGGGAGCGGGATACAGCTGGGATACAGAGTTTAACAAATTGTAACTAATAAGAAAAATAAAATTAAAAAAAGTGAAAAAAAAGATGTTAAAGTTTGATCCCCTTCAATCCAAAATTCAGAAAATTTACACAATGAGAGAATAAATTTTAAATGTCTAAAATGAATAACAGCAGCAAAAGTGGAACTGAAAGAGTTTATGCAAAGTAAACAATACAGAAGCAAAAAGACAAGTTGTCATCTCCTTGCACAATGTGCAGAAAAAATGTATAGAGGTACAAAGTAGAGCAAAGGTCAACAGGGTATGGAATGAACAGTAGGAGTGAGGAAGATTACGGGATGGGTACCCAAGTACAGTGAAGTGAGGAAAAGTGCTGTAGTGCTCTATGGCAGAGTGCATACAGGTTACAAATATGCACTGCATTTCTAAAACTCTATGAAAAAAAGTTTAAATGTTACAAACACAAATTACTTACCTCCGAGGGGATACAATGCTTGCCTTACGACTACTCCATTTTCTCTCCCTGCACTTCTTTTAAGTAGCCTGTTTCCTGAGCTGTTCTCATGAGAGCTGGGTGTATCCTATCTGACTCAGTCTGTTGTATATTTCTCTGATTGATCACTTTGTTTGCTCCTCAATTAGAAGTCATTTTCAAACATGGCTGCTTCCTGCTATAAATTAATCTTACTTTTATTGCTTGGGATTAAAGGTGTGTACTAAGAGCATGTCTGCATTCCAGCCAGATCACATAGACCTAGAAGGTCTTTAGTCGTGATCTCTTGACAGAGCAGCTATGTTGTTGCTGGATTAAAATTCCTGTACAATACCACACCTCTCCGAAAAAAAAAATAATAAGCTTCCTAAAATTATGTGCCAGGAAAGAAATGTTTTCCTCTGCTATCAGAACTGGCAACTTTAATTAACAAATTGATTATGGATATGCTTTCTTTGGTAAAAAGACACTATTTGGAAGTTAGAAAAAATTACATTGAGAATGATAAAACAACAGCAAAAAACAAACACAAAGACAAAACAAATAAAAAAAAACATGAAATAAATCCAGCCTTTGTACTCTTCATACGTATTTTCTCCTTTCCTTATTTTCTGGTTTTTCTCTAATTTGGGGGAGGATATAGGCTATCACTCATGATGTAGTAAGCTGTGTAGGAATATGTTTATGCAATAAGGTACTGACATTAAGTATAAAGAGATTCTATAGTTTGGATAGGAATGTCCTTCAAATCATCATGTGTTGAATGCTTACCATCAGCATGGCACTACTGGGAAATGGTTCATACTTTAGGAAGTAGGGAATATAGGAGATTTTTGGATCATTTGATACATGAACTGAGGACAGTCATGAGATTAAGGCTATTTCTCTAATAGGCATTCTTCCCATAATACACTAAGCTAGCAAGATTGGACATGAAATGAAATATTCGAAACTGACAACTATTTGCACACTTATTCTTTGTAAATTAAATGCTCTCATGATTTTTACAACAATGATAACCAAAAAGAAAACTCAACATCTAGATTACTTAAAAAGAAAAAATGTTTCTTACAGTGAGCTCTGTGGAAATATTCCAGAGTGGAGCCATCAACACCAAGGGGTAGAATTTCCAGAAAAGAGGTGATTAGGAAAGGTTAAATGAATAAATTATTAAGTGTCATTATTTATCCTAGATTTAATATTTACTCGAAGTAAATTAAGAAGGTTAGAAAGATGGTTCAGCGGTCAACAGTGCAGCTATTCCAGAGGTTCTGAAATTGGTGTCCTATGCTCACATTGACTAGGCTGCTCACAATGCATGCAAAGGCAGCACTGGATGGTTTGATACACAGTTCTGGCCTCCAAACACATGGCACTTAAAATCACAGTCACACTCACAATCCCATAGTCAGAGATACAGAATCTAAAACCTAAAAAATTTTTAAAGGACTGCAATTCAGGGAATGTGATATTTTATGCCTAAGCCATTCAATGCATGACTCCTAATCTGTTTTCTGTTTATAAAATACTAGCTTAGGCTATTATTCCCTTCAAGGTATAAGCAATTAACTAATAAAAATGAAAATTGGTACCAACTTCGAGATTCCTTTCGGTAAGAGTCATCAAGGGATGATTCATGAAGAAGTTACGGGAAATAGGATGAATCATTTAAAGTTTAAGGCTGCATTGGGCAGAGCTGAACACAAATTATTCAAGCACTGAGCTCTTTCTAATACATTTCATCTGTGTTTTTCAAAATGATAATGTATTCTAAAGCAGTTTGTAACCTGTGAAATACTAAATGAATGGAAAGAATTAGTTTGTTGATATACCAGTTATCCAAAAATAACTCTTCAGCTCCAAGAATTGCATGCTGCATTCAGTTTGAACATTCATGGGTGATATATGAAATTTCAATTTATAGATAAGTGTATAATAAAAAGACACACATACACACAAGCAGTGACAAAGTGTAAAAGTGTTTTGTAACACTCAAAGACTAAATTATTACTGTTTAATGGATTTCAAATATGTTTGTATGGCAGATAATGCTTAAAAGAAAAAAAAAAGACAGATTTATACATAATTATGCTTAGTCCAGTTAGGTGAAAGAAACATTTTTTTGCAGTTTTGAATGAATGGATTTATTTTTTAATTAAAATAAATTATTTATTTATTATAATTTATTCACTTTGTATCCCCACTGCAGCCCCCCCGCCATCATCGCTTCCCAGTCCCACCCACGTTCCATCTTCTCCCATTATGCCCTTTCCCTAGTCCCCTGATATGGGAGGACCTCTTCCCCTTCTATCTGAACCTAGACAATCATGTTTCATGAAGGCTGACTGCATCTGTGAACCCCACAGGGAGAGGTAAACAAAAAGCCAGCAAATGTCATGTCAAACACAGCTCCTATACCCCTTATTAGGGAACCCACTTGGAAACTGAGCAGCCTATGGGCTTCCTAACACAGGCGTTCTAGGTCCTGTGCTCCATGCAAGGTCAGAGTATCAGTCTCTGCAGCCTCCACCCCTGAGGCTCAGGTTTTTGGGCTCTATTGTTCTCCTTGTAGATTTCCTGTCCCATCCAGGTCTTTCTTTTCCTGTCTTCTTCCACAAGGTTTCCGGATTTAACTGACTGCAAAAAGTAAGAACTAACCAAAAACCAAATGATTACTACGTTCTTTTCTTTTCATTTTTTAAAAATTTATTACAAATTATTCATTTTGTATCCCATATGTAGCCACCTTCCTAGTCCCCTCCCAATCCTGCCCTCCCTCCCTCTTAACCTCCCATGCCCCTTCCCTAGTCCACTGAACGGGAAGTACTCCCGTTCCATCTGAACCTAGCCTATCAGGTCTCATCAGGATTGGCTGCATTGTCTTCCTCTGTGGCCTGGTAAAGCTGTCCCCACTCAGGGGGAGGTGATCAAAGAGCCAGCCACTGAGTTCATGTCAGAAACAGCCCCTGTTCCACTTACTAGGAAACCCAGTTGGAGACTGAGCTGCCATAGGCAACATCTGTGCAGGCATTCTAGGTTATCTCCATGAATGGTCCTTGGTTGGATTATCATTCTTGTGGCACATCGAAATTCCCCATCTTCTTAGGCTTCAGAGGTTTCACAGTTGCATTTACAGTCAATTGCAGTAAGTCTATAAGGTAAAGCATTGGACTTATTTGCATCCTAGTCAATCTATGTAATAGTTGAAAATAATATTTAAGCTATAGTATTCTTAAAATAAGTATTTTATTATATATGAGCAAGTTCTATATTTTTACAAGAATTTTAACTAAATTTAAAATAATAATTTAATGAATAAATATGCTGTAGTGTATATAAATTTATAAGGATGTAGAAGTTAGGAAAGGTCCTCATGGGAGAATATGCTCAAAGAATATTTGAAGAAGGAAAGAAAACTGAAAAGACTGGTGTAACTTTCAACACAAACAGACTCATTTCCCTGATTTTACTGGTTTTAAAAGGCATTTCTAAATGTTCTATCTCTTTCTGAAAAGTACAATTGGTTTATCAGTGGGGGGAGGGAAATAAGATGGGGCTTACACATATTTGGATAAATGGTCTTCTACTGAGCACAGACCCCAGCCTTCAAAGGTAATCCTTAAACTAATGTGAAAATAGCATTTGTAATTTTTTAATTAAATTTTTATTTTTATATTAATTACAGGTTTTTTTTGTTTATTTGTTTGTTTTTTACTTTATATCCCAGCTGTATCGCCCTTCCTCATTCCCTCCCAATCACACCCTCCCTCCCTCGATTAACTCCTCCCTGCCCCTCTCTAAGTCTACTGTTAGGAGAGATCCTCCTCCCCTTCCATCTGAACCTAACCTATCAGGTCTCACCAGGAATGGCTGCAATGTCCTCTTCTGAGACCTAGCTAGGCTGCTCCTCCCATGGGGTATGCGGAGGTCAAAGAGCTAGCCATGGAGTTCTTGTCAGAGACAGCCCCTGTTTCCCTTATATCCACTAGGATACTGAGCTGCCATGGGCTATGTATGAGCAGGGGTTCTTAGGTTCTATCCATGAATGGTCCTTGGTTGGAAAATCAGTCTCAGACAAGCCCCTATGCCCAGATATATTTGGTCCTTGTGGAGCTCCTCTCCTCTCTGGATCTTATTGACTCCCTCTTCTTTCATATGATTCCCTGCACTCTGCCCAAAGTATGGCCATGAGTCTCAGCATCTGCTTTGATATACTGCTAGGTAGAGATTTTTTCAGAAGCCAAAACCATTCAACGGAAAAAAAAAAGACAGCATCTTCAACAAATGGTGCTGCCCTAACTGGATGTTTACATGCAGAAAAATGAAAATAGATGCATATTTATCATCCTGCCCAAAACTAAAGTCCAAGTGGATAAAAGATCTCAATATAAAACCAGACATATAAAATCAGTTAGAAGAAATATTGAGGAAGAGCCTAGAACACATTGGCACAGGAGAAAACTTCCTGAATAGAACATCAACAGCACAGGCTCTAAGAGCAACAATCAACAAATGGGACCTCATGAAACTGAAAAGCTTTTGTAAAGCAAAAGACACTGTCATCAAAACAGACTGGGAAAGGATCTTCACCAACCCTATATCTGACAGAGGGCTAATATCCAGAATATATAAAGAACTAAAGAAGTTTATAAAGTTTATAAAGAAATCAAGTAATCCAATTAAAAAATGAGGTATGGAGCTAAACAGAGAATTCTCTGTAGAGGAATGTAGAATGGCAGAGAAACACCTAAAGAGATGTTCAACATCCTTAGCCATCAGAGAGATGCAAATCAAAATGACCCTGAGATTTCACCTTGCACCCATCAGAATGGTAAAGATCAAGATTTCAAGTGACAACACATGCTAGAGAGGTTGTGGCGAAAGGGGAACCTTCCTCCATTGCAGGTGGAATGTAAACTTGTCCAACCACTTTGGAAATCAATCTGGCACTTTCTCAGACAATTAGGAATAGTGCTACCTCAAGATCCAGCTATACCACTCCTAGCCTTTTATCCAAAAGATGCTCAAGTACACAGCCATGTTTGTAGCAGCTTTATTCATAATAGCCAGAACCTCGAAACAACCCAGATGTCCATCAGTGGAGGAATGATACAGAAATTGTGGTACATTTACACCATGGAATACTACTCAGCAATTAAAAACAAGGAAATAAAGACTTTAACAAAAATAGAACACAACAGAAACCCACAGAATCAACAAACCTGGACTCATAGGGGCTCACTGAGACTGAAATGACAACCAGGGAGCCTTCATGGTTCTAACCTAGGCCCTCTGCATATGGGTTATAATTGTATAGCTTGGTATTTTTGTAGACTCTTTTAGAGGGAGATCAGGCTCTTTTTCTAATGTCTTCACCTACTTTTGGGACCCTTTACCTCCTATTGTGTTGCCTTGTTCTGCCTGAATATGAGGGGAGGATGCTTGTCTTAATGCAACTCGGTCTGCCATATTTGGTTGATATCCCTGGGAGGCCTGTCCTTTTCTGCAGGGAAATGGAGGCAGAGTGGACTTGATGTTGGAGGGAGGATTGGGAGGAGAGGAAGGAAGGGAAACAGTGGTTAGAATGAAAAAGTAATATGAAAAAGTAAATTATTTTTTAAAAACAGCAGAAAAATAAAAACAAGGAAATCATGAATTTTTCAGGTAAATGTTGGGATGGTGGGACCTAGAAAACATCATCCTGAGTGAAGTATCCCAGAAGCAGAAATACACACACTGTATGTACTCACTTACAAGTGGGTACTAGACCTATAAGATAGGATAAACATACTAAAATTTGTACACCTAAAAAAGCTAAAGAAGAAGGATGACCCGGGGTAAGATGATCAATCCTTACTTAAAAAAGATAAATGGGATGGACATTGGTTGTAATTTTTTTTTTAGCAAAGGCAAGAAAGTTTTGACATAAGGTATATTTTCCATGACTACACATCTAGAACAAAGAAGAATCACTAATTACCACAGCATTTTGATGGACTCTTAAATTTCATGGGCTCTTTTAGGAAAAAAAAATGATTAAAAATATGTTTATAAAATGATATGTGGGTGATTAGAGAAAATTTTCTGAAGAAAATGGCCAAATTGTGAGGAAGAAAGCAAAACAGCAACAAGGAGAAAAACTGTAGGGTTGTGGAACTGAAGGGAAAGTGTGAGTAAAAAGCTAATAAGCAGTGACATGACACATTGCTTGAAAATAGACATAATTGTAGCTCACACATTCAACCCGCCTTAGAATTTTTATATTTGTGCATAAACCAAACTATGATGTGATCCAAATTTTTTCTTTATTTAAATATATTTTTATTTTTTATATTAATGACATCTTATTCACTTTGTATCACAACTGTAGCCCTCTTCCTCATTCCCTCCCAATCCTACCCTCCCTCCCTCATCTTCTTCCAAGCCCTTCTCCAAGTCCACTGATACCAGTTGGGTTTATTTATTTAAAAAAAAAAAAAGCAGACTCACACTTGAAAAGAAACGTGTGCATCAATAATGAGAAATAACAAACCTAACCAAAAGTGAACCATACTTTCAGTTCCAGCTAACTATTAAAATTTTAGGTGTGGAACTTGCCATTTTGCCCATTTAAATGGAAAATCATTTAAAAATTGGGAACATAATTAGGCATTTACCATGTAATAGGCACTCTGATTTCTCTGTTCTTTTTTATCATTTATTATAATTCATTCTATTTGTATCTTAGCTGTGGCACCCTCCCTCATCTCAGCCTAACCCCACCCTTCCTCCCTCTTCTCCCCCAATGCCTCTCCCCTAGTCCACTGATAGGGGAGGTCCTTCTCCCCTTCTATCTGACCTTAGCTTATAAGGTCTCATCAAGACTGACTACATTGTCTTCCTCTGTGGCCCGGAAAGGCTGCCACCACCCCAGGGGACAGTGATCAGAGAGGCTGCCACTCAGTTCCTGCCAGAGAAAGTCCCTGTTCACTAACTAGGAACCTTTCTTGGATCCTGAGTCTATGGGTACAGAACTTTGGGCAGAGTGCAAGGGATCTTATGCATGAAGGGGGAGATAGAAAGACCTGGAGGGGACAGGAGCTCCAATAGGAGACCAACAGAGCCATAAAAACTGAGCCGTGGGGGCTCTTTTGTCATAACCAAAGACAATGTATGGCGAGGATTTCACTCTTCTTTATGTGTGTCCAATGATGCATCTCCAGCAACCGCTTGAGATAGGAAGTCTTTCTCATTATGCTTCTGTAAACCTTTAGCATAGGGCCTTATAAGTGGCAAATAAGGATTAAGTGTATTTAGCCATAAATGAAATATAATCTGTCAATCATTTGCTTAAGGAGAAAGAAAAGGCTTTCAATGACACTTATTGCTATGCCCAGATATTTTCTAATGTCAGATATTTTAACACCTTTTCTCCTGTTATGGGCAGTAAATCCTTGGTGATTTGTATGTTACAAGCAGGCTTGCAATGGTAAAAGCATATCTTCGTGATCTTTCTGGAGAGACAAGCTGTGATTATCACTTTTAATGCACCAACACATTACTATAAATACTGGGGTCAATAAGCAAGAGGATCATTGTGTTACTTTACACATCCACTGACATTAGGTAGGAACCAGGATTAGGGAGTATAACAGCACTAATATGGTGGTATGGAAAACCATCCAGTAAGAGTTCTGTGTATTTGTTTTATATAAGGGGAACAGGGACTGTTTCTGACATGAACTCGATGGCACGCTCTTTGACCTCCCCCCCACTCCAGGGAGGAGCAGCCTTGCTAAATCACAGAAAAGGACTTTGTAGCCATCCTGAAGATACCTACCTGATAAACCAATATCAGATGTAAGGGGAAAAGGTTCTCCCTTATCAGTGGACTTGGAAAGGAGCAAGGAAGAGATGAGGGTGAGATTGGGAGGGAAAGAGGGAGTGGGATACAGCAGGGACACAAAGTTAACAAAGTGTAACTAATTAAAAAAAAAAAAAAGAAATAAATTGGGACTTTGTACCGATGTTCATTTAGGTGTCATCCACCCAAAGAGCGTCAGACCCATCTGATACCTTTTTCTCAGAGGCGGGACCTGGGGCATCAACCTGCATGCAATCAGACATGCTCTTCTCTGGGTCGAAAGCGGCTGACCCTGAGTGCAGTGCTTAGCCTCCCATCCTGAGCATAACATTTTAGCTTTTTATGGTAGCCAACCATGATTGGGGAGACTGTCCTGCTTCAATGGCTGTAAAGGCCTGAATGATCATGGCTGCATTACGCTGTTGTGAGACTCTACTCTTGCATATATACCACAGGCAAACCAAGTTGACCAACACCCGAAGGCCTGCTAATGCTCCCATGCCCGCCCATTCCTTCAGATGATTCATGGCTGCAGCAATCCATGATGATAATCCTGTGGGTAGTCCTGCGTCCACTCTGGTAGAATTTACTGTAACAATGGCCATTCTCAGCTGCTCCATCATAGTATCGAATTCTCCAGTCCAATTACCTAAAATATAGCTACACAATTGTTTATACAGATTTGCAGCACGGGAAACATTCTCATATCGTATGCTAGTGACACAAAGTCCAGCATACTTCCATTGACAGCCAAGTTGAGCGATTTGCCATAGGGTATCAATTTGCTCCTGCACGAGGTCAATCCTCTGATTGAACACAATCAAGCCTCCTTTTAGTTGAGCATTAATTCCTTTTTGTACATTTAGAGCATGAGCTACACTGGCTAAAAGATTATTTAGGGTCTGAGATCAGACCTCTACTCTTGCCTGATGCATCTAAAGCAAAAAGGGGGAAACTGTAGAGAGCTGTGTAATGCCATGCCTTAAAGATGGAGCTGGTTTCCGCCTCCCACCTTCCCGATGGTGAGTGCTCTCTGTCACAAACAACTCCATATTTGGCTAAGGCTGAGGATCTGGCTTGCTTCCTTGTATGTGGACCTATCTGCATTGCCCATGTGGCACGCTGCGGTTGGCTACCCAGAGGCTATTTAAGCTGTGGGCTGGCTTTCCCCAGGGTCAGAAGATTGTTCAAGGTTCCTGAATAAACTGCATTGAGAAGAACAAAAAAAAAAAAAAAGAAAAAGAAAAAGAAAAGAGCAATCTAATCTCATCAATAAAATGAAATGTAATTATGTCAAAAAAAAGTTATTGCTGACAAATCGGATGAGATAGTAAAACTTATAGTTTCAACAGATACCAAGTACACAACATGTAGTCACCCTTGGATTCTGTTTCAAATGAAAATTAAGAGATGTCTAAAACTCTGTTCTATGTGCTGACTTATGTATTTTAAATTAATTTATTTATCTCTGGAGAACATCCATCTAATTTTTATGAATCCTAAAAATCCTGAATTGTGAAGATGAATGGTCGAGTTCACTATTATCAGGTCTAAGCAATACAATGCAGTTAGGTTTACTGATGAAAACACTAAGGGTCCCTAAAGTGTTCACATATCTGCTCTATTCTAATAAAAGGCATCTGTGGTAGAGATGAATTATAATCCCCTGAGTGGTGTTTTCTCCAGGGAAGAGAAACATCTTATATGGTTCAAGAAAGAGGAACAATCTTTTCTGGGGAAGACAGGACAAAATAAAATGCAAATTTCTGTTCTACTAAAAATAGTTGGCTTTGAGCAACTGGAGTTTTTTCACTCACACAGAGTAATCATAAAAGAGTGTTTGTTGATATACAAGGCTATTTACATGGTATGATTTGGTATAGTATAATTTGTATACTAAAAAGTTATTTGTTCAGAAACATGACAAAACAACTGTAAGTATTCATATTTATCAAATATAAAAATACAATGTTTGAAATATACTGAATAGCCAAATCAAATAATATTCATTAAAAAAAAATCTAAGTCCTTCTTGAGGCTAACACAGTGATCGAGCAAGCAATGGGGTTAGGGACATGAAGGATTGAAGGTATTATGAGAAAAGAAACAGGTAGCTGACATGCTAAAAAGTGGCAGTTTGAGGGAGGTGGCCTAGACTGGAAGGATGTTTCTCAGTGACAGTGTCCCAGGAAAGAAGTTCTAGGGAATCAGAGGTAAAAGGACAGAACAGTTGGGATCAGGAAGCCTTACAGAGCTATGTATTATGACAAGCAAGCTTATTAAGAAGTACAACATCTGTGGGAGTTTCCTAACTTGTTTCCTGTTTTCTTCTTCTGATGTCCATCCTCTTTTCCTTTCTGGATGGGGATTGAGCATTTTATTCAGGGTCCTCCCTCTAGGTTAGTTTCTTTAGGTGTAGAGATTTTAGTAGTTTTATCCTATATTATATGTTTATATGAGTGAGTATATACCGTGTGTGTCTTTCTGCTTCTGGGACAGCTCACTCAGGATGATCCTTTCCAGATCCCACCATTTACCTGCAAATTTCATGATTTCCTTATTTTTCATTGCCAAGTAATATTCCATTCTGTAGATGTGCCACAATTTCTGTATCCATTCCTCCACTGAGGGGCTTCTGGGATGTTTCCAGCTTCTGGCTATTACAAATAAAGCTGTTACATACATGGTTGAGCAAATGTACTTATTGTGTACTTGAGCCTCTTTTGGATATATGCCTAGGAGCTGTGTGGCTGGATCTTGAGGAAGCACTATTCCTATTTGTCTGAGAAAGTCCCAGACTGATTTCCAGAGTGGTTGTACAAGTTTACGTTCCCACCAGCAGCTCTGCAGACTATCAAAGCAGATGCTGAGACTTATGGCCAACTGTTGGGCAGAGTGTATGGAATCTTATGAAAGAAGAGGGAAATATTAAGATATGGAGAGGAGAGGAACTCCACAAGGACAGCAACAGAACCAGAAAATTTGAACACAGAGGTTTTTCCAGAGACTCATACTCCAACCAAGTACCATGCATGGAGATAACCTAGAATACCTGTACAGATGTAGCCCATGGCAGTTCAGTGTCCAAGTGGGTTCCATAGTAATGGGACTGCCTCTGACATAATCTGATTGGCCTGCTCTTTGATCACCTCCCCCTGAGGGGGGAGCAGCCTTACCAGGCCACAAAAGATGACAATGCAGCCACTCCTGATGAGAACTGATAGACTAAGATCAGAAGGAAGGAGAGGGGGACCTCACCTATCAGTGGACTTGGAGAGGGGCATATGTCAAGAATAGGGAGGGAAGGTGGGAGTAGGAGAGAGGGATTTGGGTGGGATACAAAGTGAATAAAGTATAATTAATAAAAGTTAAAAATAAAAAAGTAAAAAAAAAAGAAGTACCACATCTTATATAATATTTCCAGTGTAGAACTGGATCCAAGTCAGCAGAAACTACCATACAGTGGGACAAAAATCAAAGTCACCAGGAATTTAATAAACCAAGGGACACACAGGGTAACTCGAGAGTATTACAGATAGAGGACACTGTGATCTTCAGAAAAATAATGTCAGTCTTTCCTAGGTGATAGATCAAATTCCAACAAACCAAACTGTCAACTTCTTCAAGACCCTGGTCTCAGCACCAGACTAGATCTTGCTAAGTCTGACCTAGGGAACAAAATTAGTTCCCTTAGTCCTTTCATGGGAATTTATGATAAAGCTTTGAATTGGTCTGATCTTAATGAGGAAAGAAAGAATGGATCCCTATAGGATCCCATTGGATTCCACTTTGGTTGGTTTGGGTGAGAATGGCCCCAATGAGCTCATATACTTGAATGTTAATCTCCAGCTGATAGGACAGTTCAAGAAGGACTAGGAGTTGTAGCCTTGTTGAAGGAAGTGTGTTCTTGGGCTGGAATTTAAGGTTTCAAAACCCCATAACAATCCTAGTTAACTCTCTTTCCTTCTGCTTTGTGATTGTCAGACAAGAAGGTGTCAGCAACTACTCCAGATCTGTACCTGCTTGTCTGTTTCCATGCTCCTTGCCATGATTACCATGGATTCTAACCCTCTGGAAACATGATCCCAAAATTGAATGTTTTCTTTCATAAATTGCTATTAGCCAGTAAGTTTCATCCATGTAAATACTCAAAATAAGGTAAAATGGAGCCCTAATAGTTGTTACTAGTCATGACTTGTCTTCAAAGTATTCAGAAACAAATTTTGTCAATTAACAAAAAATATGAAGATGATCACCTTTTATTCATCTAAATGAGGATTACTTATGTACTGAAAGGGTCTGCTTTTTCCTCATATTACACATTCTCTCCCCACACAAATTCACTTGACAGCACTGAGCTTTCCTCTGTGTTAGCATCACACCTGTTTTTAACAGAGGCCTAAATATCCAAACCATAGTTTAAATACTCACCAGAGGATAAGGCAAACAGAAGGATAATCATTGTATGAATTGTTACAACACTTCAGCATCAGAGAAGAATAGAGGCAGTACAATGTCAGAACTTTGCCAAGAATCCAGAAAAGATGCTGTTATGTAGAGAAAACAAAGCAAGGCAAGTCCCAACTGTACAAATTTCCATGGTAGTGGAAGAAAATGTTTATAGTTCCCCACAGAAACAAGAAGAGGACATCAGATCCCTTGGAAGTATAGTTATAGTTATAGTTATAGTCAATTGATGGGTGTTAAGGACAAAGCCCAGGTCTCCTGCATGGGATCCAAGTCTTTTAATCACTGAGCCATCTTCTCAGCCTTTCTTCTATATTTTTTTGGATTAGTGTACACAAAACCTTTTTGAATTTTCTTATTCTCATTTCTTCGGCTCCTGATGCAGAACATATCAAAGGAGAGAAAAAGGCAACACAATATGTGGGATGAGCCCTCAGGACACCGGTGTTGCTAGGGCAACCACTCCATACACAGGGGGAAGAAAGAGGTTGTTAGCAGCAAGCAATTGAATCACATCTGCCTCTAATAAAAACATGTTAGCTGGAGCTGTTCAAGCCAATAAGTGCCTCCAGCCCTGAGAATACTGTCACAAATGTTGAGGAATAGAGCCTTCCTTAACAAAGCACAATTGATTTCATGCTAGCCACCAACAATTTGGTTTTATTAATAGACATGGGACAATAATGAATTTAACCAGCAGCACCTTTCATTTGCTTCTCTCTCTGGATATATAGGTATCAGAAGGCAAGAATATTCCAGATATACCTACTGCCCAATACCTGTTCAGCTCGAAAGAACGTGCTTTCTGAAATAGTGTTGCCAACCTGGACATTCACATAGCTAATCAGGATGATTAAACTCCCATTCAGTTATTTCCCCCAAAGATTTGTAAATGACAGGATAACTTTCATAAACTGTTACACATTACCATAAGGTTAAGAGACTATCACTGTTAACGATGCCCCTTAGTGCACTAAAGAGTTCCTTCTAAGAGTTATTAGTTGAGGGGCATTCCCACACCATATGGACATTTACTCTCCAGTCATTATGGAAATTCCAAGCAGCGCACTAGTATTCTCAAGTATCACCATGAGCAGCAAGGGGAGTATAACACACTCTCAGTTTGCCATCTTAGCAAATCATCTTTACATTGGACCAATGTGGCATGCAAAATGAACTCCCATTCTTGGAAACGTTTCTGCATTAGGGTTAGGTTTATTTTCACTTAGCCTAGGCCATTAGGTATTTTGAAGTTACCATCATTCAAGGCATTTTTACAAACTTGGTGCCAGGTGGTCTCTCCTAGAAAATTCTTGGTCCAGTTTTTCACCTTAGCATGCAAATTCCTATCATCAAAACACCCAAGCAGTAAAAAGAATTATGTCATGAAACTGTAAAATGTAGTCCCATTAGGAGGTTTCTTTATGGATCAAAGCACTTGAACACTGATAGAATAGGCTTAATAATGCCTAAAATCTTTCTGCTATATTTTGTGATGCTCTTAGAAAATAATCTTTCTGTTTTTGGGGCTCATTATGCAGTCACCATGAACCTAGCCATAGGAATGTACATCCCATGCCATAAACTTTGTGTTTTAGCATCTCTTGGATTTTTATGCATATAAACCAGCCAGAAGCTATATCATAAACTTTTATATTTTGTGCTAAAATTAATAGAATTAATTCCATTAACTCATATGTGTATGTGTGTTCTCTTTCCTTTACTATATTTGAATTCTCAGCATGACTTTCTAAAACTAAAAACATGATTATGAGTATCACAATTCTGCAAAACACTTATTATGTATTAAAATAAGGTTGTATGCATTTATACAGCAATCCCTTTGACAATATACTTCCAAGGAAAAGAAGGTGAATTTTCAAGCTTTGTTATCAAGGGCAGGTCTAAAACACGTATAGACTCAGAAGTATACTAACTATAAAATTAACTATTAGACAAATGTTGTTTAACTGTAATAAAAAATTGTGATGCTGTTTTGACACTTTATCTTCTCCCATCTGCTGTCAATGGTCAGTTTCTATTAAGTGTTCCCAATTTATACTATCGTTGCCTTCCTTACCAGAAGCTCAAAGCTACATGCTCAGCATTGAAATGGGTTTTTTATATATTTCCTCATATTTGGTAGATTACAGCAAGTTTCTAATGTTGGTAAGACTGTCCTCAATTTGTAACTGAAGACTTGTGAATTGCTGATATTAGAAAAATCATATCTAACATGTTTATTTTGATCATAGTGTTTAGTTTCAGATACTGTGTTTTATGTGACTCTACTCTACCTTGAGATTTTATGCAAATGGTAGGACATATGTGAAATATTTATCCTATGTGTTTTCTATGTTTTCCTATGTTCTCTTTATCCACATCTTTATTTAGTTCATTTACCAATCTTCAAATACACCACTCAAGCGTAAAATCTTAGTTTTATCAATACTCCTCTCACCTGGTCACATTTAACAATTCTTTTCTATATTTGATTTCCCATAAAATATCAGTTATAAAAGTTATTACTATTTATTCTATAACACTGTACAGTGCAGTACCTACTCTGCTAAACTAACAAAATTTTGAATGACTGAGACCATTTAATCCCTTATTATCCAATTTCATATCTGAGTTTACTGCTTTCACTGGAGTTTCTTACCTTCTTTATCTTTTTAGAACAGTTATTTTACTTTTAGTTAAGTGTATCAGTGTGGGTTGGTGCACCTGAGAGTTCAGGATACCACAGAATCCAAGAGAAAGCATCGGGTCCCTTGGAACTGGAGTTGCAGGCAGTGGTTAGCCACTCAGCATGGGCACTGGGAAGAGAATTCAGGTCCTTTGCAAGAATAATACATTCTCCTACCTGTAAGACATCTTTACAGCCCAGTTACTTCCCTTTTCATACCTAGTACATACTTAATTTTACTAACCTAATCTAGTTCTATCATCCTATTACTGATTGCTAAGGCTGGACTGTAGATTTACACTGTAATATTCAACTCTCTTGGCATTGTTGGTGCTGTTCAAGTTGATATTAGCCTTACTTGGCTGTATCATATGAAAGCTTCTTGTACATTTTTAGGTAAATCACAATGGTCCACAGTTGAAGACTTCCATTCTAGAGATACTGATGGGGGTTCCTTTTTGATCACAGAATCTAACTTTAACAAGATCAAACACATATAATATTTAAAATAAAATGGATTGGGTGCTTTTATCATTATTATTTTTTAAAGGATGGTATGACTCAAATTATTTCGGCATTTATAATGTTATTCATATCATAATAATATTTTAAGTATGGCCACTCTAAGTTCCAGTATTCTATTACCTACCTTTTTCCTAGTTTAGATCATAAAATCTAGTTTTTCTATATTTTGGCATTTATTCTCCAGTTATCCCTCATAATTGTGCCAGTTTCTTCAATTGTGCTTTAGACAGCAGAATGTTCACCAAATTCTACATGATTCATAGTCTAAGCCACATTTTGCTGGACTAAGCATCATATTCTATATTCCAAAGATTGGCAATATCAGATGCTGGTATTTCTCAAGAGTTTGGGCATGTTTTTTACTTTATCTTTTTGATTGAATTATTTTTATATTAATTACAGTTCATTCACTTTGCATCCCAGTTGTAGTTCCTTTATCTCCCAATCCCACCCTTCCTCCCATATCGCCTCCCATGCCCCTCTCCAAGTCCATTGATAGAGGAGGTCCTCCTCCCCTTCCTTCTGACCCTAGATTATCAGGTCATATCAGGACTGGCTTCATTGTCCTCCTCTGTGGCATGGCAAGGCTGCACCCCCTATGGGGAGGGGTCAAAGAGCCCACCACTGAGTTCATGTCAGAGACAGTCCTTGTTCCCCTCACCAGGGAACCCACTTGGAGACTGAGCTGCCTTTCTCATGGGCCTTTATGATATGAGCAATGACATTTTTTTTTTTTTTTACTTTCTAAATGTCTTCCCTACTTTTTTCATCTTAAAATTTGATTCCTATAAAAGTCTCTCTGGTTATTTCTTTAAAATTCTTGATTATGAGGAATGGATGCAGAAACTGTGGTACATCTATACAATGGAGTATTACTCAGCAACGATAAATAAGGAAATCATGAAAATTGTAGGTAAATGGTGGGATCTGGAAAGGGATCATCCTGAGTGAGTTGTCCCAGAAGCAAAAAGACACACATGGTATATACTCTCTCATATA
>REGO01000297.1:2194149-2238629 GCA_010120015.1 Rhombomys opimus
AGAACTGATAGACTAAGATCAGAAAGAAGGAGAGGAGGATGTCCCCTATCAGTGGACTTGGGGAGGGGCGTGCATGCAGAAAGGGCTGGGGGGAGGGTGGGACTGGGAGGGGAGGAGGGAGGGGCTTATGGGGGGATACAAAATGAATAAAGTGTAATTAATAAAAAAAATGAATCTTCTCTGATCTAAATTTAAATGTTTGTGTTTTTTAAAAAAATATCACTTTGTATTTCACTTCTAAACCTCTACAAAGAAGAAACACTACGCCAAAATATATTAATCTTCCTTTCATATTAAATTCAATGTTGACATGTAGATAAAGTTGGAATGAGATAGGAGTGGTTTAAGTAAACAATTATTCATAGTTCAGCCTACATATTATACCCCATGATGGTTCATTTAAGCATCAAAACTACTCAATTTTCTTTTTATTTTAAAAATCAAGAAATGCTATGAATGTTTTGACAAATCATAGTCAAGAGGACTTAATGCTTTGCATTGCCAAATAAAGATTGACTTCATCAGTAGGTGATCCCTGTCCAGAAACCACCAACAGACTAGCCAAGTGACCTCAGCTAGCTGAAACAACCACCCTTGGCCCTATGCCACAATGCAATGATGACATAACCACTTTCAGAGAGATGACTTATTGTACAGAGTGAATGGAAGACCCTGGGATACTAGGGTGTCATTTTATAAATTACATTCTTGAGTGCTACTGCTATTCCCTGTAAAGGTCTAAGAGGGTTCAGTCGTCTTCAGTGAATGACAGATTGTTGCTGGAGGACAATTTACTCAGCAGTGATAACACTGAACTGAACAGGGTGGACAGGCTGGAAAATGAATGATCATTGAATAAATGGCAGTGATGAGAACCTTGGCCTGTCTTTTGTAGGCGAGCATAAGTGTCATTCCAAACGATTTAGCTATTCCTGTAAGAGACTGAGCACCCTCTCCCTCACCAGAGCAAATGATAAATAAATAAATATATATATATATATATATATATATATATATATATGTTTTGAGCTTACCTCCTCCGCTTCATGAAGCTTTTTTTACTTAATTCAAATAATTATTCGAAATTTTATTAAAGAAAACTATTATTCTCTCTGTGGGTTATTGTTAAGTTTACTTTAAGCGGGATTTCTTTTCAGATTTCATTCTCAAAGCCATGGAAGCACACAACAATATATAGGCATTCACACACACTTTTTTAAAGATAAAGTATTTAAAATATTAGAATTGACTTAAAATGATAAATAACATCTGCGGGGATGTTTTATTTGTGGTGCATTTAATTACCCCTTTCAAATGTTAATGGGTAACAATGGCTAACGTGGACTCATTCATATCTCAAAACAAAGAAACAAATTTATAAATGTTCATAAGAAACATGTGTCTATAATTTTGTGTTGTTGTTTTGTTGCTGGGTCTTGTGTGTGCTTCAGGTATTAGGATAAGAGTTACCAAGTAAAAAGAATTAGGAAGTGCTCTTTCAGTTTCTCTTTTATGAAGTAATTTGAAGGGTATTGGCATTAATTCTTTATTGAAGATCAAACACAATTCTGAGCTGAATCCTTTTGCTCCTGGGTATTTTTGTTTGGGAAAATTTTGATTGCTGCTTCTAATTACATAGTGATTGCAGGTATTTTTAATTAATTAATCTTGTCTTAATATTAATAAGTCATACATACTAAGAAATCCATTTTTGAGGTTTTTTTTTAAATTAGAAGAGTATGAATTCTTCTGATTGTCTAAATCTACTCTATAATAATGTTCTATTTTTCATCACTAATTTTATCAACTTTCACATACTCTCTTTGTCTTTTAGTTAATTCAGGTGAATAAAGATTTGTCAGACTGACTGATATTTTTCATTATTTGTTTTGTTTATTTTGTTCCTACTTCTGTTTCATTGATTTCAGTCCTGATTTTGATTTATGTTTTACTATCTACTCCTTTGGGATATTAATTTTTTTTCTTGTTGTTTTGAGTTTTCCAGTGAATTTAATAATTTATTAATATGAGATCTCTTTAATATATTGGAATAGGCACTTAGTGCTATAAATCTGCCTGTTAGAACCATTTTAACTGTTTTCAATAGGTTTAGATATGTCCTGTTTTCATTTTCATTTTATTTTATTTTTTAATTTTAAAATGTGATGCTAACTATATTGTTAATTTTAATTATATATGTAAACAAATACTGTTAGATTGAAGTGAAAAAAAAGTAAAACAGTGATATTTTTGGACATTTGATGTCTCAGAACAATAAGCACTTCTGACATAAAAATAAACTAGACCAAGAAAAATTTTAAGCAAGTATAATGTACAAAAGTTAGAAAAAGATGACAGTTCATAAAGTGAAATCTAAGATACTGTCTCACCCTTTTGTATATTTACATATACCACTTAAAATGACTCTGTAAACACATAAGTAAACACATACATACAAATACTGTATAATTAATGAATACTATGAAACAGCTTGTGATTTTATTCTATTGATATAAAGAATGTATTTGTTTTTGTTTGTTTTTTAATAATGTTTTATATTAATCACAGGTTATTTACTTTGTACACCAGCTGTAGTCTACTCATTCCCTCGCAATTCCACCCACCCGCCCTCGTCTCCTCCCTGCTCCTTTCCAAGTCCACTGATAGGGGAGCTCCTCCTCTCCTTCCACCTGACGCTAGCTTATCAGGTATCTTCAGGACTGGCAGCAATGTCCTTCTCTGTGTCCTAGGAAGGCTGCTCCTCCCTCAGGAGCGGGGGAGGTAAAAGAGCCAGCCATTGACTTCATGTCAGAAACAGTCTCTCTTCCCCTTACTAGGGCATCCATTTGGATACTTAGCTACCGTGGGCTACATCCGAGCAGGGGTTCAAGGTTATATCCATACATGGTCCTTGGCTGGAGAAACAGTCTCATAAAAGACCATTGTGCCCTGATATATTTGGTTCTTGTGGAGCTCCTGTCCTCTCCAGGTAGTACTAACTCCCACTTCTTTCATATGATTCCCTGCACTCTGCTGAAGGTTTGCTTATGAGTCTCAGCATTTGTTGTGATATACTGCTAGGTAGAGTCTTTCAGAGACCCTCTGTAGTAGGCTCATGTCCTGCTCAAGTACACAACAAGACCATTTGCTGAACCATGTTCATAGCAGCTTTATTCTTAGGATCTAGAACCTGGAAACAACCCAGATGTCCATCAATGGAGGAATGAATACAGAAATTGTGGTACTTTCATTTGATTTTATAAAGTTGTTATTTCCTTCTTGTCTTCTGTCTTGAATCATTGTTTATTCAGTAGTGACTCATTGAGATTCCATGAGTTGTATCTTTCCTATTCTTTTTGCTGTTGATATCCAGCATTAATCAATAGCAGTCAGATAGACTTTGGGTTATAATGTACCCAATGGACTACTTGCAAACAAAATCCAAAACATCTCAAAAAGATAATTCTTCATGACCAAGTTAGCATTATCCTAGACACGCAAGAGTGTTTCAGCATAAGCAAATCAATAAATTTAAAACGCAATATAAACAAACTTAGAGACACAAATCATACTATCATTTTACTATACACAGAAAAGGTCTTTGACAAACCCTAACATACTTTCATGATAAAAGTCATGTAGAAATATATCTCAACACTGTAAGGGCAGTTTATAGCAATGTTATAGCTAACAGCATTATAAATGCTGAGAAGCTCAAAATATTTTTGCTAAAATCAGGAACAAACTATCTCCATACTAATTCCATATAGCACTTGAATTCATAGAGTAATAAGACAACAGAAGGAGATCAGCAAGATACACATTGGAAAAGAAGAATTCGAAAAAACTTTATTTGCAGATTAAGTGATAGTTTGTATTAATGAATCTAAGTGTTCCACCAGAAAACTCCTACAGCTAATAAAAACTTTCACCAAAATTTTTGCATACAAAATTAACTCCAAAAAAAAAAAATCACTAGCAGCCATTTGAATATAAAATGACAAATGAACAGAAAAAAAATCATAATACCTTTCACAATAGCCTCAAATCATATAAAAAACTTGGTGTAACTCTAACCAAAAAAGTGAAAGACTTGTACAATAAAAACTGTAAGACAATGAAGAAAGAAATTGAAGAAGTTATTGGAATATAAAAAGACCTCCAATGCTCATGAATTGGTAGATTAATACAGTAAAATAAACAGCCTATAAAAATCTATATTTTAAGAATAAATCCATAATATCACTCAATAGGAATAAAGCTAATTATTTTTTAACATAACATCAGACAATACATGATGAGAAAAGGACTTTTGACAAAATCCAAAGTGGTAACGTCCAAGAGATAGTAGCTATGTAAAAAATATGCCCCGAAATTACAAACATGATTTACAGCAAGACCACAGCCAACATCAATCTAAACATAGAACCTCAAAGTATTTCCATTAAACTCAGGAACAAGACAAGGATGTATACTCTTTTAATACCTATTAAATATAATAGTTGAAGTAATAATGAGACAAAAATAAAGAAGATTAAAGGGATATAAAAAAGAAAAGAATTCAAAGCGTCTTTATTTGTAGATGACCTGATAGTGTATATAAAATTATTATAAAAACTCCACCAGTAATCTTCTACAACTTATTAAAGATGTTCAGTAAATTAGCAGAATCCAAAGAGAAAATAAAATCAGCAGCCTTTCTATATACAAATGACAAACTATCTGAGAAAGAAATATGTTAAATCTAGTTGAGGTGGAAAATGAGGCCACATAGATAACCACAAAAACCTCTGGCTAGTGCCAATATTATTGGTTGCTATCCACCGAATGATGCTCAGACCCTATGTCTGAAGACAACACAATGTATCTTTTTTCAAACAGAGAAATTGAATGGTTACCTAATTAGAGTTTTCAATATTGCTTACTAGCATTCATAGTACTGGCATGTATTCTCCATGCTACAAGAGGATAAAAGTGAAAGACTCTGCCTAGCAGTGTATCAAAGCAGAAGCTGAGATTCATAACCAAATTTTGGGCAGAGTTCAGGGAATTATATAAAACAAGAGATAGTAAGACCTAGAGAGTTCAGGAGCTCCACAAGAAGAGCAACAGAACCAAAATACCAGGGATCAGGGGCATTTTCTGAGACTCATACTCTAATCAACGAATATGGATATAATTTAAAACCCCTGCTCAGATGTAGCCCATGGCAGCTCAGTGTCCAAGTGGGTCCTCTAGTTAGGGAAAGAGGAACTGTCTCTGACATGAACTCAGTTGCAGGCTCTTTGACTACCCTCCTGAGGGAGGAGAAACCTTGCCAGGACACAGAGGACATGTTGCAGCCAGTCCTGATGAGACCTGATAAGCTAGGGTAGGATGGAAGGGGAGGTGGACCTCCCTTTTAAGTTGATTTAGAGAGGGTCATGGGAGGAGATGAGAGAGGGAGGGTGGGATTAGGAGGGAATGAGGAAGGAGGCTACAGCTGGGATGCAAAGTGAATAAAATATAATTAATGTAAAAGCAGACACTGAGACTTATGGCCAACTGTTGGGCAAAGTGCAGGAAATCTTATGTAAGAAGTGGGAAATAGTAAGATCTGGAGAGGACAGGAACTCCACAAGGAGAGCAACAGAACCAAAAAATTTGAACACAGGGGTCTTCCCAGAGACTCATACTCCAACCAAGTACCATGCATGGAGATAACCTAGAACCCCTGCACAGATGTAGTCCATGGCAGTGTAGTGTCCAAGTTGGTTATATAGTAATGGGAAGAGGGACTGCCTCTGACATAATCTGATAGGCCTGTTCTTTAATCACCTCCCCCTGAGGGGAGAGCAGCCTTACCAGGCCACAGAAGATGACAATGCAGCCATTCTTGATGAGATCTGATAGAATAAGATCAGAAGGAAGGAGAGGGGGACCTCCCCTATCAGTGGACTTGGGGAGGGGCATGCAGGAAGAAGGGGGACTGACGGTGAGACTGGGAGGGGAGGAGGAAGGGGTTTATGGGAGGATACAAAGTGAATAAACTGTAATTAATTAAAAACTGTTTAATTAAAAAATGATGTATTGGTGCTATAGTGACTTAAATATTGTGGGAATAACCACATTAAGCTTGGATTTCTTTTACAATTTAAGTTTATATACATTAAATCCCAAGGGCAGACCCCTCCTTCCTTTCCTGGAAGTTTCCACTCCCCTCCTCCCTCTTTCTCTTCTTCTCTTCCCCTCTTCCTTTCCCCCTATGATCAACCATATCAACCCTTGACAGCACATCAAGTCACATCAGGACTGAGCATATCCTCATCCACTGAGGCCAGGCAGGGCAGCCCTTCCAGGGGGAAGGGGTCCAAAAGCAGGCAACAGAGTCCATGTTAGAAATATTCCCCCACCCCACCCTTGCTCCACTAGCCAGGCACCCCATATGAAGACCAAGCTGCCCATTAGCCACATATGTTCAAAGGCCTAGGTCCAGACCATGCATGCTCCTTAGCTGATGTCTGAAGACTCTGTAAGTCCCCATTGGTCTGATTTAGTTGTCTCTGTTGGTCTTCCCATTGGGTTCCTGTTCCCACCAGATCCTTCCTTCTTTTTTTTCACCCATACTTTCATAAGATTTTCAGAGCTCCACCCCCTGTTTGTCTGCAAGTCCCAGCTTCTGTCTAGATCCTTTGCTGTGTGGAGGCTCCCAGACAAGAGTCATGTTAGCCTCCTGCCTGCAAGCCTAGCAGAACATCATTAATAGTGTCAGGGCTGGCTCTCTACTGTGGTGAGGGTCTCAGTGCTGGGATCCAAAGTTATTTACTGAAGCCAAAGTCAAATGGTGAGCCAAAGCTATTTAGTGGAGACAAAGCTATTTACTGAAGCCAAAGCCAAATGGTGAGCAAAGGTCATTTAGTGGAGACCTAAAGCTATTTAGTGAAAGAGTTACCTAGGACCCTAAATCATGGGTGATAGATTTGTGAGGACATCCGTCTGTTAGTTTTAGAACATCTGTGAGGTATCTTAAGAAAACATCCTTATGGTATCTTGCAGATGCAATATTCAAGCCATGAAAGCACTCTTCCTATCTCCTACAGCAGTAAATTAACTTTCCTGCCTTCTCCCTATATAAGTTGGGTAAATTTTTCTAATAAAGAAGGCCTTGATCAGACAAAAAGACTTGGTTTCATTCCTTGCGTCTCTTGTTCTCTACCTCATTCCTTCTACCCTCCTCTTTAGGAACCCGTTGACGTCCCACGGGTCGGGACATCTCAGGTTGGGACAATCATTGGCTGAACATTCCTTCAATCTTTATTTCCTCTTTATCCCTGAACTTCTTATAGGCAGGGTAATTTTTGTATCAAAGGTTTTGTTGATGGGTGATGGGTTGTTTGTTCCCCTCATTCCACTGGACTGCCTACGAGTTGGTCATGTCAGTCTTCATGTCCCCCTGTTGGAAGTCTCAGCTAGAGTCCTATCCTCTCAGGAGCTATCACAGGCCTCCTTTTGTCAATGAGATGCCTCCCTCAGTTTCTCTTCTTGTCCCAAGCCCTCTCATCTCCCACCGCTTGTTCTCCGCACATCTGATTCTCCCCCCTCCTTGTTTTCCTCCCCATTTAATCTCCTGCCCAGTTCCCTCTCTTCATCCACTTCCAATGTCCATTCTATTTTCTGAGTGGTATTTTGGCATCCTCTTTTAGGCCATCCTTGATACTTAACTTGGGTCTGTTGATTGTAGTGCTAGCAGTGTAATATCAAACCATGTGTGTCTTTCTGGATTTGTGTTAACTCAAGCAGGATAAACTTTTCTAGTTCCATCTATTTGCCTGAAAATTACATGATAACTTTGTGTGTGTGTGTGTGTGCGTGTGTGTGTGTGTGTGTGTGTGTATAGCTGAGTAGAATTCCATTGTGAAACATATACTTAATTCATTCTTCAGTTGAGGAATATATGGGTTGTTTCCAGTTTGTGACTATTACAAATAAAGCTGCTAGAAATATATTTGAGCAAATATTCTGTGGTATGTTGAAATATTTTTTGGTTATACACTCAGGAGTATTGTAGCTGTGTCCAGTTTTTTTGTGAAAGCACTAGATTTATTTCCAGAGAGTTTGAACTCCCACCAGTAATGGAAGAATATTCCCCTTCCTTCACATCCTCACCAGAATGTACTGTCACTTGAATTTTTTATCTTAGCTGTTCTGACTGATTTGCATTTTTTTCTGATGACTAAGGGTGTCGGGTATTTCTTTAAGTTCTCATCAGCCATTTGAGATTCCTTTGTTGTGACTTCTTCTTTTAGCTCTTTATGCCATTTTTTAACTGGATTATTTGCTTTGTTGGTGTTTCATTTCTTAAGTTTCTCATATATTTTGGATATTAGCCCTCTGTGTGATGTAGGGTTAGTGAAGATCTTTTCCCAATTTGTAGGGTGCTGTTTTTATTTTTTTTTTTTTATTTTTTTTTTACAATTTCCATTGACTTACAGAAGCTTTGCAATTTCATGAGGTCCCATTTATTAGTTGTTGATCTCAGAGCCTATGCTGTTGGTGTTCGTTTCAGGAAGTTATCTCTTATGCCAATAAATTACAGAATTTTCTCCCCTTAGTTTTCTCATAGATTTAGTTTCTGGTTTTATGTCAAGATCATTGATCCACTTAGACTTGATTTTGTGCAGGGTGATAAATACAGATCTATTTACATTTTCCCTATATACATACATACATACAGTTAGACCAGTAACATTTGTTGAAGATGCTTTCATTTTTCAATTGTATGGTTTTGGTATTTTGTTGAAAATCAAATACCCTTAGGAGTGTGGGTTTATTTCTGGGCCTTCAGTTTGGTTACATTGATCAACCTGTCTGTTTTTATGCAGAGATCATATAGTTTTTATCACTATTGCTCTGTGGTAGAGTTTGAAATCATCAATGCTGATGCTGCCAGAATTTCTTTTATTGTACAGAATTTTTTCTTCTTTCTTGGACCTTTTATTTTTCATATGAAGTTAATGCTTGTTTTCTTGAGCTTGTATTTAAAGCCCACTGAATAACCTGGAATACATGGCTACTGCTGCTAGGGTGGCCAAAATATGAGACTGGATAGCTCAAAATGGTCTATGGAAAACAAATGATATTGTTCTGATAAAGAAATGTGTCAATAAAATGATTTGTACTGACCTTTCCAAATGACAGCACCTCACTCAGCCATCACTAGGGAGGTTTCTTCTTTCAGTAGATGGAAACTAACATGTGCACTCATGGCTAGGCAGCATCAAGAGAGCAAGACAGTTTGGAGTACTAAATGGAGTATACTGGCAGAGAGGAAGTACCTCCAGTGAACAATGCTTCAAATGCAAGCAGGGTGTGCTAGATTGCCACCCCTCCGCACCTCATCCTTCTTCTCAGGACTCAGGTAATTCTTTAGAAGTTTAGGCAGACAAGTTGTACGAGTCAGGGACACGGAAAGGTCCCAAGAAACAGCGCTTTCCAGACACAACAGGATGGATGCACCCATTAACTAAGAAAAACTGTGGTAGCATGCATAGAGCTAGCACAGGTTGAAGCCAGATGGGAGGCTGATGAGAGGGGAAGTGTACATGAGGCCCCATAAGTAATGAAGAAGCACTCTGCAATTGATTTCTATTTTATTTTATTTTTTCCCCCTTTGGAGTCTCACAGGTGTATTAACTACACTTCAGAGCAGACCCCATGCTTAGGAATATTTAGAAAACACAAAATCAAAATCAGTGGTATTTTTGAACGAGATTCTTTATCTCATATTGCTTTGTTTTGTACATTTTTGTCTTATTAACATTTTGCTTCTATGTTTTTTTTTATTTTTGTGTTTTGTTTGTTGGATTGTTTGTTTGTTTGAGTCTTAAAGAAATAGAGAAATAAAGTGGATCAAGTTGGATGGGTGGCAATATGTGGAGGACCTGGGAGGAGTTGGAGGAGAGGAAACTGTCATCAGAATATATAACATGAAAATAAATTCTCAATAAAGAGAAAAGAAATAAATGAATAAAAGAGTAATAACTATTGTGTCCTTCTTAGATAACATTTTTAAAATTTGGCTTACCATGTAAGCACTTCAGATCCCTTTGCTTGCTCACGACCATCTACTTTAATTTGTGTCTGTGTGGGTAAGACATGTAAGAATAGTCTTTTTTATTTTTATTTTTTAATATTAATCACAAGTTATTTATTTGTATCCCAGCTGTAGCTCCTTTCCTTATTTCCTTCCAATCCCACCCTCCCTCCGTCATCTTCTCCCTGTCCCTTTCCAAGTCCACAGTTAGGGGAGGTCTTCCTCCCCTTCCATCTGACCTTAGCTTATCAGTTATCTTCAGGACTGGCTGCAATGCCCTCCTCTGTGGCCTAGCGATGCTGTTCCTCCCTTGGGGGGGAGGGGAGGGAGGAGCCAGTCATTGAGTTCATGGCAGAAATAACTTCTGTTCCCCTTTTATTGAGCTACCATGGGCTACATCTGAGCATGGGTTCCAGGTTATATTCATGCATGGTCCTTGGTTGGAGAAACAGTCTCATAGAGGACCCCCGTGACCTGATATATATTGTGCTTGTGGAGCTCCTGTCCTTTTCCAGTCATACTAACTCCCCTTTTTATCATATGATTCTCTGCACTCTACCGAAGGTTTGGTTATGAGTCTCAGCATCTGCTTTGATACACTGCAAGGTAGAGTCTTTCAGAAGCCCTCTGCGGTAGGCTCCTGTCCTGTTTCTTGTTTTCTCCTATTTCCTGTGTCCATCCCATTTGTCTTTCTAAGTGAGGATTGATCATCTTACCTTGGGTCTTCTTTCTTTTTATCTCCTTTAGATACACATATTTTAGTATATTTATCCTATCTTGTAGGACTATATAAGTGATAAAATACCATGTGTGTCTTTCTGCTCCTGAGATACCTGACTCAGGATGATCTTTTCTAGATCCTACCTTTGCCTGCAAATTTCATGATTTCCTTGTTTTTAAATGCTGAGTAGTATTCCATTGTGTAAAAGTACCACAATTTCTATATCCATTCCTCCTTGGAAGGACACCTGGTTTTTTTCCAGGTTCTCGCTACTAAGAATAAGGTTGCTACAAACATGGTTGAACAAATTTCCTTATTGTATACTTGAGCATCTTTTGGATATATGCCTAGAAGTGGTATAGCTGGATCTTGAGGAAGCAGTATTCCTAATTGTCTGAGAAAGCGCCAGATTGATTTCCAAAGTGGTTGTACAATTTTACATTTCCACCAGCAGTGGGGGAAGGTTCACCTTTCTCCACAACCTGTAAATAATTGTATTGCCATTTTGATTAGAATTACATTGAATCTGTAGATTGCTTTTGGCAGGATGGCCATTTTCACAATGTTAATCCTACCAATCCATGAGCATGGGAGATCTTTCCATCTTCTGATATTCTTCAATTCCTTTCTGCAGAGACATGAAGTTTTTTCAAACAAGCCTTTCATTGCTCAGTTAGAGTCACCCCAAGGTACTGAATGTTATTGGTGGCTATTTTGAAGGGTGTTGTTTCCCTGATTTCTTTGTAGGCCCTTTGGTCTTGGGTATACATGAGGGCTTCTGATTTTTTTCAGTTAATTTTGTATCCAGCCACTTTGCTGAAGATGTTTATCAGCTGAAGGAGTTCTCTGGTTGAATTTTTTGGGTCACTCATGTATATTATCATATCATGTGTGAATAGTGAAACTTTGACCTCTTCCTTTCTGATTTGTATCCCCTTGATCTCCATTACTTGTCTTATTGCTCTAGCTAGGACTTCCAGTACTATGTTAAATAGACATGGGGAGAGTGGGTAGCCTTGCCTGGTCTGTCAAGGGACTGATTTCAGTTTCTCTCCATTGAGTTTGATGTTGGCGATAAGCTTGCTGTATATTGCTTTTACTATGTTTAGATATGCGCCTTGTTTTCCTGATCTCTCCAAGACTTTAAACATGAATGGATGTTGGACTTTGTCAAATGTTTTTACGGCATCTAAGGAGATGATCATGTGTTTTTTCTCCTTCAGTTTGTTTATATGGTGGATTATATTGATGGATTTCCATATATTGGGCCATCCTTGCATGCCTAGGTTGAAGCCTACTAGATCATGGTGAATAATATTTTTTATGTGTTCTTGAATTCACATTGCAAGTATTTTATTGAGTATCTTTGCATCAATGTTCATAAGAGAGATAGGTCTGAATTTCTCTTTTTTTGTTGGGTCTTTGTGTGGTTTAGGTATCAAGGTGACTGTAGCTTCATAGAATGAGTCTGGTTAGTTCCTTCTGTTTCTACTTTGTAGAATAGTTTGAAAAGAATTGGAATGAGCACTACTTTGAAGGTCTGGTAGAATTCTGCACTGATACCTTCTGGCCCCGGGCTTTTTTTGGAAGGCAAACTGTTGATGACTGCTTCTATTTCCTTGGTGGGTAAAGGGCTATTCACCATTTCTACCTGATCTTGACTTAATTTTGGTAGATGGAATCTATCTAGAAAATTGTCCATTTTATTTAGATTTTCAAATTTTGTGGCATAAAGGCTTTTACAGTACCACCTAATGATTCTTTGGATTTCCTAAGTGTCTGTAGTTATGCCCTCCTTTTCATTTCTGATTTTGCTGATTTGGATAGTGTCTCTCTGCCTTTTAGTTAGTTTGGCTAAGGATTTGTCTATCTTGTTGATATTCTCAAAGAACCAGCTCTTGGTTTCTTTGATTTGAATAGTTTTATTTGTTTCTAATTGATAGATTTCAGCCCTGAGTTTGATTATTTCCAGCAGTGTGTTCATTTTTTGTATATCTGCTTTTTTTTTTCCCCCTAGGGCTTCCAGTTGGGCCAGTAAGTTGCTTGTATGAGATGTTACAAATTTCTTCTCAAAGTCACTTAGTGCTATGAATTTTCCTCTGAACACTGCTTTCATTGTGTCCCGTGAATTTGAGTATGTTGTATCTTCATTTTCATTGAATTCTAGGAAGTCTTTAATTTCTTTTATTTCTTCCTTATCCCAGCTGTCATTGAGTAGCAAGGTGTTCAGTTTCCATGTGAGTGTCAGCTTTATGGTATTTCTATTGTTGTTGAGGTCCAGCTTTAGTCCATGGTGGTCAGATAGAATTCACCGGATTATTTCAATCTTCTTGTATCTGTTGAGGCTTGCTTTGTGACCATCTATATAGTCTATTTTGGAGAAGGTTCCGTGAGGTGCTGAAAAAGAAGGTATACTCTTTTGAGTTTGGGTGGAAATTTCTGTAGACATCTATTAGGTCCATTTGAATTAGGGCCTCTGTGAGTGCCTTTATTTCCCTATTTGTCTTCTGTGTAGATTATCTGTCCCTTGGTGCAAGTGGGATGTTAAAGTCTCCCACTATTAAGGTGTTGGGATCGATGTGTGATTTAAGCTTTAATAATGTTTCCTTTACTAATGTAGGCACTCTTGTATTTATTGCATAGATAATCAGAATTGTGATGTCCTCTTGGTGGATTTTTCCTTTGATGAGAATGTAGTGTCCCTCTTCATCTTTTTTTTATTAATTTTGGCTGAAAGTCTATTTTACTAGGTAATACGATGGCCACCCCAGCTTTTTTTCTGGATCCATTTGCTTATAAAACATTTTTCTAGCCTTTCACTCTGAGGTAGTGTTTATCTTTGTTGCAGAGATATGTTTCTTGGATGCAGAATTATGTTGGATACTGTTTCCGCACCTATTCTGTTAGTCTATGTCTTTTTATTGGAGTGTTGACTCCACTGATATTGATAGATAATAGTGACCAATGAACATTATTTCCTTTTATTGTTGTGTTGGTGGTCTTACTGTGATTCATTTCTTATTTTCTTTTAATTTTTGTAGGGACATTATTTGTATCCTATGTTTTCTTGGGTATAGCTGTTTTTGTTTTTTTAGAGTTTTCCTTCTAGTATCTTCTGTAGGTCTGTTTTTCTGTTCAGTGATTGCTTAAATTTGGTTTTGTCATGGAATATTTTGTTTTCTCCATTGATTGATAGCTTTGTTGGGTATAGTAGTCTGGGATGGCATCTGTGGTCCCTTAATGCCTGCATGACCTCTGCCCAGTCCCTTCTGGCTTTCATAGTTTCAATTCTGATGTCTAGACATATAAAGGTCTACCTTTATATGTTACTTGGCCTTTTTCCCTTGCTACTTTTAATATTTTTTCTTAGTTCCGTGTATCAATGTTTTGACAATGATGTGACCTGAGGATTTTCTTTTCTGGTCTAGTCTATTTGGTGTTTTGTAGACCTCTTGTATGTGTATGGACATTTCTTTCTTTAAGTTAGGGAAATTTTCTTCCATGATTTTTTTGAAGATATTTTCTGGACCTGGGAGACAGGAGTCTTCTTTTTCATCAGTTCCTATTATTCTTAGATTTCACCTTTTCATGGTATCTTTGATTTCTTGGATGTTTTGTGTTTGGGACTTTTCTGATTTCACTTTTTCTTTGAGAGATGTGTCAGTTTCTGCAACTGTATCTTCAGTGCCAGAGATTCTCTCTTCCATCTCTTGTATTTTGTTGGTGATGCTTACTTTTGTGGTTCCTTATCTTTTCTCTCAGTTCTCCAGCTCCTGGGGTTTCTCTGTTTATGTTTTCTTTATTGATTCTAATTCTATTTTTATGTCTTGTACCATTTCCTTCATCCATTTGAATGTGGCTTCCTGTCTATGTATGATGGACTCTAATTTTTTTTGTTTGTTTCTTCTCTATATGCCACTAATTTTGCCTGTACTTGTCCCTCTATTTGCAGGGCTATTTCTCTGAGAGATTTATTTATTTCCTCTTTATGTGACTCTAATAACGGGATAAGCATATCTTTATGGTCATTTCCTGTGTTTCCGAAGAATTGGAGTATCCATTGATTTCGGGGGTTGCTGGTTAGGCCATGATTTCCTCATTTTTGTTCGGTGTGTTCTTTCCCCATCCTCCTGCCATTTCTCTATCTTTAACCTTCACTGTTCTTGGATTCTGCAGTTCAGATTTATACCATCTTTCTTTGGTGTCTGGAGAATTCTTCAGGCAGGTGAAAGAGATCCAATGGTTTCAGCATGTGTGTTGGTGCTTCAGTTGTACCCGTGGGAGGGAAGTCTGTGGGCTCAGAAGGACAAATGCAGACAAGGGTGTATGCATGCATGTGCATCAAAGTTTGCTTTGTGGGACAGGGTGCTAGAGAATGTAGAGTCCTTCGGTGTGAGGGAAGGGCACCTTGTGGTCACCAAAGTGGTCAAGTGCGCTGAAGTTATTGCATGCGCAAATTTCCTGAGTGTATCAGTGGCCTTTAGGTTACTGGTCTTCATCTCTAACTGAGCTCCATGAGTTATTTGCCTAAACTCCAATGGTGGTGCCACAGAGCCACGGTTTCCATGTCCCAGGATACCCTCTCTTTCCCTCAATGGATGTGTAGATGGGAGGTTACTGATGTCTAGCTGCTAGCTTAGAAGCATCCTGCATCTGGAGCTCTTCAGGCACTTGGGGGCACACTCAATCTCTAGCAGGTCAAATTGTAAAGCACAGGGGTTCCTTCTGTTCTCTGAGCCAAATGCGAACTCAGATAGCTCAGTGGCGTTGTAGCCCCTGTACCCAGGAGTCCAGCTGCAACTGCAGAACTGGGGTGCCTAGGTGCCTGCAAGGAAGCCCGGTGGAGCCAGTACAGTGGCTTGGCACTTGGTGCATGTGGGTGTTTTGGCAGAACTGCCGCACAGCCCACTGTCCACCACGGAGAGACTAAGTGGCTCTGTACAGTACAGTCAGGCTCTGTGGAGTTGGTACAGCCTGCTGCTCTTGGGTATGGGACTCAGGCAGGCTTTTACTGTGAATCTCGGGCTAGCAAGCGGGTTAGGCGGACTGCTGTGGTTGTGGTGCTAGTATTCCTGCCTCTGCTGTCTAGGTTCTCAGGCAGCAAGATCTGCATCACTGGCACTGTGGCTTACCTTCTCTGAGGGGGAGGGAGGCCCGAGGAAGGAAAGTGCCCCTCTCCAATCCCAGAGAAGTACATGTCTCACCTGAATCAAAGAGTTCTCTGCTCCTGTGCTGTCCCCCTTCCTTCAGGAAACCAAAATGTCGATTTTCCAGCTTCAGATGCCCCTTTACTCACCAATTTCAGAGTTTCAAATCCTCTTGCTCTCAGAAATGATGAGAGCTGATGGCTGCCATCTCGCCCTCGATCCAACTATCTACTTTACATATGTTCTTTTATCCTTTGCAATTGTCTCTCAAGTAGAATTCTGTAAGACAAAAATAATCATCAAATTAGCAATAAAAATACAGATAAAACTCTCAGATGTCTCACTTACCACTTCAGGATTTCTTTTCTGAGCCATGGATGGGAAGAGGTTCTTATACATGACCTGTCTATGGATAACAGTGGGAAGTCACTAATTCTCAGCATATTGACTGATTATGACTTTCTTTATTGACCACTGCCATCTATGAAAATAAGCAACTCTGCTTATGGTTAAAAGAATCACATATCAATGAGTAGAAAATAAATAATTTTGCAACCAGCCCTGAAGATACCTGATAAAACAGGGCCAGACAAAAGGGGAGGAGACTTCTGTTCCATGGACTTGGAAAGGGGCAGGGAGAAGCTGAGGGAGGGAGGGTGGGGTTGGGAGGGAATAAGGGAGTGGGATACAGCTGGGATACAGAGCTAATAAAATGTAACTAATAATAACAAACAATAATAAAAGAAGTTAATTCTTAACCACCAATAGATTGCTACATGAGTTCTATAATATATCTAGTCAAGGCTTCTGACCAGGTTTTCAGTACAAGGCATGCACTTTCTACTGTGACTCAAGCCTCAATGACAAGCAGAATGTGCTTGACTCCTCCTACCATCACCACCTATCTATCACACATGTAGTACAATGCTCCTGGCCAGTTGGTACTCTAGCAAGCAGAATCTAGTGCTGAGTAATGATGCTAATGTATTTTTTCCACAAGAGCTAGCCTAGAGCATTCTATAACAGTAAAAGCTTGTCAGTAGCAAGAGAATTTACTGGTCACTTGGTTTGTTGGTCACTTATTACTAACAGAAGAGGACATTCCCTTTAGAGGAAGACAGATTGGTAGATACTGGGTTAGCGGTCTGGAGGGAAGTAGTAAAAAAATGGATAAGATCAAAATATGTAGTACACATGAGAGATTTTCAAAGAATTAAACTATTATTAAAGTACTCCAAAGATTAACACAAAACAACAACAACAAAACCCCCCTCACACATGGCTTGCAAATGAAAAAACTGGAGATTCTGTGATGTAACTTACCTTGCCCACTCTTCTTTGCCTTGTTGGTTAGATAATGTGAAGACTGAACATTTTCAAGACATGATTTTATATAGAAAAGTTCATTTGTGTCACAATGTAAAAGAAAATTGTGAAAATTGTGAATAAACTAGTGAGGTTTGGAAGGTGAGTCTGATGTCAAAGTTAAAATAAAAATGATGAAAAAATATCTAAGTAATTGACATGTGCATTCTGTCTTCTTGACTAAACTGTCATCTATACACAGCAAACAGAATAAACTTTATTTGAGAAGAGCAACATTTCTAGAATTCATCCCAGCAGTAATGATTCCATGTCAGTTGAAAGCAAGGGATGCTGGAGAACTAAGCAAAGAAATTGTTTGTTCACACATTTATTTTTTCAGCAATATATACTTTATACCAGGCTCTTCCCTAGTCTTAAGAATGCTGGGGTAAATGTGAACACTGTACACAGCATACAATGGCACTGTGTTGATGGTTCTTGTTTCTACCTTCTTCATAGATTTCTGGGTGACTCTGAAGAGCTATTTTGTGGGAAAGAGAGAGGAAGCACAGGAAAGAGGGAAGATAATGTTTACAAGATAAGGAATAGCTCATGATATATCCTAGAGATTTTCTTTGAATATTCTCATAGTCTCTGCTCTTTATTCTGCAGTATAAGGTACATGAAGCTTTATTTGTATATGAGGGATGCAGCTTTGTTTTCTAGCTTTTTCTCCCAAAAACACTGTGTCCTTATTTGTCTCAACTGTTCCTTTTTCTCTCAGCAATAAGAGAGTCAATACGTAAATTCTTTACAAATCAAGTTTAAGTTCAACATAACTTTTTTGTTATTCTGTGCCTTACTGTTCAAAAATGGATACTTTTTTCCTTTTCATTGCATAAGATCCCTGAAGAAATGACCATGGAATGTGTTAAATATTGTATACAGCAAATGCATTCTAATTTACTTTATAATACATCTTAAGTAATTTTACTTCTTCCATGCAAGAAAACATTCAGTAGACTAGAAATAGGAAAAGAGCATACATACACATATATTAACATTTGAACTATACTAATGTAAAATGTATACACATGCATATATGTACACACATATAGTTATATAAATAGATGATAGATGATAGATAAATTATAGAGAGATAGATAGATGATAGACAAATGAATAAATAGATTTATAGATATACATTTGCACCTTGCTTCATTTCCTTGGAGGCAACTCTAAGTCAAAAATCAGGGTCCTTTCAAGTATCATATGAATATACTATAGTAGAAGCTTCTTAAAATATACATATATGTGTGTATATAATAAATATTACTGTAATTACTAAATAATAAGGGAAACAGAGTCCTACCTAGAAATGCATCAACACTAAAGGAAACCTCCATTGCAAGGAATTGGTTACAACTAATTGCATTGATGCCCAAAGAGGCCTCATGAGAACCTTCAAACAACACAAGCTATTGACAGGAATATTGGTTGTTGTTCACAAACAACAGTAACACTCTATTCTTGAAGACAGCACCTACATAGCTCATTGAACATGGAGAACTATAGCCTGTTCTTGATATTTTGTACTATGTTTATATCCCCATACAAGTTAGAAAAAAATATTCAAGCTTTAAAAATTGAAATAAATATATTTTCAATTACTCCTCCTTTTGGAATTTCTTTTCTAGCTTGGCTTCTACATAGTTATTTAAAATTCAGTCTCCCTTGGTAAAGAGAATGTCCCATGGGAATGAATTCTAATGTCTTGAAGTGTGCTGAAAAGTCTAGATTGATGATAACCTCTGTTTACTCCTTGGATTAGTAAGTGCTTGATGAATTGCTCCCCTTTTCCCTACACAAGCCTGCAGTACTAGCTGCAGCAATTTACCCAGGAGGATAATGCTGAGGCTGAAATTATTTACAGCTTCTGCAAAGATATTCACCTCATCTTTTAGAGTAAAGACTCCTTTCTATAAAACACTGCAATGTGTATACATTTGACCTAGAAATAGTTTCTGGTAACTTTCTCTTTTTCCTGCTTTCTGAACAGTCTAGCTTGGGAAGTGAGGAACTAAAGTTTAGCCTCGAACATAAAACTCTAATGTCATGGTGATCCACTCCATGCTGCACTGAAGTCTAGATATCAGTCATCTGCTCTGCACATTGATCTTTTGCTTGCATTTCAGAATGTACATCTGACTGTGAACTTTGAGATGCTATTGCATGGTTATCCTTTTGCATAAATATATGAATAACTAGCAAGGAGTAAAAATATTTCAAGTTTATACTATCTAAAGATGATTAAATGAACCTCTTGCTAAATTGTATTTGTAAAAGCTCTACTATGTTTTAGAATTCAAAAGATGTTAAATGTGGTAAAAACATAAGGATACAGATATTGTTGCCTTATAATTTTCAAAAATCATTTGATCAGACTAAGGCCAAAAAATATATTTAGTTCATAGGTAGAATTCTACTTATGTCTAAAATTGAAAATATGAAAATTACTCCATAGTAATTTCAAATACTTTCATAGAGTTATCTCTGCACAGAAATTAAGCAGACTCTGGTGGATTCCACAGTGCCTAAGGTACTGTGAATTCATTTCAGCAAATAAAGAAAAGATGGCCACAAACCACACTGGTCCATCAGCAACCATGTGATTTTTCCCCCAAAACCCATAGTAGTAACTGATTCTTATATTCATTACTTGTATCCATTTTCTTAGTTAAATTTTTCCATTTGTGCATATATGAATAGTTGTATATGAGTAATTTTTAATATCTATATAGAAACAAGTGCACATGTGTGAATATTCATGTCAAAGGTACATGATGATGTCTCTGATTTTTCTTTAATAGCATATTTGTAAAGTAAATATGTTTATAAACATATTTATTTATCCTTATTCACAGACTCAAAGTTTTTCAATTAAATCTATAATTCAATGGTATGGCTGTCCTAGTCTTGTTGGTCAGCTTGCATGGAAGACCCCCTGTTTTCTCCTTCTGAGGCTGTAATCTCCTATTTTATTTAATTAGAATTTATTTGTGCATGTATGCACGTGTGATTGTTAGTATGTGTCTGTGTGTGTGTCTGTGTGTGTCTGTCTGTCCGTGTATGTGTACATGCACACACTTGTGCAGGTATAGGCTATAACACCTTGACATCTACTTTTCTGGAAGAAGTGTCTTGACTCAGGACTCAGCTAGCGATTATTTATCATAAGTTTTTTAAAGTCATTTTTACCTATTATTTTAAGGCTTCTCTTTCAGCACAGGGTAGAATAATGAATCACATAAAATAGTAAACCAAAAGAATGATTTCTCAGTTGAAGTATTTGCTCAGTCGACTCGCTCATGCAATCACTTTGACAGACACCAAGTATAGACATGAGTGACATTTGACTGTTATGATCTAAAGCATTGGTCTTGGCATCTGCCAAATTGACTTGAACTCCTCAAAACACACAGGTTTTATGTATAAAAAAGATATAGGTAAGAAACTGTAGGACTTCTGAGTGTGAATAAGTGTGAACTTCTCAAAATTATGAAGTATGTTTCCAAATATGTGTTAATGTTTGAGACTTTTGAAGAGCTCCACGCTCCATACTGTGATATTACACTTTGACTTCTGTTCTCAGAATAAAACACCTGTACTAGTCTATTCACCTGTGTAAGTTGTAAATAAGTTATATCATGCCTTTATCTGAAATGTATAAACGTGAGAATGTTATACCTGTATCGGAAAGGTATACATGTATGAAAAGTATAAAAGGATATACTTTTATGTGAAGGAAGGATATGTAGTAGATGAGTTGCCTCACTTTAGAGTCTCTCTCTCTCCGTCCCACCTTCCTCCGCTCCCCTCTGCCACCTCCACACTGCTCTTACTCTCTACTTGAGAAAAGTGGCCAGGATCTGAAAAAAGTATTCTGGTTCTGGCCTATATATCTATGGTTTAGAACTCAAATTGTAGTATTAGAAAAGAAGAAATAACACTGGACCCAAAAAGCCATCTCAAGACAGAGATGGGAGCTGCAAAAGGTCAGTCATGGAACAATTTATGTTGTAGTACAAAATAGGGCATTTATCTGGCAGCACTTGGCAGAGCTTGACTGAATGGAAACATCATATTTTATACAGGAAACTTTTAATATTCATCAGGCAAAAACTACCTTAATTCAGTGCTGGAAGTTAAACTGAGAAAATTTACTCAGGTTTTACTAATCAGAATCTTAGTTGAGGATATGTATCAAATTCACCTAGTTCAAATAATGGAGAGTGATAACTGGCTTAATGAAACTCTATTCTTAAACTATAAACTATATGCAGAGGAATTGCATGGGGTGATAACAAACACATTTTAAAGTGTGTTTACATCTTTACCATTTATACAAATGTATACTCATGTCACCACTGATACCAATTACATCAGACTCTCTTGAGACAGGCATCAGAGTATTTCCAGATCTCTATGCTATGTTTATATGCAACCCAGGGGGATCTCTTGTAGTTTAGAAGAGCATGGCTAAAATTCTCTCAGGAGAGCTGTGCTTCTTAATTCTTTGTTCCCAAGGAAGTAAGTGCAGAATCCTCCTTTTAGAATGCTCCTTTGAAGATGTGTTAGGATTTTATTAAAGTATTAAGAATCTTGCTGCAAAACTTTAGGATGCAAGACCATGAAGATCAGTAAAAGGAATCATGTAAGAGTCAGGGTCCCCCTGACATGAACTGATTGGCCTGCTCTTTGATCACCTCCTCCTGAGGGGGAGCAGCCTTACCAGACCACAGAGGAGGACAATGCAGCCAGTCCTCAGAGGGAAGGGAGGGAGGACCTCCCCTATCAGTGGACTGGGGATGGGGCATGGGAGGAGATGAGGGGGGAGGAAGGGCAGGATTGGGAAAGGATGAGGGTGGGGCTACAGCTGGGATACAAAGTGAATAAACTGTAATTAATAAAAAAATATATTTAAAAAATAGAGTCAGAGTCAATCACTGAAAGCCCTTTTCCAAGATATATTTTCTCTGTCTTGGAGGACCACTGTCCACATCACTGTTGTTATCACTAAGCAAACAGCACTAGGTTTTCTTGGTCTCAAAAAATTTCTTCGCCTTTCTCTGGTCTTATTTAAGACATCCAAATTAATTGTCATGTATTTATAGATTACTCTGTGATGCAAGAGAAATCTCAGTTATCCTTGACATTTTTAACTATTTTTCAGATAAGGTGTAGAATTTCCCCTGCTGTTATTTGATGTTAGACTCATGATTAGACATGAATTATAGTGTTTTCATGAAAGATTACAGAGATAATTGTTTTTGTTTGTTTTTCAGCATCGGTGTTGTGTATGCACTTGTCTATATTTCTGTGTTCAGGAAAATATGCTTTTGTGCATATGGAGGTTAGAAGGTATTAGTGTCTCAATCTCTCTTTGTCCTCATCTTATTCCCTGAAGACAAAGTCTTTCACTGAACCTGGGCCTCAACATTTTGCAGCCAAACTGCCAGCCAACCATTCCTTGACATCCTACTGTTTTTGTCTTTTTGTCTTCCCAGAAGCTCTGGGGTTATAGGTGTGGGTCATTGTAGACTGTTCACATATGTGCTGGTGAATCCAAACGCAGGTCTCCACACTTGTACAATAAGCATCCTAAGGTACTGACCATCTGCTCAGTTTCAGAAGTTACATTTTATCCTATCATAAGGGCGTCAATGTGGGATTATGTAGTGTCAACACATGAACATAATTTATCACTGTTTTTATCCTATCATAAGGGTGTCAATGTGGGATTATGTAGTGTCAACACATGAACATAATTTATCACTGTTAACATTGACCTTCACCAGCTCGCTGAGACCATTACTAAAAGTCTACCTTCCTTTCCCTCTTATAATTACTGAAAGGTCTAAATAAGGTGTTTGCCTTCTCCTTAAGCATAACCTTTGTCTTCACTGTTTCTTATTTTGAGTAGCAAATTACCAAGGTGTGAGTTTATTCTTTTTATTTTCTTTCTTGATTTATTTATTTTTTATTATCAATATTTTATATCAATCACAGGTTATTTACTTTGTATACCAGCCGTAGTACCCTCCCTTTTTCCCTCCCAGTCCCACCCTCCCTACCTCATCTCCTCCCTGTCCCTTTTCAAGTCCACTGCTAGGGGAGGTCCTCCTCCCCTTTCATCTGACCCTGGCTTATCAGGTATCTTCAGGACTAGCTACCATGTCCTCCTCTGTGGCCTAGCAAGACTGTTCTTCCCTTGGAGGGGCGTGGGGAAGGAGCCAGTCTTGAGTTCATGTCAGAAATAGTTCCTGTTCCCCTTACTAGGTTACCCTTAACTTGGTTACTGAGTTACCATGGGCTACATCTGAGCAGGGTTTCTAGGTTATATCCATACATGGACCTTGGTTGGAGAAACAGTCTCATAGAAGACCCCTGTGCCCTGATATATTTTATTCTTGTATAGCTCCTGTTCTCTCCAGGTCATACTAACTTCTCCTTTTATTGTATGATTCCCTGCACTCCGTCCAAGGTTTGGTTATGAGTCTCCACATCTGCTTTGATACACTGTTAGGTAGAGTCTTTCAGAGGCCCTCTATGGTAGGCTTCTGTCCTGTTACTTGTTTTCTCCTACTTCCCATGCCCAGCCCATTTGTCTTTCTAAGTGAGGATTGATCATCTTACTCTGGGTCCTCTTTGTTGTTTATCTTCTTTAGGTTCTTTTTAGTTTTCTTATTTTTTGTTTTGTATTTAGTGTTTTTAGAATGTATGGTTTTTCATTATTATTTATTGGGAAATTCCTCATTATTATTTTTACTGGAATATTTATTTCTGAAGATTTAAAAATATTATTTGTTTATGTGTTTGGTTATACTTTCATGAATCTATGAATATACTCATAGAAGCCACCTAATCCTTTGGAGATCAAGTTATAGGCATTTGTGACTTTCCTGAGACTCAAACGTTGGTCCTCTGAAAAAAATAACAAACACTCTATTTCACTGAAACATCTTTCTAGTTCACTCAAATATTTCTTATTTTGTATTTTTTCTTTTTATATTTCAGTTATATTTAGATTACTTCAGTTATATAATGGATACTTATATTAAAATTGAATAAAGTAGCACAAACGACTTAGAAAATTATGTATCCATGACTCCTAAAAGTCACAATTATGAATTTCTTTTAGTCCAGAGTACAAGTTTCTACACCCATATAAAGCAGGGCCATCAAGACACTCCGTTATAAATGTGCTGGCTGCCTAGCTTCTTGATCTGAGTTTGGTCCCTGTAACCCACCTTGTTAAAGGAGAAAATAGACTCCACAATATTTGCCTCTGACCTTTATATATGCACCACAGTATGTGAGTACACACACACACACACACACACACACACACACACACACACACACAAGCACACATAGACATACATACACACAAATCAAACAAAAAATAACAACATGGTTCACTATGTGCACAAACAGGAAAATATAAGAAAATACTAAGCTTAGAACTCAGTAACTATGACAAATCATGACAATGATGCACGCATGCAAGTTAATTGTATGCGGATACAATAATTTTTCTCTAAGTTGACTCATGAAAATTATATTAAATATCATTCTATGTCATTAATTCTCTTTGTCTGGAGTTCAACGGATTATTGGTATTTTCCTGAAGTGATTCATGAGCCTAGAGACAATGTGTCTTAGTAATAGTCATTGCCCCTCCACCACCATAGTTTAATCATTGCAGCATCTGGGACATCCTTAATGCTAAACCATTTTTTGGTTTTTCCAATCATGGTACTGAAAATTTTCTCTGTGTAATTTTTAATATTCTAAGATACATTTGAAACTATTTTACTTTACTGTAAACCATGTCTTCTGATGCCAGCTTAGGAACTGTAACCAGTCAGAAATCTTCCTGGCATATAATTAATTTGGTCTACTTCAAGGTAAACATGAGAAATTCTTCATTTTAAAATGGTTACAATAGTTATCTAGAAAATGATTTTAATAAGTTTTTTCTTCTTTTTCTCTTTTTTTATTAATTAGAGTTTATTTACTTTGTATTCCACCTCTATCTCACTCCCTCCTCCCCTTCCAACCTGCCTTTCCCCCATTTTTTCCACCCTTACCCTCCCCCAGTCCACTGATAGGGGAAATCATCCTCTCCTTCCTTCTGATACTAGTCTAGCAGGTCTCATCAGGTGTAACTGCATTGTTTTCCTCTGTGGCCTGGTAAGACTGTTCCCCACTCAGGGAGGAGGTGATCAAAGAGCCAGTCTATGAGTTCACGTCAGAGATGGTCTGTGGTCCCATTATTATGGATCCCACTTGGACACCATATTGCCATAGGCTACATCTGTGCAGTGGTTCTAAGTTATCTCCATGAATGGTCCTTGGTTTGGGTATCAGTCTCAGAAAATCTGTGCCCAGATTTTTTGTTTCTGTTGCTCTCCACAAGCTCCTGTTCTCTCCAGGTCTTACTATTTCCCAAATGTACTACCTTTAAAAATCTTTTTCAAAGAGAGAGAGAAAAAAAGCCTCTTCAAAAATTTACTATATAAAACAAACAAAAGTGTTATGTAGAATTTGTGGAGTGTCTGTTATTTGTATCAAAACTCTAAAGGCTTCAAGCCATCAACATCAATTACTTTAAATTCCAAGAGCAGCTATTGTCAAATCCTTATGCAATAATCTTTGGTATTAACAGTGGATTTGTTCTAGGACTCATGGAAGGCAGCCTTGTTCCATCCACACAACATAGAAATACATATTAAAATTCACTGTGTAATGTATAATAATGGTTAGAAAAATCTTGTACACATCTACAATACTCTTTAATGAGTTTATATATTTTTTCACAGTATTTGCCATAGCTAGTGCAACAGGAATGCAGTGTAAATAGTTGTTTTGTTGTGTAGTGGTTAAAGCTCAGTTAAAGTTGAGGTGAAAGTTCAGATTGCAGCTTGTTGAGTTGTCACCTGTTTGGTGATGCAGCTATCTTTGAGTCATCCCAACCCTTTAAGGCCTCATGTATATCTAGTAAGTCACTCTGATAACTCACTGATATACCAAGATGGATTTTAATACAGTACTTAATTTGGTTTGTGTGGAAGTCAGAGCATAGCTTTCAATAATCAGCTCTGTCTTTCAAGATGCTAAATAAGGCTGGGAATCTCATTGTCTTTGTGGTGCTGCAATGCCTACTCCAGCCTGCCTGACCTATGAACTTTCAATTGATTCCTCAGTCTCCACTTCATACATTTGTCATGTGTGTGACACTACATTTGATGTTTCCTTAGGTTCTGAGGAATAAGCTCAGAGCCTCAGGCTTGGACAGCCTCCACATTGACTCACTGAGTACTCTCCTCTAACTACCAGAAAAATGTATTTTTTCTTATAAAATGTTAATTTTAACTACACGTATATGTATGTTGGGGGAGGAAGTATCAGTAGACACATGTGATTTCCAGAATAAGCTCCCGAGTTCTGAAACTATAATTACAGGTGTTTGTGTGCTGCCTGCGATGGGTGCTAGGTGTCAAACTCGAGCCCTCTCCTGGAAACATGCCTGTTCTTAAGCTACCTCTCCAGTTACAGAATTTAAGTACTTAATCATAAACTTCCAAATTCATAAGGTACAGAAACAATGAGATTAACAATTTTCTATAAAAATATTTAAAATTGACTTGAATAGAAAATACATCAAAGACATCCTCAGAAGGTAAACACAGCTGTTGTTCCCAAAACAAACAGGAGGCAAACATAGCTTGTGCTTCGATTTTCTCTCCTTTGAACATAAGAAAAATAGTAATGGAGATAAAGCATGTTTCCTGGGGTCTCCCTCCCATGTCAGGAGCAGGAGTTGAGTAAAGTTCTAGGCACATACGTTTCAATAATCTTCCTGGGTATCTTGCTATAACCTAGAAGTGAGGTGAGATGATGGCTTTACTTGAACAGACGAAGGTAAAGAAATTCTATGTGTATTTTGTGTCTGCCTAGACATTCATCAGCCTAGACATTCCTCAGCCTTCTAACCCCCAAAGCCATATCTTCCTGGACAATACTTTTGAGAGTGTTTATGTCATTGACCATAGTCCAGATATATCAACCAAAATAATTAATGTTTCTAAAAGTGAAATCTAGAACTAAAGTAAGTAGAAGAAGTACAACTGAAATGGTTTGTCATGTAGGGTATGGAAAATAAGGCTTGGCTCTGCAAACACACTGAGGGCTGTGGCAGTGTTAATCCACCCCTCACTAATGGAACCCACTTGAACATGGTATAATTGGTTTTCTGTCTTTGAAAGCACTCTACCTTTGAGTTTCCTCACTAAGGAGCATTTTGCAGTTGTGAGCCTAGACTTGGTCTGGCTATTACTAAAAAAACTCATAATTGTAATTGGATTGATTGACATGATTACTGATAACTAACTCATTTCATACTTTCATATACAAGGGAAAGATGCCATTCACATTTATTCCCCAGAGGTCAGATAAGTGCTGCCACAGATGAGTTCACAGGTCCCTGTGCTATTTCAGCTGTTTGTTCAAACAATATCTGTAAACCCTGGGCATTCCAAAACCTTTTGTAAGGTGGAAAACATGAAGTTCAACGTATTAATACATTATCATAATAATAATTATTTTGTTTTTAATTATATGTCTCTGTTGTTTGTTTTGCGGTATGTATGTGGAGGTACAGTTGTTCACAGGCACCAGAAGTGTCATATTCTTCTGGAGCTAGAGTTACAGGTGTTGTCAGCTACCTGGTTTAAGTACTGGGAATGTAATTCAGGTCAATTGTAAGAACAGCACTTATGTTTAGCCACACTGAACAATCTCTCAAGCCCCGATTGTTACTCTTAATTAAATATACTTGCAGGAATATTTAATCAGATACCTTAGGCTTTATGTCTCTGGAGATTATCTCTTCAATTCTTTTTTATTGCAGCCAGGTTAAGTTTGATTCATTTATATAAAATCTCACTAAATGCCCACTGTAAAGACTTAGTACAACTCTTATTTTCACTCTTCTTGTTTTTTTCCTTTTAAGATGCAAGTTGCATTGGAATTTGGGGCTGGAAGGTTAGTTGCTTAGGAGATTCTTCTGAGTTGTAATATAATAATATGAGCTTATATTGGAAGCTCATTTCCACAAAGATACTTGTTAAAAAAAGGATTTGGGAAATAACTCAAAAGTCTTAGGAAGTCTCTGAAAATTGCCTGCTGTACAAGTCTCCAATTATCTCAATATTTTAGAGGCAGCAATGCTGCTAAGAAGAGACTGCAGAGAATTCCATTTGCTTACAGCTTGTTCAGAGAGCTCCAGGGCTTCAGATATCATGAGTCATCACCCACACTGGGGTAGCTCTCACTGATGTGGTTGCTTATAATCATCTATGCTAGTTTAGGTAATGACTCACCCATAAATACTCCAATAATGTTTTTGGTTCAAAATTTGTATTTTGATGACATTGTTACTTTGTTTTGTTGTCAATGTCTATCTGTGATAAGTCAATGCTTATACATGTCTCTTCAGAAATAGTGTTACAAAACGGTGTTAAATTTAAAGGTTAAAAAGTTGACATATTTACAAATGAGCATTGACTGACACCTTCAACCTGAACAGAGAGGATATCTCTATGAATTCACTCCCATCTATGATGGGATCCACCTACCAATTTTAACTCTGCTAATATGAAATGGAATATATGGACTTTCACATATGAAATGGCCAGGGAATTTTGAAAAGTCCTCAACAAAGAGAACTGCAAATATGCAGTACTTATCTCCTTAACCTCTTCAGTTATAATTGTGGCATCTATGCAGCATTCCAAATGGCACTAGTGTAGTCCTCACAAGTTTTCCTTTACAGGTGACCAGATGATGCTTTATATGTCAAACAAATCCACTTCCACATTTCATCAAGAATGTATCAAAGTAAGCTAGGTATCCACTTAACAAAAATGAAGGAAATCTACTGAAATTTTACGGCTAAGGCTTGCTTTTTCTCTCTCTCATCATAGTTTATAAAGATGAGCTAATATTTCTTCAAGCTCATATTGAATATAAACTATACTTTTGTCTCATTTTCTACTGCAGAAGACAATAACAAAAATCTGTCACATCTGGCAGCAGTAATGACTGCCTTACCAGATATAAGATTGAATCAAATTCTATCTCTAAATTGTGAAGAGTTTAATGCTGGCACCTAACTCCAGAGAAAAGCATTTAATGCTCTAAACTGCCTCAGAGGTAGGGGAAAGGTGACATGGGGTAGCATGTTTTCTACTGAAATTTTTGATCTCTATTTTTTTAAAAAAATTAAAATAATTTCAGCCATTGATCAAATCTACTGCAAAGGTTTTCATTTCTTTATGCTTGTGTCCTTTCAAGTGGCAGCATTTTAACTTGAGTAATTTTTTTAAAGTGACACAGCAGGAAGAAGGGTTCTATGGAACACCTGACCTGGCTTTTTGTCCTGTACTAGAAGAGGCTTCTGATGGCTCTTCCTTTCTCTTCTAAGAAGTTAATGTTCTTTGAATGATTTTCCTATTAACTAATCATTTCAGGAAGAATCAGTCATGGATGTCAACATGAAGAGCCATTCTATGAGGGAAATTGTGACAGCAGAAAGGATCCTCAGGCTCCCTACCTTCCTTGCTGAAGTGGCCTTCACTCTTCTGTCTTTCACCTGCCTCATTTCTGTTCCAGCTTTTTTCTTCAGACTGCCCTTTAAGAGAAGTTTAAGCTAATTACATGTGTAAAATTGTCATTATTTTGATGAAAGTGTTGAGGCTTATAGCAAGGTAATCAATATGATACAGCTCAACTGTAGCTTTCTGTCCACTATGTAACTGCTGAGTAGTTTTTTTTTGGTTGTTGTTGTTTAACATTAGTTATAGTTTATTAACTTTGTATCCCAGCTGTATCCCCCACCCTCGTTCCCTCCCAATTTTACCCTCCCTCCCTCATCTCCTCTCTGCCCCTTTCCAAGTCCACTGGTAAGGAAGGACCTCCTCCCCTTTCATCTGACCTTGTTTTATCAGGTATCTTTAGGACTGGCTGCAAAGTCCTCCTCTGTGGCCTAGTAGGGCTGCTCTTCCCTCGGGGATTGGTGTCAAAGTGCCCGCCATTGAGTTCATGTCAAAAATAGTTCCTGCTCCCCTTACTAGGGTACGTACTTGGATACTGAGCTACCATGGGCTACATCTAAGCAGAGGTTCTAGGTTATATCCATACATGGTCTTTGGTTGGGGAAACAGTCTCATAAAAGACCCCTGTGCCCAGATATATTTGATCCTGGTGGAGCTCCTGTCCTCTCCAGATCATATTAACTCTCCCTTCTTTCTTATGATTCTCTACACTCTGCTGAAAGTTGGTTATGAGTCTTAGTATCAGCTTTGATACACTGCTAGGTAGAGTCTTTCAGAGGCCCTCTGTGGTAGGCTCCTGTCCTGTTGCTTGTTTTCTCCTACATCCATTGTCCATCCCATTCTAAGTGAGGAATAATCATCTTGCTCTGGGTCCTCTTTCTTGTTTATCTTTTTTAGGTGGATAAATGTGCAGTCAATTTGACTAGAAGAAAGACATTTTATTTGCTTTTCTACTTTAAGTCACATAAGTGGCATGTTATCCAAACATAGAGATTTCTACTATACTCATTTGTAAGCAAGTAGCAACCTCCTAAAAAGAAATCTCATTTACCATTCTTACATTCAAATTTTAATTTAAAATTTTAATTAAGGTATAACTGTGGAGCTGCCCAACCAGGTAGCAGGGAATGAGCACATACTCAGTCCACATGAAACTGGATGAGCTGGGGTGTGAGGGTTGGGAGACTCCCATATTCTGAGGAATGTAGGAGGGAGGGTGGGACTGGGAGGAAAGGAGAGAAGGGCCTATGACCAAGATGTATATTAAATGAATAAAATAACTGAAAATAAAAGTATAATTGAATCATTTCATACATTCCCTTTCCTCCCCATATCACATTTATTTATAAATATTTTGGAAATGTTTTTAGTGAAAACTGTAAATACATACATTAACATGAGAGGTAACTTTTTTTTTTATTTCTCATGGCTTCTAGCGTCTAAGTATTCACCACCTGGCCTCAGTGATCTGTGATTTACAGGTCATACAGAAATACCTGTTTATGAATATATTGATCTTTAACTATTATCACTTTAAGTGAAATATCTTAAGAAGGATATGACATTTTTCTACCAGACTGAGGTTAGTACCTGGAATTTGGGGGAGAGCTATAATTGCAACTAGCTCCATTCCCCTGGGTAAGTATTCCTTGTTTGGACTTTGGTTTTAATTGTCTTTTAGTCACTATGCAATCACCTGTCTGATGCATGTTTATAGATTACAAAGAATAACTGACTATGGGATTACTAGCACTAGTTTATACATTTATAATACAACCCTTATAATGTAAGGCTCAGGAGTCATCAAGAAAAAGAGAGCAGAAAGAGTTTAAGAACTAGAGTAACAGAAAGTCAGCTGTAAGGTTCTGTCTTCTTCATATGACAAGTACATGACACGCATGAAATCTCAGCAATATGACATCTTAAACAAGACCTGAAAACTAACAGCAGTGGCATGATAGTGTGCATAGGAGAAGTCAAATGGAGAGCCAATCCGAGATGAAGAGACACAGGCTACTCATGACTACTTAGAGTTGAAGAATTAGTCTTCCCAGGAATCCTACAAACACCCTAAATGGTTATTCAGTTACAAATGGCTATCCCTGAAAAATATACATGGAAGCAACACAAAAGGGCTCAATTGGTTGCAATTCCATATCTATTCACTCTAACACACTACTATAATAACTGAAGAATGAGATTCTACTAATTTTAAAGGTATAGGATACATATTTAGGGTTTGGAGAGGAAAAGGTGGGATGATGATGTAATTGTATTTTAACTAAATAAAATAAATTGTAAATAAAAATAAAACTACACACAAGTGTAGAAAATATTATACAACATTGGCCTTCTTCAAGTGTCTCACATGGGTCTGTTACTGTAATCTGGTTCTCACTTCTCATACACCCAGGTAAGAACCATAGACCTAATTAATCCTAATAGCAACAAGCCACATTACCTCATCCTCTGCCTAATGGGTCCCGACTTTCATAAGAATATCTCAATCTTTAAACAATTTTAAAACTCATCAGGTCTTTCTATCGCCCCCTTCTTCTGTAAGATTCCCTGCACTCTGCCCAAAGTTTAGCTATCAGTCTCAACATCTGCTTTGAAACATTGCTGGGTAGAGTCTTTCAGAGGCCCTCTGTGGTAGGCTCCTGTCCTGTTCCCTGTTTTCTCCATCTTCTGATGTCTATCCCATTTGCCTTTCTGAACAGGGATTAAACATCCTACCCACGGTCCTCCTTCTTGCTTAGCTTCTTTAGTTGTACAGATTTTACTAGGATTATCCTATATTATGTATCTAATATCCACTTATAAGTGAGTATATACCATGTGTATCTTTCTGTTTCTGGGATATTTCACTCAGGATGATCTTTTCTAGATCCCACCATTTGCCTTCAAATTTCATGATTTCCTTGTTTTTAATTGCTGAGTAGTATTCCATTGTATAGAAGTACCACAATTTCTGAATCCATTCCTCCATTGAGGGACATCTGGGATGTTTCCAGATTCTGGCTATAACAAAAAAAAGCTGCTACGAACATGGTTGAGTTCTTGAGCATCTTTTGGATATATGCCTAGGAGTGGTATAGCTGGATCTTAAGGATGCATTATTCCAATTGTCTGATAAAGCACCAAATTGATTTCCAAAGTGGTTGTACACATTTACATTCCCACCAACAATGGAGGAGGGTTTCCCTTTTTCCATGTCTTCTTCAGCATGTGTTGTCACTTGAGTTCAGTTCTTAGCCATTCTGATGGGTGATAGTTGAAATCTCAGGGTCATTTTGATTTGCATTTCCCTGATGACTAAGAACTTTGAGCATTTCTTTAATTGTTTCTCTATCATTCTATATTCCTTTATTGAGAATTCTCTCTTTAGCTCTGTACCCTATTTTTTAATTGGATTACTTGATTTGCTACTGTTTAACTTCTTGAGTTCTTTATATAGTCTGGATATTAGCCCTCTGTCAGATATAGGATTGGTGAAGATCCTTTCCTGGTCTGTAGGCTGTCATTTTCTTCTGACATGTGTCCTTTGCTTTACAGAAGCTTTTCAGTTTCATGATGTCACATTTATTGATTGTTGGTGGTAGAGCCTGTGCTGTTGGTGTTCTGTTCAGGAAGTTGTCTCCTGTGCCAATGAGTTCAAGGCTCTTCCCCACTTTTTCTTCTAAGAGGTTTAGTGTGTCACAAGTAGAGCAACAGAACCAAAAAATCTGGGCTCAGGGGTCTTTTCTCAGACTGATACTCCAACCAAGGACCTTTCATGGAGATAATTTAGAACCCCTGCACATATGTAACAAACATGTGGCAGTTCAGTTTCCAAGTGGGTTCTCTAGTAAGGGGAATAGGAGCTGTCTCTGACATGAACTCAGTGGCTGGCTCTTTGATCACCTCCCCCTGAGGGGGAAAGGCAGCCACCCCAGGCCACAGAGGAAGTTAATGCAGACAGTCTTGAAGAGACCTGATAGGCTAAGGTCCTATGGAAGGGGAGGAGGACTTCCCCTATCAGTAGACTAGGGAAGAAGCATGGAAGGAGAAGAGGAAGGGCAGGATTGGTAGGGGACAAGGGAGGGGGCTACAGCTGGAATATAAAATGATTAAATGGTAATAAATAAAAAATAAAAATAAAAAAGCAGTTTTAAAACTCTGGCTAGTATCCTTTCCAAATCTCATCCATGAAACAAAAAAGAGAAATAATTTACATCCTCTGAAAAGTCTTATAACTGAATCAGCAACTGTATAAGCCTTTTGTTGATGAGTCTTTTTGTATGTTTTTCTGCTTTATTTACATATTAATTTCAAATTACATCTCCATCTACAACACAAAAACTTTCTGTCTGTCTTGTTAACCCTGGTTTCTTACAGCTGAAGTGAAGAAAAACTAATCTTCCTAAGAGGAATGATTAAGTATACACCAATAATGTCTTCTGCTGGGGGACAGATGCCTAATGGTTAAGATATGCCATTATCTTGCTGAGGATATACATTCCGTACCAGCACCCATTCAAATGCCCCACAGTTGCCTGAAACTCCATCTCTGGAGGGATCTGACACCATCTTCTGGCTTCTGTGAGCACCAGAACTCAATTGCATGGACCTTGTTTCAGAGAATCATACAAATAATTAATGCAAATAGATCATTTTTGGAATTGTCCCCCTTAGAGACACTCTACCAAGCCATTCTTATTTATGTCCCTCAGGTTTTGGGGAAGAAAGTTGGATTGTTACTGAACAAATTTCATGCTAACTCCTTTCCACAACTTCTATAAAAGAAGGGCTACTTGATATGTAGGCAAGTATCCATTTTGTTTAAGCATTCCTGTAATTTTTCAGGATTTATTTTGTTTCATAGTAGCCTAAACCATAAAGGAAATGTGGGTCTTTAAAAAAATGTAAATGGAACTATACACTTAATGGTAAACCTTGAGACTCCTAGCCATATCCTATGGTGGTTTCAGTGAGAATGACATTTCTTCTCATTTACATCAAATACATTAAAAAAGCAATCCATTCTCTGCTTTATACTGATACAGCTCATCTAATTTATAGAAATATTTTAAGGAAAAGAAAATTTTATAACAGGTATCTAGATGCAAATCTATAGTTGTAGATACCTCATGAGTGAGATTACTAGATAAAAGAGAGAGAGAGAGAGAAGAAAAGAAAAAAATCAAGTAAAACTAAAATTTGAATATTAGGTAAACAAAATTTAATTTTGTGAGTATTATGTACAGCCCATATGTTATTTCAAACACAACTAATAATAGTCATAAAGTTATTTATCTTAAAGTCAAACATAACTAGGCATTCTGCATTTTGATTTACCAAGCCTGAGAGTGCTGTTTACATTTTTATCACACCAAATTTTCATCATCTCTTTTTGAACTCAAAAGAAAACTAACATGCCTTCCATTCTATTCAAGTGAACCTGAAGAGAACAACCATCTCCTGTTTCATCTGAAGTGTAATGCCTTTGTATAAATTGAGTAAGTAGAACCAATTAAGACAGCCCTTGCCAGTCTTGTATAATTACTTGAGGGATTTGGGAGCAGAAAGAAATCTATAGGAGGATTCTGAATGCTGTAATAAAATGACCACATAAAATAGAATGGCTTGAGTCATTAAGAAATGAGATGCCTAGCTAATTATTAAATGGGTAGGTGTGTTCGCTCTGAGGGCTCCTGTATGGGCTAAAACTGTTTTATTGATGGTTTTAACTTGATTTCCTCTGATTATGAAATAGTCCAATTATTAGACATAATCTCTTTGATGGGCCTCTGCGGTAAGATTCATGACAATTACAATACATTAGACCCTAGAATATGGATCAATTTCCATTTGGTTCTAGACTCTGTCACACAGCCAATGTAGTAAAATTAATCCGCTGAATGGATTAATTAGTGTCCTTTGTGCTATTTTCTTCATTAATACTTAGCACATCCAAACATGTTTTATCTTATCATTTCTTTGAAAAGGACTTTAATGAAAAGAAAAGAATATTACAAAGGGGAAAATAATAATATCAATTAAAAGTAAATAAAATAAGAAAAAAAAGTGGGCAGATAGAAAGACCTGGAGAGGACAGGAGCTCCAAAAGGAGAACAACAGAGCTGAAAAACCTGTGTTCTGGGGACCTTGCAGAGACTGATACACCAACCAAAGACCATGAATGGAGAGGACCTAAAACCCTAGCTCGGATGTAGACCATAGACTCAGTCACCAAGTAGGTTCACTTAAGGGGAACAGGGGCTCTATCTGGCATAAACTCAGTGGCAGTCTCCCTGATCACCTCCCCCTGAGGGGGTGAAGCCTTGCCAAGCCACAGAGCAAGACAATGCATCAGTCCTGATGAGACCTGATAGGCTAGGTTCAGATAGAAGGGGAGGAGGTCTTCCCCTATCAGTGGACTAGGGTAGGGGAATAGGGGGACAAAAGGGGGGAAGGTGGGATTGGGAAGAGATGAACGAGGGGGCTACAGCCAGTATACAAAGTGAATTACATTGTAATAAATGAGTAATAATTTTTTAAAATTCAAAAGAAAGAAGGAAAGAAAGAAAGAAAGAAAAAAAAAGAAAGGAAGGAAGGAAGGAAGGAAGGAAGGAAGGAAGGAAGGAAGGAAAGAAGAAAGAAAGAAAGAAAGAAAGAAAGAAAGAAAGAAAGAAAGAAAGAAAGAAAGAAAAGGAAAAGTGGTTAAATGACTCCAAGAGCAGAGGTAAGAGAACCCCTATGCTCAGAGTTTGAATGTGGAACAAGTCTTTAAAACTCTCCTCATATCTCAGATCATTCTGAGTATTGCACTGTTTATTACAATATTCCATATGGAACACTGCAGATTCACTATCTCTAGGAAAACACAGTGTAGCTAAAAATCAGGTACTTCATTTTCTACAAATATGAGGTCATATTGTGTCATTAAATTGACTAGCATAAACAGCCGTATCATCACTAAATGCACCCTTTAATTCTCAGTTTGAGTTTGCTGTCAAATCTTCCATTGGAGAATGTGTTCTAGTGAGGATATAGATTTCCAGTATTTCAAAAAATGTGACTTAATATTAATCACACATTGTCTGTAAAAGAGTAATATCACATTGAGAGAAAGGTGAAATAGAAGAGAAGCTTTTCTAGTTCACATGGGCTGAAGGTGCCGACAAAGCCATGCTTCATTTGACACACACAGTTTTTATCCAGGTTATCATATACTTCCTGCAAGTATGCAATTGCCATGTTGTTTCATTATAAAAGCAATGTATTTTGACATTTTGAGTGCTGCGCTGCACTGTTTCTATATTTAAATATGCTACTGTGGAGGTAAGTACAACTCTGAGTAGTGAATGATAAAAATCTAGTATGGATGCCAGATGTTCCTACCGTCCTTGGCTTCTGCTAGATTTACAGTACTTTCAGTGAAGGGCTCTGCAGTAACTTGGCAATGTCTGCTATTTATGTTTAAGTAAATTTTTGGAGTAAACTTTTTCAAAGTTTATACAAGTGAAGGGTAATTAGTAATTTGTTTATTTTAATAGAGCTTTTATCCTGTTGTTAATCACATAATTGCCTAACCATTTTTATGCTCTTATCCACTAAAACCTGTACTCTAGTAAACAAATTCCAGAACTAGTTGAGATATATAATACAATAAAGAAATTTAATTTAATTTTCTTTTTTAAATTTATTTTTATTCACTCACTTTACATCCTGGTGGTAGCCACATCTCTCCCCCTTTCCCAGTTCTGCTCTCCCCCTTCCCTTTCCCCTATTCCTCAGAAAAGGGGGAACTCCCTTTCCCATCCAGCCCAACTCATCTAGTTGCATCAGAACCAGCCAATTCCTCTTCTCCTGTGGCTTGGCAAGGCAGTCCTGCCAAGTGTAAGTGATCAAAAGTTGACAAGAGAGTCCATGTTAGAGTCATCAGTGCTTCTTTTACTTGAGGAACCACATGAGGCCTAGTTGCCAATCTGCTGCATCTCTGTAGAGGCCCAGGTCAAGCTCATGCATGGTCTTTTGTTGATACTTCAGTCTCAGCAAATGCCTCTGGGCCTTAGTTGGCTCTGTTGGTTTCCTTGTGGAGCTTCTGTCACCTCCAGTTCCTTTCCTTCCACTTTTCTGCAAGACTCCCTATGCATCTCTCAATGGTTGGCTGTGAGTCTTCAGCATCTGTTTTGAGGCATTGTTCTGTACTGCCTGTCAGAGGACAACTCTGTCAGGCTCCTCTCTGCAAGCTTAGCAGAGTATCCTTCTGCTATGAGTATCTTAGCAGAGTGTCAGGGTCTGTCACTCTCTGATTAAGTGAGTCTTTTAGGCCAGACATTAGTTGGACATTCCCTCAAACTCTAGCTGCTCTATCTTTATCCCTGCACATCTTGTAGGCAGGGTAAGTTTGTGGCTGAAGTTTTTGTGAATGAGTTGTTGTTTCTCTCCCTTTTCTAGCAGACTAGGCTAGTTAGAGTCTCCATGACCTCTGCTACTGGGAGTCTCAGCTAGAGTCCTCTTTATATCCTCCCAGCAGCCTATCCTGACCTCGGTCTCCAGCTTGTCACAGATATACCTCCACTCTTTCTCTTTGATCATTTTCTCCTAGCAGGGGTGGCTTGCCAGGCCACAGAGAAAGAGGATGCAGGAAGTACTGATGAGACTTGATAGTCTTGGTCAGGTACTAAGGGAGGAAGGCTCCCCCTTTCTGAGGATTAGGGTGAGGGAATACAGTGAAAGAAAGGGGAGGGAGGGCGGTTACTGGAAGGAGAGTAGGAAAGAGGATAGTATCAGAATGTAAAGTGAATCAATTTAATAAATAAATAAACAAAGCACCAATAAACAAAATAACCTAAATTAAAAAGAAAATGGGGCTTTGAACTAAATAGAGAATTCTTAATAGAGGAATCATCAATGGTCGATAAGCACTTAAAGAAATGCTCAACTTCCTTAGTCATCAGGGAAATCCAAGTCAAATCAACTCTGAGATTCCTGCTCACACAAGTCTGAATGGCTAAGATCAAATTCTCAAGTGGCAGCACAGGCTGTCCAGGGTGTGGAGAAAGTGGTACACTCCTCCACTACTGGTAAACTTATACAACCACTTTGGAACAATCTGGCACTTTCTCAGAAAAGTGGGAATAGCTCTATCTCAAGACCCAGCTATACTACTCCTGAGTCTATCCCCAAATGATGTTCCACCATATAACAAGGACACTTACTTAAATATGTTCATAGCAGCTTTATTTGTAATAGCCAGAATCTGAAAACAACCTAGACGTCCCTTAATTGAATAATGAAAAAAAATACTGTCATACATTTACAAAATGAAATACTATTCTGCTTTTAAAATCAAAGAAATCCTGAATTTTTCATGCACATATATGGAACTACAAAAGATTATCCTGAGTGAGGTAACACAGACCCAGAAACACACAGACAATAGGTAAAGGTAGTGTTGAAGAGTGGGAAAAAGGTAGGAGAGGGAGCACAGAGAGTTAAAAGGGTGGAGATCAGACCTGGCGAGAGCAGAAACTAGAGGATGAAAGGCCTGTAGAGAAAAGAAATGCAAAAATTAAAAGCAACTTTTGACTGAAGTGTTTAAGGGAGGAGTGCCCCAAAAGCACTCTTTGATTCTGCTCTCTCCTTCCTAAATGTTTATATTGTAAATAATAGTTGTAGGGACAGTTTTTTCACAAAGATTTTTTGTTTGTTTTGGTTTAACATGGAATCTTCAGTGTTCCTTAAGCTAACCCCAAACCTCCCTCAAAACTCACTGGGGATGTTCTGTAGTGTTTTCCATTCTGTAAATAAACTCTTTGTGATTTGTTCCTATGTTAGTTAACACAAAGTTATCACAATGTTTGAACTTCTTTCACTTAGCCTTTCTCGTGTTGCTTTACTGACTGTTATGACTGTATATGTGTACACTAATGTACTGGTATGAGTAGTTTCCTGATCACAAAACACCTGAGCTTTGGGGAGGAAGGAATTCCAAATTTGGAATTCCACTCAAGTGATCTGTTCATTGATGCGCTCAACTCTTCTTTAAAGACAATTTCCATTTTACACACTGGTGAAACCTATTTTTTTTTCAAGCTGCTACAGCTGTCTCATCTCAAAATTCAACATACATTGACTATGTTGTCTTTGACGTTTAACTGCTCTGCCTTAAAAGAGTGGCTTTGATAAGTGACTCAGGATTTGGGAGGATTATTTTAATATTTGATCTTTAGAAATCTTTCTTTTTTATTAGATCACAGAGAAAAATTTTAAAGGATGAAAAGATCTAGAATCTCAGTTGCAGGTGTTCAATACCTGGAGACAAGGGAGTCACTTTCAGACACATGACATGCTTTCATACTAAGTAAGGGATTTTTATCATAGATGTAAAAAACACCTGCTGAGTTTAATTTGCAGAACTCAGTGCTTCATTTTTTTTTTACATATTTGCCTTAATTACTAATAATTTACATCTATGGACCATTCCACCAAATGCAGTTACTTATGGTATACTAAAATTATCACTATGCAGAATTTTTAATATATTGATTTTCTCACTTTATAGAAGGAAAATCTACAAATTATAGCTTGATTTTGCATGTTATTTAACTTTATGCAGATAGTTTCACTGCATAATTTTACATCTTTAATCTTCCAGTGAACCTTATAAAATAACTCACATTTTTCTTTGGAATTGTTTTCAACTATTTCCACAACTAACATATTCCATTGAGTGAATTGTTTATAATTATTTTGGTGAGAAAAACGATTTTGTTCAATTACCTGTTTAAAAATGTCTTCTGTATAGAGATAGTTAAAGACTCTATAAATGTTACTTTGAGGACTTGAAATTTCTTCTTGGAATATTGGGTGAAATTACATACCTAGCATATTATCTGTCCATTGGTTTATAACCAATTTGCATTCTAGAGAGATTATTCAGTATTACAATTCCAGAGAACCAAAATTTTTTCTCAGTACCATATTTGATGGCTTACAACCACTTTTTAACTCTAACATTAGAGGATCCAATGCTCCCGGCCTTTTTGAGTATCTGCATAACACACATACACACACACACACACACACACACACACACACACACACAGACAGACATGCAGGCACGCACACATGCTTGTGCAAACACACACACAAACACTGTGTGAATTAAATTAAAATTAAAATTAAAATATACATTTCAGCCTTCAAATGACCACATTTTAAATATTTCAGTAATACAGGTCAGAGTCTGAATGCAATCATTTGATTGGGAATGCAATGAAAACACAAAACACTGAAGTCTGTTGCTGTTGCCGTTGATTGTGCCCCAGAAGTAGAAGGTAAGTCCTAATTACTAAAGACACTGTGAACTTCAGGCAGAGAGCCCAGAGATCCCAGAGCTGGAACTGACCCAACTGACTCTGAGGACCAGCCTTCATGTTATAAGAAGGGACCATGAAAATTTACAGAAGAGGGAAGTTACTAACTGTTACATAGATGTGATGCCTAGGAACCACAAGATCCCTAATAACATTATAATCTTAAGGATCCAAGGTATAATCTTAAGGTAGCGGTATGCATACCTTGGTGGTAAGTAACAGTTCTCTAATTAGACTCATATTCTGCCCAATAAAAGGGAAATATTGCAAGGTATTAGTAATCTAACCAGCTACTCGGGACTAGTGAACTCATATATCTAGGGGCAATCTACAATTGTACTTTACTAAACCATCACAATCCGTAACTACATTCTCAGCATTTGCCCTTATTCCCACAGATAAATTAAGTCCCCATCTTTCATCAAAGAGAATTCTCATTGCTGTCATCTACTCCGCAGATGGTACACAAATTTCAGCAAGAATGTCATTTTTTCTTTTTACAGAAAAAAAAAATAGATTTAACCCAGGATCAAACTATTTGGTTCCTGTATGTAATTAAATAATTCCTCAATCTCCAGTGAGCTTTTATGCTACTGATGATTTGAAGGTATACTCATTTTACTTTTTTCAATTCCTTTGTTTTGAGGCTATTTGATAATGGATTACAATTAGACTATAGACATTTTGTACAAAAAAGAAAAAATCCAGAAATGTTGTTAAATTAATCCTGCTATGATTTATTTTGTGGATTTTCCACTTTGCTCACTCCTAGGTGATATTATCAAGAATGACTTCTGTGAAATGCTATTTTCTGTGTTTTGTTTTTCAATTGAAACAGCCCTGTTTCCCCATTATATTTTAATGTGTCCCTGATATTTGTAATACCTTAACAGAATTTTGTTGTTGTTGTTGTTGGGTTTGATTTTGTTATGTTGTTGTTGTAGTTAGAAGTTAGATAGTTAGTTAGTTAGTTAGTTAGTTAGTTAGTTAGTTAGTTTTCTTGTTTGTTCTAATGACATCAAATATCTTTATAGATGGTAGTGTGCCACCATGTGGTTATGAGGAATTGAACTCAGGACCCGTGGAAGAACAAGCTGCCAGTGCTCTGAAACACTAAGCCATCTCCATCAGCACTGCTTTTTCTTTACTGAAATAATTTTTAATTACAGTGATCAACAAACACTAAATTTCTAGCTCTCTTCTTTTGTCTAAGTGTTGTAGCAGAAGAGGAACTTTTTGACACTTTATTATGTGTTAAATACGTGTTGATTTGAAGGAAAGGTAATTCTATTTCACACAATACAAATATTTACATATATAAATTTTCTTTATATCATTGTGATTCATTTTGTTACTAGTATCGTTTACTTTGCTTTTTATTATATTAACAAATTAGAGCAACAATTTTAATGATTATTTCATATAATCAATTTGATGCTATGATATTTTAGGTTAGATTTTTTTATTAATTTTTTATATTGGTTACAGTTAAATTTGTATCCCTCATCCCCTCCCAATCCCACCCTTCCTCATCTCCTACCTGCTTCTCTCTAAGTTCACTGATAAGAGAGGTGCTCCTCCCTTTCAATCATTCCCTGGTTTGGCAGGTCTCTTCAGGACTGGCTACAATGTCCTCCTCTGTGGCCTTAGCAAGGATGCTCCTCCCTCGGAGAGTGGGGAGGGTCAAAGAGTCAGCCATTTAGTTCATGTCAAAATACTTGGATACTGAGATGCCATAGGCTTCATTCGAGAGGGGGTTCTAGGTTATATCTATGGTCCTTGTTTAGAGAAACAGTCTTAGAAAAGATACCTGTGTCCAGATATATTTGGTCTTTGTGCAGCTCCTGTCCTCTCCAGGTCATACTATCTCTTCTTTCATATGAGTCCCTGCACTGTGCCCAAGGTTTAGTTATGAATCTAAGCATCTGCTTTGATACACTGATAGGCAGAGTCTCTGTGGTAGGCTTCTGTCCTATTACTTTTTTTCTCCTACTTCCAATGTCCATCCCATGTGTCTTTCTACGTGAGGATTGATCATCTTACCCCAGGTCGTCCTTCTTGTTTATCATCTTGAGGTGTACAGATTTTAGTATGATTATCCTACCTTATAGGTCTAGTACCCACTTATAAGTTAGTGTATACCGTGTGTGTCTTTCTGCTTCTGGGATACCTCACTCAGGATGATCTTTTCTAGATCTCACCATTTGCCTGTAAATTTCATGACTTTCTTGTTTTTAATTGCTGAGTAGTATTTCATTATGAATATGTACCACGATTTCTGTATCCATTCTTCCATAGAGGAACATCTGGGTTGTTTTCAGGTTCTGGCTATTATGAATAAAGCTGCTACAAACATGGTTAAGCAAATGTCCTTGTGTACTTGAGGCTCTTTTGGATATATTCCTATGAGTGGTATAGCTGGATCTTGAAGAAGCACTATTACTAATTGTCTGAGAAAGTGCCAGGTTGATTTCCAAAATGGTTGTACAAGTTTACATTCCCTTCAGCAAGGGAGGAGGGTTTCCCTTTCGCCACTACCTCTCCAGCATGTGTAGTCACTTGAGTTTTTGATGTTAGCTATTTGATGATAGGTATAAGGTGAAATTTCAGGATTGTTTTGATTTGCTTTTTTTATGATGACTAAGGACACTGAGCATCTCTTTAAGTGTTTCTCTGCCATTTTATAGTTCTCTACAGAGAATTCTAAGTTTAGCTCTGTACCCCATTTTCTAATTGGATTGTTTGATTTGTTGCTTTTTAACTTCTTTAGTTCTTTATATATTCTGGATATTAGTCCTCTGTGAGATATATGGTTGAAGATCCATTTCCAGTCTATAGGCTGTCGTTTTGTTCTGACAACAGTGTCTTCTGCTTTACAGAAGCTTTGCAGTTTCATGATGTCCCATTTATTAATTGTTACTCTTTTTTATTTTATTTTTATCGTTACATTTTATTAATTCTGTATCCCAGCCGTGCCCCGAACCCTCATTCTCTCCCAGTCCCTCCCTCCCTCCCTCATCACCACTGTGCCCCTTTCCAAGTCCACTGATAGGGGGGGACATTCCACCATTCATCTGATCCTGTTTTATCAGGTATCTTCATTGAGTTCCTGTTAGCAATAGTCCTTGTTCCCCTCAATTTGGGGAACCAATTGGTTACTGAACTACCACAGGCTACATCTGAGCGGAG
>REGO01000297.1:2241172-2269434 GCA_010120015.1 Rhombomys opimus
AAATGGTGGGATCTAGAAAACATCATTCTGAGTGAAATATCCCAGAAGGAGAAAGACAAACACGGTATATACTCACTTATATAGACCTATAAGATATGATGAACATAATGAAATCTATACACCTAAAGAAGATAATCAAGAGAGCGGACATGGGGTAGGATGATTAATCCTCATTTAGAAAGTCAGATGGGATGTGCATTGAACGCATGACAGGAGTCTACTGAGCGCATTTGAAAGCCTCTAACTAGCAGTGTTTTCAAAGCAAAGACTCATGACCAAACCTTTGGCATAGTACGGGGAATCGTAAGAGGGAGGGGGGGTTGGTCTGATGGGCAAGGGATGGGAGCTCCACGGAGACCAAGTGTATCTGGGCACAGGGTCTTTTCTGAGGCTGGCATTCAACCAGGGACCATGTGTGGATGTAGCCTAGAGCCTCCGCTCGGATGTGGCCTGTGGTGGCTCAGTGGCTGGTTGATTTCCCAGGGTGAGGGGAACAAGGACTGTTTCTGGCAGGAACTCAATGAAGATGCCTGGTATGGATGGGTCAGATGGATGGGGGGAGGTCCCCCCCTGTTGGTGGACTTGGAGCAGGGCGCGGTGGTGGTGGGGGAGGGAGGGAGGGATTGGGAAGGAATGGGGGTTCGGGGCACGGCTGGGATGCAGAGTTAATAAAATGTAACTGATAAAAATAAAAAAAATAATAAAAAAAGAAAAGAAAATAAAGAACCCAGTGTGTGTGATGCCTGTGTCCTTTGCCCTAAAAAATAAATAAATAAACAATAATAATAATAATAATAATAATAATAATAATAATAGTGTTGGTATTTTGATGGAAATTGCAATGGATCTGTAGATTGCTTTTGGCAGGATGGCCATTTTCACTTTGTTAATCCTACTGATCCAGTAGCATGGGAGATTTTTCCATCTTGTAATATCTTCTTCAATTTCTTTCTTCAGAGACCTGAAGTTTTTTTTTTCAAACAGGTCTTTCACTTACTTGGTTAGAGTCACCCCAAGGTACTTTATGTTATTAATGGCTATTGTGAAGGGTGTTATTTTTATTTATTTATTTATTTTTTTTTTTAGTTAATTTTGTATCCAGCCACTTTGCTGAAGATGTTTATCAGCTGAAGGTGTTCTCTGGTTGATTTTTTGTGGTCACTTAAGTATACTATCATATCATCTGCAAATAGTGAAAGTTTAACCTCTTCCTTTCCGATTTGTATACCCTTGATCTCCTTTAATTGTCTTATTGCTCTAGCTAGGACTTCCAGTACTATGTTACATAGATATGGGGAGAATGGGCATCCTTGCCTGGTCTGTCAGTGGGATTGATTTCAGTTTCTCTCCATTGAGTTTGATGTTGGCTATAGGCTTTTTGTATATTGCTTTTACTATGTTTGGGTATGTGCCTTGTATCCCTTATCTCTCCAGGACTTTAAAAATGAATGGATGTTGGATTTTGTCAAATGCTTTTTAGGTGATGCCATGATTTATTGGATTACAAAACTATTTTTCTTTAATTTGTGGTCTTCTATGGTTTCTTTTATTTGCTTCATTCTACAGTTTTTCTAACAGGATAAATGAATGTGGTAGTGAAATTAGGTTTTTCTTATGGTCTAATTTCATTAAATCAAGCCTCCCTGCAGCAGACACCAGGTGCTTCCAGAAATTTCATTTTCGACAGATTTCCTAAGTAGCCCCTCCTCTCACATCTCATCACGTAGCTGGTTACACAATGTGCCAATGACTTCTACAAGATTATGTTGAATATGTACTTTGACTGCAGAACTGGTTCTACAATAAGTTGGCTTTTGCAGTAAAGAAAAATTTAAAACATCTTAGCTACATCTGCACTCTGAAATAAAAATTGAAAACTTACACTGAAAATGATGAAGACTACATAGGTAGTTGCTATGGTTTCAATGAATCAGTAATGGGGAACTTTTCATTTAATTTAACAATTAGTTTTGAATATCCAGTATTGGAATATCCACTACTAATCAAGAGAGAATGTTTCTACCCTGGAGGTGTTTGTAATGACCTTGTTGAGAAATGAATAATTTTAGTAGTAGAAGAGTCCAGACAGGATTTTAAGAGGCCTAGAAAAACAGCATTCATTATAACTTCCATTTTAAAACATTATTTGACAGGTACTGTAAAATTAAATATTACTTTAGAAGACGAAATTTGAAGGTAATGGGTTTGAATGTAACTATAAGTGCTTTAAGAATATCATATATGCTGAAGAGTCATGATTTGAACATGTAAATGAATCTAAAGGCTTATAAAGTATTATTTTATGATATTCACTGAGTAGATTAAACCTTTAAGCACACCATTGTTACTCTACATGGTCCTGCTAAGGTGTAGGAGGAATCTATATTGATTGAAAACATTTAGTTAGCTACCATTATGTGTGTAAAGAGAATCTACAACATTGAGATCACTAAAACACCATGAGGAGCCAAAGAGAGTTATCCCAAAAATCTATCTGCTGATCACTTGATCAAGGGAATAAGTAAATGCTGTAAAATCCATTTAGTTTTAGAAAAAAACAACAACCTGTCATTTTTGACAACATAGAAAATTCATGAGGACATTATATGAAATTAAAATGAGGCACAGAAAATCCTCATGATTTTCTTATTCATATTTGGTATTTGTTTGCTTTCTGTTATGATAAAAATACAAGAATATGTCAGATATAATGTGACATACCTTACAATCAGCATTCTGGAGACAGAGATGGGCCAAACTCTGCAAGTTCCTGCTCTGCATTGCAAGTTCCATGATAGTTAGATTTATTTAAAAAAAAAATCTGTTTCAAAAGTAAACAAACAACAAAAGATAAAAAGAAAAAGAGTGACAGAAAAAGAAACAATTAAGCTATAAAGATAAAATATTATTTTATCTCATGTATATGGAAGTTTGAGAACAAGATAAGGTCGGTCCATTGCTTTGGGTCTATGTTGGGTGTTCTTGATGGCTATACTGGCATCAGTCATTAAGAAAAACAGCTATAGGAAAGCAACAGGATAGTAGAGTCCCAAGCAGCCTCAACTAAGTTCTACTTCTTAAAACTTTGCAGCATACTAACTCCCTCTTCTTTCATATGATTCCCTGCACTCTGCCAAAGGTTTGATTATGATTCTCAGCTTCTGCTTTGATATACTGCTAGGTAGAGTCTTTCAGAGGCCCTCTGCAGTAGGCTCCTGTCCTGTTACTTGTTTTCTCCTATTTCCAAAGTCGATCCCATTTGTCTTTCTAAGCGAGGATCGATAATCTCACTCTGGGTCTTCTTTCTTGTTTATCTTCTTTAGGTGTGCAGATTTTACTGTGTTTATCTTATCTTATAGGTCTAGTACCCATTTATAAGTGAGTATATACTGTGTGTGTCTTTCTGCTTCTGGGATACCTCACTCAGAATGATCTTTTCTAGGTCCCACCACTTGCCTGCGAATTTCATGATTTCCTTGTTTTTAATTGCTGAGTAGTATTTCATTGTGTAAAAATACCACAATTTCTGTATCTGTTCCTCCATTTATGGACACTTGGGTTGTTTTCAGGTTCTGGTTATTATGAATAAAGCTGCTGCAAACATTGTTGATATATCTGGGCACAGGGGTCTTTTATGAGACTGTATCTCCAACCAAGGACCATATATGGATATAACCTAGAACCCCTATTCAGATATAGCCCATGTATCCTGGTGGGTATCCAATCTCAGTATCCAAGAGGATTCCCTAGTAAGGGGAACCGGGACTATTTCTGACATTAACTCAATGGCTGGCTCTTTGACACCACCCCCACCCCGAGGGAGGAGCAGCTTTGCTAGGCCACAGAGGTGGACATTGCAGCCAGTTCTCAAGAAACCTGATAAACTAGGGTCAGATGGAAGGGGAGGAGACCTCCCCTATCTGTGGACTTGGAAAGGGGCAGGGAGGAGATGAGGGAGGGTGGGATTGGGAGGGAATGATGGAGCGGGCTGCAGCTGGGATACAAAGTTAATAAGCTGTAATATTTAAAAAATAAAAGAAAAAGAAAGAGAAATAAATTATGTAAAATCCCCCCCCAAAAAAAAAAAAAAAAAACTTTACAACATTTCCTACTCATCCATCCTGGGCAATAAGTCTTAAACATCTCTAGTGAATATATATTTTAATCATAGCATATGCTGATTCTGAAAATATACAGCTTATTTAAACCAAAAAGTTTCAGGAAAATGTTAGTAAAAGAGAAGACATTATATTTAGAGAAGAGGTCAAAATATATACTGTTCAGCATAGAAAATAAGAAATATTACACTCCCTGAAAACATACATACAAGTAACCTATACATATAGAACAGGCACTAATCATGTATTTAGGAATGCACACACCATCATCACCAACACCAACAACAACAAGCCTTAAGGGGGGAGAGGCAATGAATAAACGGAGGAGTTATGGGTGGGCTTAAAGGGAGGAAAGCAAAAGAAAATGATGTAATCATATTTTATTATGCTCCCCAAAACTAAAAGAAATAATTTTTAGAAGAAAACTGTTAAAATTTGGATTATTTGTATTTGTCATCACCCAAAATGAAATGTAAAAAGTAATGGATGTTAAAAATAGAGATGTATAAATGGATTTCAAATGTTAAAAGTAATGTCATAAGACTGATAAGTTTTCAAAATGATTTAGAATGTTAATACATCTGATAAAAAATATTAGGTCCTTTTAAATATATCACAGTAAACTTTGCAAAATTAGGTATCGTAGCTGTTAAAATGTAAAGTAAAAAGTAAAGCTGTAAAACTGAAAGTAATGGAGGATTTAACAACATAACTCAGAATGTCAGTACAATGGATATGAAATTTATCAACTTAGAATTTTCTGGGAAAATTTCAAAAGATATATAAATACTGGAAATGTAGAGTTCATTGACTAAAATAACGTTGTTTTAAAAAAATTTTAAATAAAATGAATTACTAAGAAAGTGGGCAAAATAATTGGAAGACTATCAGAGATGGGAGAGAAACCTAAGATACTACTACTTTCAGACACCTGAAGACAAGGGGAGAGAAGGTTTAAATAATTAAAAAGGGAAAGTAACAACTCACTAAAGAAAACACATTCTACATACAGGTACAAAAAAAAAAACATACAATACAGAAACAGAAGAAATCAAGAACACAATTACAAATACAATAAACCTTCTCAACAACACTCCTAAAAGCATTTCTTCTTAACTTTCTACTTTAAAATTTACTTTAAGGAACACAGTTAAAAAACATGATTAGGAGATCATACCTGAAAATCACAGTCAATCAAAACACAAAGTTTTATAGTCCAGATCCTACAGATACATCTATAACATAATCCCTGCAGTTAAGGCTCAGGGTTCAGTGTGAAAGAGTAAGGCAGAAAGACTCTAAAAAATGAGGTCCAAGGATTTTGCTGTGACCTTTTGCCTCCTAGTAATGTCACAAATTACACCTCTAACTTCTCACTTAGATGAATGTCTAAAGTAAACTGAATAAGGACAATACCAACATACATGCTAATACGGAGACAGGAAAGCCTATGATGCTTCAACCTCACACAAGCAACTACAGGCAGGTAAGGAATGCTAAGAGTGGAAGAAATAATCTTCTTTGGAGAGAATTCACTTTTTGGCTATCCAATACCAAATGAAACATACAGCATACATATCAGTAAAATTATTCAAATTAAGAAGGCTATATTTACATATTTAGAAATATATATGCACATACATGTATGTGTGTGCGTGTGTGTGTGTGTGTGTGTGTGTGTGTGTATCTAAGAATGAAAAAAGCCATGAGTTTGATAGAAAGTGATGAGGTAGATGAGAGGGTTTGAAGGGAGGAAATGACTGGGAAATCATGAAATTATATAATAATGATTCAAAATGTTACATTTTAAATAAATTTATTTATTTATTCATTGCAATTTATTCACTTTGTATCCCCACTGTAGCTCCTCCCTCATCTCCCCCTAGTCCTACCCACCCTCCATCTTCTCTCACTACACCATTTCCCTAGTCCTCTAATAGAGGAATTCCTCCTGCCCTTCTATCTTATCAGGTTTTATCAGGGCTGGCTGCATTATCTTCCTCTTTGGCCTGGCAATGCTGCAGCCTTTCAATAAATATAGATGGAAAAAACAATATTCCATGACATAACTAAATTTAAACAATATATATGCAGCAATCCAGCCCAAAAGAAGGTACTAGAAGGAAATCCCCAACCCAACGAGATTAGCTACACTCAAGAAAACACAGGATATATCAGATACCATCACAATAAAAAAGAAAAGAAAACAAGCACACAAACACAATCACCACCAACTCCATAATAAAAGGAACTAATGATCATTGGTCACTAATATCTATTAACACCAATGGTCTCAACTTTCCAATAAAAAGACACAGACTAACAGACTGGTTGTGGAAACAGTTTCCAACATTCTGCTGCATTCAAGAAATACATCTCTGCAACAAAGACATACCTCAGAGTAAGGGCTGGAATAAGGTTTTCCAAGCAAATTGACAAAAGAAGCAAGCTGGAGAAACCATCCTAATATCTAATAAATTAGATGTTTTACCAAAGTTAATCGAAAGAGATGGAGAGGGACACTTCATTCTCATCAAAGGAAAAATCTACCAGGAGGACACCACAATCCTGAACATCTATGCACCAAACACAAGGGCTCTTCCAGTTATCAAAGAAACATTCAAGTTTAAATCACAGGTCAATCCCAACACTTTAGTATTGGGAGACTTCAACACCCCACTCTTGCCAAAGGACAGATAATTGAGACAGAGGCTAAATAGAGAAACAATGACACTTACAGAGGTCTTAAATCAAATGGACCTAATAGATGTCTACAAAACATTTCATCTAATAGATGTCTACAAAACATTTCACTGAAGCACAAAAGAGTATGCCTTCTTTTCAACACCTTATGGAACCTTGTACATTTTTTTAACTATTAAGCAAATATGTAGATGGCTCAGTGGTTAAATGCATGTACTGTTTCAGCATTCATATATGTAACTTGATCTTCAGAAACCTTCATTCATGTGTATACACCTACACAAACACACACACACACACACACACACACACACACACACTACTAAAATAAAATGAAATCTTAAAAATAGTAAGATTGGTGGATTGGTGGTTTGGTGGTTTGGTGGAATGTAAAAAATCCATTTGTTATAGGTTTTTCATCTTATACTAGTGTTTTTTTTTTTTTTTAAGTAATCCCATATTATATTCTAAATTTCTTTGGTGTTCATTTGAGTCAGTTTTTTCTGATGGTTAGTTGGGCCAATATCCTGTTAAGATCTTTAATCTTCCCAAAGAATCAGTTTTTATATTTGTTGTTTCCTTGATATTTTTCCTTTGTTCTGTTACATTGAGTTCTCCCCTGATTAATTTTATTATGATTATTTGTCCTCTACCGTGTTTGTACTTTTTCCTGTTTTTCATACTGTTTTAGTTTCCTCATATTAATTTTTCTGATTCTTTTATATTATTGTGTTCTTTGACACTTTTATATTCAGTGTATTCAGTGTGTTTTGGTGATTTTTACCTTCCATTACCCCCTCACTTCTGTAGAAACCATTCTTTTCCCCAACATGTCTGCCTTCTATTGTACTGGGCCACAAAACTGTAGTTATGCCATCTTGTAAAATTATTCTTTATATTGTTATTATTATTACTATTATCTAATATAATACATTTTCCCACAATTCACTTCTTCAATTCCTTCCACTCCCTGTCCTCATATCCCCTCCATCCAAGATTTACTTCTCCCCCATTTCCTTTGAAAAATAAGAGCAGGACTTCCAGAGATATAAACTGATCATAACTTAACAATTTACAGTAGGACTAGGCTAGAATCTCATATCAAGGCTGGATGTGGCTACCCAATAGAAAGGAAAGGGTCCCAAGTATAGGGAAAAGCATCAGAGATATCTCCAACTCCCACTATTGCGAGCTCCACGAGAATACCAAGCAGTACAACCACAGCATGTATGCACACGACCTAGCTCAATGTTGATGCTTGTTGTTTTAGTCTCTGTGAGCTTCTATGAGCCCTGCTTGGTTGATTCTGTGGACTTCGTTCTTGCGGTGTTCTCGACCCCTCAGATTCCTGCTACACTTCCTACCCCCCTTGCTGGGTTCCCCTGGTTCTACCTAGTATTTGGCTGTGGGTCTCTGTTTCTGTTCTCACCACTTTTTAGATGAAGCCTCTCCGATGACAATAAGATTAGTCACTGATCTATGAGTACAGCAGAATATCACTAGGAATAATTTAACTGATGTTTTTTTTTTTGTTGTTGTTGTTGTTTTGTTTTGTTTTTTTTTTTTTCAAGTCACGTTTGGTTTTCTCTGGGGTTTCTGAAATGTCCTGCCTCTGGGTCCTAGCCATACAGGTTGTGTCAGGAGTGAGCTCCCTCTTATGGAGTGGACCTTAAGTTGGATTAGTCATTGGTGGCCCAGAAGTTCTAGACTACCACCACATCAGCACAATTTTCGGGGAGCACAGATTGTAGGTTGAAAATTTTCTGCCAGCTTGATGTCCCAGTCCCAGTTCTGGGAGCCCTGTATGATTATAGAAGATGACTAGTTCAGACTCTCTGTCTCCCATTACTAGGAGACACAGATATGCTAAGGTCACCATCACAGATTTCTGGGAATTTTTACTAGGTGTCTACATTGTCACCCAAATGCCTTCAAATACAGTCTTCTCTTGCAGTGTACTCTCCTTCCCTCCACCCCATCCTGCCTGACCCCTCCCTTTTCCTCCTAACCCTCACCCAGGACACCCATAAAATTCTAATTCTCTTTCCCTGAGAGATCCATGCATCCAGCCCCAAGTCACCTTGTTAATTGCCTGTCTGGTTCTGTGGATTATAGCATAACTATCCTTTACTTACCAGCTAATATCCACAGAGTCCTGAGTGAGAGAACCCAAACACAGAAAGACGAACTTGGTATGTACTTTCTGAATTTCTATGTAAAATTTCTAAATTTTTTGCAAGAACTTAGAGCCTTAAGTTTCCTAGGTAGGTTTGCTTTCAAAGTGTCTCAGGTGTTTTCTTGTGTTGTTTTCATTTTTGCTTAGTTCCAGAATTTTTTTTATTTATTCTACTGTTTATTCTCCAAAAGTTTATGTTTTTGCTAGAGGTTTGTTTGCTGTAAATTTTACATTTCCTTACAATGTGGTCAGACTACAAAATAAGAGAAACACAGGCACATTCAGACACACGCACATATACACAAGCATACCCACAAGCACACACTACTACCAGAACTCCCACCAGAAGCAAAAATAAATGAATAAATAACAGGAAATAACAATCATTGGTCATTAATAACTCTCAATATCCATAGACTCAATTCCAAAATAAAAGACACAGGCTAACAGAATGGATGCAAAAAAGAATTCATATTTTTGCTGCTTACAAAAGCACAGCCCAACATCAAACATAGACATCTTAGAGTAAGTGTTATTTAAAAAAAAATTTCCAAGCAAATTGATTCAAGAAGGAAGCTGGTGTAGATATTCTAATACCTAATAAAATATATATCCAACCAAAATAAAAATGTATGTGAAAGGACACTTCATACAAATCAAAGGAAAAATCCACCAATATGAAGATGAGGGGAAGGAAGGATTGTATGAACCAGAAGTGTCAAGGACACCAGAGAAAACCCATAGAATCAAGGAACCTAGGCTCATAGAAACTGAACTGACAATCAGGGAGTCTGCAGGTTTCAGACCTAGACCCTCTGCAATATGTTGTAGTTTTATACTTGGTCCTCTTGTGGAACCTCTAAACATAGAAGTGATTGATTTTTCTCCTTGTTTTGGGGACCCTTTTCCTCCTATTGGGCTGTCTTGTCCAGCCTTAATAAGATCGGGGTTGACTAGTCTTATTGGGAAGTGACATATCATGTTTGATTGAAATCCTTGTGAAACCTGTCCTTTTCTGAAGGTAAATGGAGGAGATGTGGATGGAGGTGAGTGGGGTAGAGGAATTGGGAGGGAAAACAGAAGGGAAACTGGTCAGGAAGTAATGTATGTCAGAAGAATAAATATATATATTTTAAAAATACACAATTATTCAAAATACAGAGAACAGCTAACTGATCATGAAGCACCTAGACTCAGAGAATGTACCTACAATGTAACTCCCATATGTAAGGGTCAAGGAACATTGTGGAAGATGAGGTGGTAGGAATCCAGAAGACAAGGATATTTGTTTTCAGACTGTGAATACTGAAAATGACAAGGAAGTTTCACCCATGTATTTCAATAATATGACAGTGTAAAAAGATCTGAACAAAGACAACACCAATAAACATGCTAACATGGAAGAAGAAAATCTCACAAAGCCCAATCCCTAGATAAATAACTGTAAGCACCTAAGGAATTCTGAGAGAGGGAGAATCAGTGTTCTCTAAGATAAGTCTCTTTATTTGTTATCCAATAACAAGTAATCAGTCCTAAATCATATGCATACAATAAACAAAATAAGAATTATATATATATATATTCATAAGTAGATTCATAAATAACCATAAGTCTGTATTCATAAGTACACACAACATTAACAGAAGAAGGAAAGAGGCCATGAATTTGAGAGGGAGTAGTTAAGGCATGCTAAAGTTTATAAAGGGTGAAAGGAAACAGGAGAAATAAAAACATTATATTTTAATTTATTTTTATATCTTAATTTAAACAAAGTAAGTCCTTTTAAGAACTTGTATAAAGGAGAATAAATAGGAAAGTAAATACAGTGATGGCTAAAGGCATAGTTCTGTGAACATGCCTTTGTGAACAGCACCTGCTACGACATCATAAATACCTGCCTTAGATTCCCTAAACCTTATGTAAATGTCAGGGGTGAATGCTAGTGACTCTTTAACCCTATATCATGGGGAGCAGTGGGGAGAAATGATTGCCCTCATCGCTACTAATTTAGTTAGAAACCTTGCCTCAAGGGAATAAAGCAAAGAGTGATAGAGCAGTATAGCCGACATCTTTCTCAGGCCCCAATGCACTTTTATAGGCTGCTTTTAAAGAGTTGCCAGAAAAAAAAAAATACTCAAAGATCACTAAGCTGATTTTGCTACTGGAAAAAATACATCATTTCTTGGATGAGACAACCTAGGGTTAGGAATGCCTCCTCTAGGACACTTTACAGTTGAAAAACAGTAGAAATCCCTAAAGACAGAATAGGTGAGCTTTATAGGAAGAGAGTACAAGGGAAATACAGCATGCAGGAGCATATCAAGGGACAATCACAGGAAAAGAGCAAAGAACGTATTGGAAGACCTCAAAACTTTGTTCTTTGTGGATTAAATTGAGGGCTAAGATGGAATCAATGTAACAGAGTTTTGAGTTCACATCTTTTTAAGTCAAGAGCAGAAGAAATAACTGTTTACATTTTTGTTTAACTTTATTAGAAGCTAATAACTTCTGTGTGGCCCCAGACCCAGCATGGTTTTTTTTGGGGGGAGAAGGGATGAAATGAAGAATACCATTTTTCAAGTGCCTTCTATCTTGGCATTTCTAAATGTGCCAAGGACTCTCTTTAGCACAGAGGTGGCAAGTAGGCTATTTTTGCAGACCATTCAAACTCTTGTGTCTGATTCTCTTATTGCAATCATGTATCACCATATATGGTGAATTTTATGTGGATATTGAAAATTAAGCACATATCCACATGTTTATGTGGTAAGCACTTCATCAACTGAGTTTTCCTTAAGCCCATGATTGACATGTTTTGTCAAAAATGAACACCTGGTACAACTACAACAACTAATATCAAATATGCATTTCTGAGCTAACCATCTTAAGATATTGTGAGCTCATTAGTAATGGAACTTTCAAGAGAGAACAAACTGACCCAAATTCTGGGAAGCTAGTAATTCTAAATCTTCACATTTTCATGAAATTTTTAAACCCCTGTGGCAGAAAATGCTCTCTTCGAACTTCAGGAGATGTGGCCCTGTAGAATCCTAATAACTACAGCTAAGCTGAATTGCCAAATAGAAAATGACAAGCTATATCTGAATATTCCCTCTCCTTATGAATACATTTTCTCTTCTTTTCCAGCAACAGAGACTCCTGTGATAAATGACTCTGTGGTGTACATTAGCCCACGAACATTAAATTATGCCTCTTACCGTAGGACTTATCATTCATAGAGCATAGAGCATACCCAGAAGCTCCTTCCAGTGAACAATGCTGCTTGCTAGTGCTGAACCAATTTTAAATCTCTCTAGACTAGCAATGAAATTACTTGTTCACCTGATTGTTTTATTCAACTAATGATTTCGCAATACCACATTCAATTGAATAATTGTACCAGAGAGATGTTGAAGGCCCATCTTTTCCAGATTAGAATAATTTACAAATGCAGTTGTTGTTTTTTTATTTCATTAAGCAGCACTACCTTTTAATGAGACATAAGCAGAAGACAGATACAATGATATGCTGCAAACTGGAGAATGAAAATACAAGTTGAGCAGGTAGAAATGTTACTGGGATAGCTGATAGGAAAAGAGATTTATCATCAGGGAAGCAAATTCTTGAGGGAAACTCTGGTACAATGTGAACATGTGCACACACATACACATACCCATAGCCACGTGCATGTGAACATGCACACTCATGGACATACATAAATATTCATATATACATAAATGTACATGCACAAACACAACAATCACATGCACATATGCATATACAGGGGTATGCACACAGATACATTTACATTTATGTATTAAACAATAAACAAATGGAAAACTATCTGACTGATGTGTTCAACATCTTCTATGCCTACTTGGTATGAGAATGAACTTAAGAAACAAGAGAAGGGGATTCTGCAAGATGGTGGGAACTGGTCGACTCTCATTCTGACCAGTAGCACAACATGATCAGCACAGTGACCAGCAGTCAGAATTTATGACCTTAAAACACAAGTGATTGTGTTTCCCAGGTGAGAGGATACCCCACAGTGGGGGATTCAATCAGCTTTAACTCACCTAGCAAAACTGCAGAAGAAATCCCAATTCCACCAGGTGCTTGGTCGCCAGCCCAGAGCCACACACCAGTGTGCTCTGATCACTGTCCCAGACTAAACTGTAGGCACCACAACATCAGAGACTGATATTTCCAATCGAGAGATAACCCCAAGGTGCAGGAAATGATTGGGACCGACCTTAGGCCACCCAGACATTCCCTGAAAAAGACTCAGGTTTCCGTGGGCACTCAGGAGCCAGCCCAAAGCCAGGGCCATTGACCCAGGCTCTTGCCACAGAGTCCTGCCTGTGTGCCTGACTCGCTGCCCAAAATAGAACTGTGGGCTACAGGGCACCAGAGACTGAGTTTCTATATTGGGTGCAAACCCACAGGGAGGGGAATGGCTGGTCTGATCTCAGAGCACTCAGCCGATACCACCACCCTGAGAAGGTCTCAGGAAAACTTTTTTTCCCAGCTTTGGCAGATGTCCAGGCACTCAATCCCCAGAAAAGCAGAAAGGCAGAAGCATGTAAGTCTATGCCTGCAGATTCTACTCTTCATCACAGACAGAAAGGCTGTCCAGAAAGCAGACTGGGAGTGACTGTCAAAAGGAAACCCCACAGTGGGGAAGATCATCAGGTCCAATGCTCAGGACACCCAGTGCCAAAAGACTTTCTGGATTTACACAGACTCTAGGCTCTAGCCTTCTACTGCAGGCATGAGCGCTGTGCTCATCCACCATTATTGAGCACCGACAGGGAGACAGGGCACTGGGGCACACAGCTGAATCCTCAGACCTACAAAATCCAGAGAGCCATTACAAAAGCTTCAGATACTGCTCCAAGGATCAACGAGTTATCTCTAGCTAAACTGACAAAACTGTGGAAATCCATGGTTCTTCAAGAGGGAGGCACCCAACAATTACACCTTAAGAGCAACAGCTGCTGCTCACTAAATTCAGAGCCAGAAACCCAGCAGTAAGGCAGCCATCACCAGGACCTCTCCTGATGAGAGGAGAGCCTTCCTGAACACCACAGTTACCACACAGGTCTATACACCTGAAGTGAACTGTGACAATTCCTGAGAAGAACCACCATTCAGTTGACCATAAAAGCAGAGGAGAACTTCAGAACCCGCCAAGTGGATTCTCCCCACCCCAAGACTCAGCAGGCACCAGAAAATGACAGACAACACCTGAGACAGAGAGGTGGCTAGAGACCAGCAAAAAAGCAAAACCAACAAAAGGCAAAGCAATGTGGCATCCCCAGAACCCAGTTAGCCAAGGGCAAGTAGCCCTGGACATCCTAACATAAGTGAAATTCAAGAAGATGACCTTACATCTATGCGTATGAAGAGGTTAATGGAGGAAGCAAATAAAATGCATAAAGAATTAGGGGAAGATAAAATGAAACAGATTATGGTCATCCGTAAATAAATACAAGAAGATGCAGCCAAACAGTTTGTGACATTCAGAGAGGAAATTATTAAATCACTGAAAGAAATAAAAGAAACAGAGGCATGTTCAAACAAACAGCTGAAGAAATTGAAGGAAAAATAGGAAAATACAGTCAGACAGGTGAAGGGAATCAACAAAACGTTTCAAGATCTGATGATAGAATTGGAAAAATTAAAGAAAACATAAATGGAGGAAATCATGGAGAGTGAGAACTTAGGAAAGAGAACAGGAACTACAGAGGTAACCATAACCAACAGACTACAAGAGATGGAAGAAAGAATCTCAGGTGTGGAAGATACAATGAAAGAAACTGATGTATCCCTCAAAGAAAATAATAAATCTAAAAAATTCCTAACACAAACCATCCAAGAAATCCAAGACAACATAAAACGACAAAACTTAAGAATAATAGGAATACAGGAAAAAGAAGATTCCCTCCTCCAAGGCCCAGAAAATATTTTCAACAAAATCATTAATGAAAATTTCCCCAACTTAAAGGAGAGGCCAATAAGAATACAAGAGGCCTATAGAACACCCAATAAATTAGACCAGAAAAGAAAATCCTCCCACCACATAATAATCAAAACCGTAAGTATACAAAACAAAGAAAAAATACTAAAAGCTGCAAGGGAAAAAGGCCAAGCAACATATAATGGCAAACCCATCAGAATCACACCTGACTTCTCAATAGAAACTATGAAAGCCAGAAGAGACTGGAAAGAAATCATGCAGACCCTAAGAGAACACAGATGTCAGCCCAGGCTACTATAACCTGCAAAATTCTCAGTCCTCATAGGAGAAAACAAGATATTCTATGACAAAAACAAATTTCAACAATACCTACACACAAATCCAGCATTACAGAAGGTACTAGAAGGAGAAATAAAACCCAAGAAAACTAACTGCTTGCAAGAAAACACAGGAAATAAATAACCTCACTACAGCAAAACAAAAAGTAGCCAAACATACAAACACAGTACCATAGCTAACATCAATATCAAAAGATCTAAGAACCACTGGTCATTAATCTCTCTCAACATCAATGGACTCAATTCTCCAATAAAAAGACGCAGACTAACAGAATGGATGCATAAACAAGACCCAATAATCTCTTGCATACAAGAAACACACCTAAATCACAAAGATAGACATTACCTGAGAGTAAAGGGCTGGAAGACTATTTTCTAAGCAAATGAACCCAAGAAGCAATAAAATAGAATTTCAACCAAAATTAATCAAAAGAGATAGAGAAGGACACTTCATACTCATCAAAGGAAAAATCCACCAGGAAGATATCACAATCCTGAACATCTATGCCCCAAATGCAAGGACACCCACATTTGTAAAAGAAACTTTAATAAAACTTAAACAACTCATAGACCCACACACATTAATAGTGGGAGACTTCAACACCCCACTGTCTACCAAGGACCCGTCATCAAAACAGAAATTAAACAAAGAAACAATAACTCTGACAGAGGTAATGAATCAAATGGACCTCACAGACAACTACAGAGCCTTTCACCCAAACACAAAAGAATTTACCCTCTTCTCGGCACCTCATAGAACGTTCTCCAAAATAGTCCATAGAGCTGGTCACAATGCAAGACTCAATAGATCCAAGAGGATTGGAATAATCCCTTGTATCCTATCTGATCACCATGAACTAAAGCTGGACTTCAATGACAAAAATAGCAAAAGGCCTACACACGCATGGAAACTGAACAAGTTGCTTCTAAATGACAGCTGGGTCAGAGAAGAAATAAAGAAAGAAATAAAAGACTTCCTAGAATTCAATGAAAATGAAGGCACAACATACCCAAAGAAACAGGACACAATGAAAGCAGTGCTAAGAGGAAAGTTCATAGCACTAAGTGCCTTCAAGAAGAAATTCGAAACATCTCATGCAAGCAACTTAATGGTTCACTTAAAAGCCCTAGGGAAAAAAAAAAAGAAGCAGACACACCAAAGAGGAGTAGACAGCTGGAAATAATTAAAATCAGGAATGAAATCAATAAATTAGAAACAAATAAAACAATTCAAAGAATCACCTAAACCAAGACCTGGTTCTTTGAGAAAATCAACAAGATAGACAAACCAACTAACTAAAAGACAGAGAAAAACTATCCAAATCAACAAAATCAGAAATGAAAAGGGGGACATAACCACAGTCACTGAAGAAATCCAAACAATAATTAGGTCTTACTTCCAAAGTCTATATTCCACAAAATTTGAAAATCTAAAAGAAATGGACAATTTTCTTGACTGATTCTACATGCCAAAGGTAATCAAGACCAGTTAAACCAATTAAATAATCCTATATCCCCTAAGGAAATCATCAAATGTCTACCATGCAAAAACAGCCCAGGGCCAGATCATTTCAGTGCAGAATTCAACCAGACTTTCAAAGAAGTGTAATTCCAATACTCTGCAAACTATTAAACAAAATAGAAAAAAGGAACACTATCAAACTCATTTTATGAAGTCACAGTCGCCTTGGTACCTAAACCACACAAAGTCCCAACCAAGAAAAAGAATTTCAAGCCAATCTCCCTCATGAACATCTATGCAAAAATACTCAACAAAATACTTGCAAACTGAATACAAGAACACATCAAAGATATCATCCACTATGACCGAGTAGGCTTCATCCCAGCCATGCAGGGGTGGTTCAATATATGGAAATCCATCAATGTGATCCACCACAAAAACAAACTGAAGGAGAAAAACCACATGATCATCTCCTTAGATCCTGAAAAAGCATTTGACAAAATCCAACATCCATTCATGTTTAAAGTCTTGGACAGATCAGGGATACATGGCACATACCTGAACATAGTAAAGGCAATATACAGCAAGGCTATAGCCAATATCAAACTCAATGGAGAGAAACTTAAATCATTCCCACTGAAATCAGGGATAATTCAAAGCTGCCCACTCTCTGTATCTATTCAACATTGTTCTTAAAGTCTTTGCTAGAGCAATAAGACAATTGAAGGAGATCAAAGGGATACAAATTGGAAACGAAGAAGTCAAAGTATCACTATTTGTAGATGATATGATAGTATACCCGAGTGACCCCAAAAATTCTACCAGGGAACTCCTACAGCTGATTAACACCTTCAACAAAGTGGCTGGACACAAAATTAACTCAAAAAAAATCAGTAGCCCTCCTGTATACAAAACACAAAAGGGCCAAGAAAGAAATTAGGGAAACAACACCCTTCACAATACCCACAAAGGACATAAAGTACCTTGGTGTGAACCTAACCACGCAAGTGAAAGAATTGTAGGAAAAATATTTCCAGTCTCTGAAGAAAGAATTAGAAAAAAAAATCAGAAGATGGAACGTTCTCCCATGCTCATGGCTTGGCAGGATTGATGTAGTAAAAATGGCCATCTTACCAAAAGCAATCTAGAGGTTCAGTGCAATTCCCATCAAATTACCAACATAATTCTTTACAGACCTTGAAAGAAAAATTCTCACCTTCATATGGAACAACAAGAAACCCAGAATTGCTAAAACAATCCTCTACATTAAAAAATCTTCTGGAGGTATCTCCATCCATGCTCTTATGCTGTACTATAGAGCAACAATACTAAAAAATGCATGGTACCAGCATAGAAACAACTGGTAGAACAATGGAATCAAATAGAAGACCCAGAAATAAATCCACACACTTGTGGACACCTGATTTTTGACAAAGACGCCAAAACCATTCAATGGAAAAAAGACAGCATCTTCAACAAATGGTGCTGGTCTAACTGGATGTCTACATGTAGAAAAATGCAAATAGATCCATATTTATCACCCTGGACAAAACCAAAGTCCAAGTGGATGAAAGACCTCAACATAAAACAAGACACACTAAACCTGTTAGAAAAAAAAAAAGTGGGGAAGAACCTTGAACTCATTGGCACAGGAGACAACTTCCTGAATAGAACCTCAACAGCACAGGCTCTAAGAGCAACAATCAATAAATGGGACCTCATGAAACTGAAAAGCTTCTGTACAGCAAAGGACACTGTGATCAGAACAAAACCACAGCTTACAGATTGGAAAAGTATCATCACCAACCCTATATCTGACAGAGGGCTGATATCCAGTATATATATAAAGAACTCAAGAAGTTAAACAGCAACATGTCAAGTAATCCAATTAAAAAATGGGGTACAGAGCTAAACAGAGAATTCTCAATAGAGAAATATAAAATGGCAGAGAAACACTTAAAGAAATGCTCAACCTCATTAGCCATCAGAGAAATGCAAGTCAAAATGACCATAAGATTTCACCTTACACCCATCAGAATGGATAAGATCAAAAACTCAAGAGACAACAGATGCTGGAGAGATTGTGGAGAAAGGGGAACCCTCTTCCACTGTTGGTGGGAATGTAACTTGTACAACCACTCTGGAAAGCAATCTGTTACTTTCTCAGAAAACTAGGAACAGCACTTTCTCAAAATCCAGCTATACCACTGCTAGACATATACCCAAAAGAATCTCAAGTACACAGTAAGGACATTTGCTCAAACATGTTTGTAGCAGCCTTATTTGTAATAGCCAGAAGCTGGAAACAGCCCAGGTGCCCCTCAGTGGATGAATGGATATATCTACACAATTGAATATTACTCAGCAATAAAAAAAAAGGAAATAATGAAATTCGCAGGTAAATGGTGGGATCTGAAAAAGATCATCCTGAGTGAGCTATCCCAGAAGCAGAAAGATGCACACGGTATATACTCACTCATATAGACATATAATATAGGTTAAACCTACAAAAATCTGTACACCTAAAGAAACTAATCAAGAGGGAGGACTCTTGCTAAAATGCTCAATTCCTATCCAGAAAGACAAAGAGAATGAATATCAAAAGAAGGAGAAAAGAGGGAACAAGTCAGGAGCCTGACACAGAGGACCTCTGAAAGGCTCTGCTTTGCAGAATATCAATGCAGATGCTGAGACTTATGGGCAACCTTTGGGCAGAGTGCAGGGAATCTTATGAAAGAAGTGGGAAACAGTAAGATCTGGAAAGGACAGGAACTCCACAAGGAGAGCAACAGAACCAAAAAATTCTGAGCACATGGGTCTTTCCTGAGACTGATACTCCAACCAAGGACTATGCATGTAGATAACCTAAGACCCCTGCACAGATATATCCATGGCAGTTCAGTATCCAAGTGGGTTCAATTGTAATAATAATAGGGACTCTCTCTGACATGAACTGATTGGCCTGCTCTTTAATTACCTCCCCCTGAGTGGGGAGCAGCATTACCAGGCCACAGAAGAAAACAATGCAGCCACTCCTGATGAGACTTAATTCATTAGGTTCAGAAGGAAGGAAAAGAAGACCTCCCCTATCAGTGGACTTGGGGAGGGGCATGCATGCAGAGGGTGGAAGAAAGGAGGGATTGGAAAGGGAGGAGGAAGGGAACCACAGGGGGGATACAAATTGAATAAAGTGCAATTAAAAAGAAAGAAAGAAAGAAAGAAAGAAAGAAAGAAAGAAAGAAAGAAAGAAAGAAAGAAAGAGAGAATTTCAAATTAATAAAAAAGTTTGCATTCCCACCAGAAAAGTAAGGAAAAAAAATCCTGAGTGAGTATTTTGAATTAAATACATCTTTAGGTATTATGAAATTTAGTAGGTTCAAATTTTTTACAGTAATTTTAAAGCTAAAATGTTAACATGATATGTAATGAAACACTGCCACAATTTTCAGGACAAAGTAAGATACAGATTTGAAGTATTAGGATCAAATGCAAAAATTTAAAATACAACAGAGCAATCATGACTTAGAAATTATTTTTGAACATATTTTTGTCCATACTGTAGCATATTTGCTATTTTCATATTTTACAATCTTATAAATCTTCCTCTAGATGTACTCTCCAATCGCCATCACAATGTATCTAAAACCCAATAAAACTGGTCTGCTTCTGATACCTTCATCTTGCTACTTCTCGTGTAGCAGTTTCCTCCCAGTTTGAAACATTCCATCTACCAGGAAAGCTCCTCAGAACAAAATGTAAAGTACTCAAAAGAGCTTCAGGAAGTCCCTGAAATTCAGCAGATTCTCTAGGTCTCTTCCACCAAACAGTAAACAATAAAGACTGATTACAGAGAAACTGTTTCATGCTGCAAAGAAGACACTCATACAAGCACAGCTGCATAGGAGAAGGAGAGGAGCCAATTCAACCTGAAAAGAAAGAGACCAGATGACCTGCCTTTAAGGGACTTAGACCAATTGAGATACCTAGAAGGGGTACTTTTCATCTTCTTTAGCTGACAACAAGCTAACCAGTATGTTTCAGGTTTCTAGATTTTCTAAGTTGTTCCCCTTTCTGGGGTTGACTTTGGAGATATAGCTCTTTGAATCATTTCTGCTCTTAATGTGATCTTTCATTCATATTTTTCTAAGTAACCACAATGAAACATGTTGATTCACCAAGCTAAAAAAAGAAAAAGAAAAAGAAAAAAGAAACAAGAGAATGAGCTAATCTTCCTATAGAGACTCAGCCCTATCCTACAAACATGCCTGAATAAGATTTTCTACTTGAAAACTAAAAAGAAAGTTTGTGTTGTTGTTGTTGGCCTTTCTGTTGTTCATACCTGGGTATGTTCTTGTGCTTAAACAAAGAGTTCCTCTTTAAACTCAGTTTACTCTCACATTCTGATGCTAGATATAAAGGCCCTAGTTGGATGACAGATGGAGAGACAATTTATCTCTCCTGAGGGTGCCTGACCACAGGCCATATGTTACTTATTTCTATTTTTTTAAGTTAAACTGTGAAATAAGGATTGGAAGAAACATGATGTTTTCTTAAACAATAGAACTTAATTTCATAACAGCTCAAATATAAGTAGATCAAGAAAACAAACACAAAAATTAGAAATTGAATTATTAAGTGTTTATAAATTTTATTATGTTATTCACAATAAAGGTTAATTTCTAATAAAAGGTATATGTCAATTATTTTTTTTACATTTAAATTAAATAGCTAGATATTGGGATTTTCTCTATTGAGTTTCATAGTATGAGGTAATATGGAATCCTTAATTTTATTGTATATAGGATATGTAATTGGTGTCACAGACTAGCGTTTTATATCCTAAAGATTTTTACTGCAGGGATAGGAACACCACTGTGCTCAGAGCTACATTTTGCCAACTCTACTTCATCCAGAGCAAACTTATTTTACACTGTTTATGTACAGAAAGTGTCTGATCATTAGACCCAATAAATAATTCTGAGTAAAGGCTTTCCTTCTTGCTAAATTGACATGATCTATTCATCCTTATAGCATCTTTATTGATGACAGGAAGAAGGACTGAAAGATGTAAGACCAAAATATCTAATTATTTTGGAACTTATATTCCTTTGCTGGGAGCTATTCAAAAAATAAGCCAAATGGAAGAGCCTAAAGATTTAAAATTGGAGAGGTGTGAAAGTTATAAGAAAGACAGTGATTGTAGGAGTCCGAGATCCAGAAAGTTAGCTGTGAAATTATGTCTCCCAGAAATGACAGGGAAGCTACACCCATGATACCTAAATAATAGGACTGCCTAAACAAGAAGGTAAGGGTGACAACCACAGAAAAAAAAGCTAAGGTGGAATCAGGAACTCTAATGGCCTCCCCCTAAGACAAGGAACTATAAATAACTGATGATTCCTGCGAAAGGTTGAAGCGGTCCTCCACAAGAATGAGCATCCTAATTTGTTATCCAGCTCCTAGTAGTCATACCTCAGATCACATAAGTAGAAGCAACACTAAACAGCCACAACAGGTTATATATACATATATATACATATATATACATATATATACATATATAACCTGTTGTGGCTGTATATATATATATATATATATATATATATATATGTGTGTGTGTGTGTGTGTGTGTGTGTGTGTATAAAATATATATACATAATATATATGTGTGTTTGTGTGTGTGTGTGTGTGTGTGTGTATGTGTGCATGCATATGTGAGTAAAAATAGGCAGAGGAAAACACCATAAATTTGAAAGTAATTGGGGAAAGAGCAAGGGATTGAAGACAAAGCAAATAAAGGCTGGAGTTAGCGTAGCAAAGCAAGAAATGATGCAATTACCTTTTAATAAAAATGTAAAAGAAATTTCATGATTTCCTCCTTTTTGATTGCTGTGTAGTATTCCATTGTGTAGAAATACCATAATTTCTGTACCCATTCTTCCGTTGATGGACATCTGGGTTGTTTCCAGGTTCTGGCTATTACAAATAAAGCTGCTATAAACATGGTTGAGCAAGTATCCCTTTTGTGTACTTGAGCAAGCTTTGGGTATATACCTAGCAGTGGTATAGCTGGGTCTTGAGGAAGCACTATTCCTAATTGTCTTGGAAAGCGCCAGATAGCTTTCCAGAGGAGGAAATCATGAAATTTGCAGGCAAATGGTGGGATTTAGAAAACATCATTCTGAGTGAAATATCCCAGAAGGAGAAAGACAAACACGGTATATACTCACTTATATAGACCTATAAGATATGATAAACATAATGAAATCTATACACCTAAAAAAGATAATCAAGAGAGCGGACATGGGGTAAGAGGATCAATCCTCATTTAGAAAGACAAATGGGATGTGCATTGAATGCATGACAGGGGTCTACAGAGCGCATCTGAAAGCCTCTAACTAGCAGTGTTTTCAAAGCAAAGACTCATGACCAAACCTTTGGCAGAGTACAGGGAATCATAAGAAAGAAGGGGAGTTAGTCTGATGGGGAAAGGATAGGAGCTCCACAAAGACCAAATATATCTGGGCACAGGGTCTTTTCTGAAACTGACATTCAACCAAGGTCCATGTATGGATATAACCTAGAACCTCTGCTCAGATGTAGCCTGTGGTAGCTCAGTAACCAATTGGTTTCCCAAAGTGAGGGGAACAAGGACTATTTCTAACAGGAACAAGATACCTGATAAAACAGGATCAGATGAATGGGGGGAGGTCCCCCCTATCAGTGGACTTGGAAAGGGGCACAGTGGTGATGAGGGAGGGAGGGAGGGACTGGGAGGGAATGAGGGTTCGCGGCACGGCTGGGATACAGAATTAATAAAATGTAACTGATAAAAATAAAAATTAAAATAAAAAAATGTAAAAGAAAAAATAAAAATAAAAATTTTCTTTTCCTTTTTATTCTCTCATACAATACCTACCAACCCCAGTTTTCTCTCCCTCCACTCCTTCCAGCCACCACCTCCATGTCCCTTCTTCCCCATAGCCACTTAAGAAAAGAGCAGGCCTCCCACGTTTTATCAATTAAACATAGCATAACAAGAAGTGCCATGACTAGGATACAAATCCTTCTACCAAAGCTGGATGAGGCAACCTGGTAGGAGAAAAAGGCTTCCAGGAATAAACAGAAGAGTCAGAGACACTCCCACAGTTAGGAGGTCCACAAAAATCCCAAGCTAAACAGCCACAGCATATTTGCAGAGAGCCTAACTCAGAAGCATGCAGAATCTGTAGTCATTCTGCATTCTCCATGAGACCCTATGAGCCCTGCTTAGTTGAGTCTATGGGTTTTGAGAACACAAATAAATCTTTACAGAAAGAAAATGAAAGGAAAGTTGGTGACATCAGAGTTATGGGTGTCCCGAGTTACACATAACCACTTGTAAAGTATGTTTTGAAATAATGGACAACATGTCTTCCACTGAGACACGACCAAAGGGACCTGATGCTGGACAAGGACAGTGCTGTGGCCAGATGCTCAGAGTAAAGGCACAGGAAGACAGGCTATCCTGTGGACAAAACAAGAGCTCTTCAATGGGTGTTGAACAAACCACCAGGTACTCATGGGTGAAAAATTAAATATATTGTACTGCATCTCTGTGTCTCATCTGTATAATAGGATTGGCTGTTGTGAACTAAACTCAGAAAGGATCCTAACTGTGATAATTATTTAATGAATGCAAGATAAGCTGCAGTGGTTGCTCTTCTGGATTGCAAATAGAAAACAGTTCTTCACTGAGCATTTGAGTAAGGTAATTTTAGAAATACATTATCATGGAGTCTTTGAGATCAACACCCCCAAGTTGTCAATGGCTCATAAGTGACACCCAGATTCCTCTTTATGGTTCTCAGAACCAAGAAGTCTTAAAGGATATAATTTTTCTCATCAGTGAAGTGTCTGGTGATTTTTCATACTGAATCCACATGTACATTTTTCAAAGTGTTTTTCAATATGCTTTTATTATTGAAATAAGATAATTTATGATATTTAGAATTTATACAGTTACTTAATGAATTTCTGCAGGATCCATTTCCAAAACATGTAATTTGTGAAATGTTAAAGCCTATTTCATTTATCTCAGAAAAGGAACCACCCTGGTCCAGCAATTGCATATTCACATCAGAAATGTCACAAAGGGGACCATTTTCCTGTAATACATCACATTTCTGTTTAGATTGAAAGTGATAAAGAGGGCTAGGCAAAATAATAAATGACATGTCTCATTCCTAATGTTTTTTTTTTTTTTTATTATTCTGAAAACCCCCAAAGTCATCTGTTATCTATAGGCCAGGATGTTGTAAGGGACTGACATTTTTCTTTTCTATTTGAAAAGATTCTGATCAAAGTGTCAGGCAGATTTCCTTCAAAAGCATATGGGGATCTGAATAGTGAGAATATTTAAATACAACATTTTCATTACTTTTGCTATTCATGCTTTTGGGTGAGATATTCCACTATCTGCTCATGGAAATAACAGAACAAGGCCAGTGGCAACAAATCAGGTGGGAACAGCCAGCAACTGAATATGCAAGGTAAAGTGAAAACTGAACCCAACTTTTGGATACATCTAGAACACTAAGACTATTTTTCTGGGAACTTAAACAAATGAGGGAACAATCTGTTAATATTTTTTTCTCTAAAAAATGCATGTCTATGCACCACTTGCATGCTCCATGCCCACTGAGGCCAGAAAAGGGCATCAAATCCCCTAGAATCGGTGTTCCATGTTGTGAGCTGCCTTGATGTGCTGGGAATCAAACCTGCAACCTTTATTGTACTCATTACAGTGGAAACTTTTCTCCCATTTATGTACTTTTTCATATATTTCCTTCAAGTTTTTATTACTTCGGTGAGTGTGTATTTATAAATTATAATCATTCTAAAATTGTTATCTAAGGCTCTAAGATAGAGAATGTACAAGTACAGAAAAGTAGGCCTAATTATTTGATTATTCAATTATTAAAGTAGGCCTGATATGTTTCGGTGGCTTGAGCTTTCTGAAAAATGCTTCAAGGACTTACGAAGGTGATTCATTTTTTTCCTCAACATTACTAGCATGTAAATGTAGAATATGACAGTGTTCTTTATCATAGAACAATGGACTTAGTGAATATAACCCTTTTCATTAGTCCTTAAATGCTAGCCTTTTCCAGTCAGTTAAGGACAGTAAGCAATGCAGACATATCTCTAAGCAGAGCAAGTAGATTTGTATTTTAGAATTTTCTCCCTCCTCCTTTCCTTCCCACCCCCTTTCCACCTTCCTTCTCTTCTTTTCTCCCCTTCTTTATTCCTTATTTTCTTTATATTTGTTTATTTCTGAGACAGGAATTCAAGTAGTTCAACCTTGCTTCAAACTTGGTCCATAACTGAGGATGGTCTAAAACTCTTGACTCTCCTGCATCATAAGTGCTTGGGTAATTGACATATACTATATAGTTTTATGTAGTATTAAGGACAAATCCAGGAAATCAATCACTCCAGGCAAGCACTCTACAAATTGAGGTATGTGTTTATAAAATATGTTTTGTTGGTGGTGTCTTTTTATGAAACAGATTTATATACCTCTGGCTAGTTCCGAATTTGCAAGGGTGATCAAGCTAGAATCAACTCAAGAGATCCACATATATCTGCTTTGTGAGTACAGGATTTGGGAGTTTTGGGAGGGAGGATAAGAAGGAGAGAAGAAAGGGGGGAATAATTAGTATGTAAAGTGAAAAGAAAGAAAGAGAGAGAGAGAGAGAGAGAGAGAGAGAGAAAGAAAGAAAGAAAGAAAGAAAGAAAGAAAGAAAGAAAGAAAGAAAGAAAGAAAGAAAGATGTATAGATATTAAAAATAGGGGGGAAATGCTCATTGGTTCCACAAGTTAAAAAATTAATGTTCGGATAGAGCCAAGATGGCAGCGCCGGGGGAGCACCACATCTGAGAAGCAGGACAGGACTCTCCATGCAGCGACCAGGAGACTGAACTCTGGGCCCCGAAACCACAGTGGTCGTGTTTCCCAGGTGAAGGGAGGCTCCCACGGCCTGGGAATCCATCGGGTCCACTCTCGGCTGCACAGCCAGAACCCAGAAGAGTTCCCGGGTGACACGGACTTTGGGTCTCTGGGCTGGAGCCGCAAGTCTACATGTCCCCATCACTTTCCCAGGCTGATCCGTGGGCACAAGGGCGCCTGAGGCTGGGAGTCCAGGTTGTGGGGGGACCCCACGGGGAAGCAAGGTTGTGGGTCTGATCGCGGGTCACCAGTCTTTCCCCGGAAGGTCTCTAGGACAGCAGTTGCCCTCCGCCATCACAGCTGAGCTCCTGCTGCGCGCTGAGAGCTGCGCCCTCAGCTCAGCCGTACAGACAAGCTGCGTGCCCCAGTACAACAGGGACTGGGAACCCCTGTCCGGAGAGGACCCCAAAGAGAAAGAAGAAACCGTGCTGCTGGGGTCACCTAGGGAAAGTCTAGCAGACTGCAGATCGCAAACAGGCGAGTAAGCCCAGCCATCACAGATCTGGGCCCAAACAGGGAGCACAGAGTGATTGGAAACTCAGCTCCTGCAGACTAGCAGGTGGGCACACGCTCCGCCAACCCAGAGGCCTGCTTTGTACCAACTACTCTTTACAGACAGAACTGTGTGCCCCAAGACACCAGAACAGTACTCACCTGCCACAGATTACCTCTTGGGTTCTGAAGCACAGAGCCCCAACCTCAGACCTACAAAAGACCGGGAACCCTGAGATCAACCCCCAGATACTACTCTAAGGGGCAACCAGTTATCCCTAACAAAACCGACCAAACCATGGGACACACAGGATACAGCAGCTGATCAATAAATCTACAAAAAGAAACCCAGAAGGAGGGCAGCTGTCTCCAGGACTTCTCCCGGTGAGAGGAGAGCCCTCTTGACTAATCAGGACCACAGTTACCACCCAAGTCTCTATGCCTGAGGTGAGCTGTAACAACTCCTGAAAAACACCGGACATCCAGGGACTATACCCAAAAAGCTGGGAAGGCTTCCTTCAGGAAAAACCATCTTCCTGCCAAAGGGATTCTATCCACTACAAGAGTCCAGGAACAACCAGAAACTAAATTCAAACAACTAAGAAAGCCCAATGGGTAGAGGACAGCGTAAAAGTTCAACCAACAAAAGCCAGAGCATTATGGCATCTCCAGAACCCAATTATACAGGGGCAAATAGCCCTAGACACCCCAGCATAAATAAAATTCAAGGAGACTACCTAAATCTATGCTCAAGAAGATGATAACAGAGGAAACAAACAAAATACGAAAAGAAATAGAAGAAGCTGCAGCCAAACAGTATGAGGCCTTTAAAGAGGAAATGCTTAAATCACTGAATGAAATAAAAGAAACAGTGGATTGTTCAAACAAACAGCTGAAGGAATTGATGGAAGAACATGAAAATGTAGTCAGACAGGGGAAGGAAACCAACAAAATAGCTCAAGACCTGAAGATAGAATTGGAAAAATTAAAAAAAAAAAAA
>REGO01000297.1:2290311-2301324 GCA_010120015.1 Rhombomys opimus
AATAAAGACTTCACCAAGATGCAATGCAATTCATCAAGACATACCTAAAGAAAGAGAGAAAGAAGTTAACAATGTGTACCATTCTTTTCATTTTCAATATATTTACTGCTATTAATATATAATTAAATATTTTTATACCTGCCATCTGAGCCATACTTCCTCTATCTAAGCTGTCCCATGACTCTCCTAACTTCCTTTCATATTGATGGCCTGTTTATTCTTTAATTATTTGTTTACACAAATGGACACACACATATACATACTAATACACAAATACTACTTGTTGAGTTTATTTAGTGTTGGTTGTGTGTATATGACTTCACAGCTCACCACTTGTCAGTGGATAAACAAGGACTCTTGTCCCTTGGAAAGAATGTTTCCCCATCTCTTAGTTGCCTGTATGGCTAGGTGTGGGGCCCTTATAAACTTTTTCCCTGTTTCACCTAGGTAGAAAGACAATGTAGCCTATGCAAACAACATCTTCATTTACTTTAGTTTGATAAAGCCTGTTTACTACAACTGGTACTCCAAACAATTAGAAGAGGCAAGTGACATGAACAATTTGAAAACATCAAAGACCTAAGCAAGAAGAAAACAAGGGGGAATGAGATACTTCTAAAATAATTCTCTAACTACATAACACACATAAAATGAAATCAACAAATGAACTGAAAAGTAAATCACAACAATCATTTTAAGGAAACTTAATAACAAAGCATACAGTAACATTTCAGTGAAATTAGGAAAACAATTCATTAACTTAGCAAATGCAGACCACAAAAAAAGAAACAGATTATAGTGTATTTGAAGTATTAAATAAATGAATGAAACAAATACACACTTAAGAGTCTTCAGAACAGAATAAATCAAGCAGAAGAAGCAACTTCTATGGCCAAAGACAGTTTTTTTTTGTTTTCTTTTGTTTTTGCTTTTTTTTTTTTGTGGTGGTAGTGGTAATGGTACTTTTAAAATAATACATAAAGGAAGGATGGAAAGAGAGGATGGAAAGGCAGTGAGAGAGAGAGAAAAGAGAGATGGGTGGGGAAGAATTAATGCGAAAGGAGAAGAGGAAAAACAGACAAAAAAAATCCTGTAAATATGTTGGGTGTCAAATCAGTGGATTATTGCTTTGATAAGTATTAAATTGTTATTATTAACCAATGAGAAAAGAAGAAACAACACAGGCAAATATTTAAATAATAGCTGAATATGTTTCCACTCTTTAGAAAACCTCAAACATTTAGATCCAGGAACCACAAAGGTCCTTGATTATATTTGAACAAAAATATCTAGAGTATCATATTGCTGCTCAACTTTCAAAAGCCCAATAAAGAGATAATTCTAAAATCAGCAAGAGAAAAACAGAAGGAAATTTCCATTAAATCAGTTTATTTCTTACAGAAACTACACAAGCTTGTCTATAACAGAATATTATACTCAACAGCAAGCAAAAACAAAACAAACAAACAAACAAAAAAAAACATTTTGTCATGAATACTAAACCAAGAAAGGTACCCTTCAAAAAAACAAAGAAGTCTTTCCAAATCAAGCAAAGACCAAGTGAGTCATTGATATCAGACCAGCGCTATAAGAATGGTTCTAAGTCTGGAAACTCAAAATAACCTTCTAAAAATTGGAAGAGGTATAAGTCCATTAGTCTAATAGATACACAGACGACAATGAGAAAAGAGACAAACTTTGTTAATAGAAAAAACTACAAAGAACAAAGAGGAAAAGTAAATACTAAAATCAGAAAATAAGTAATTAAAAGCTATTACCTATCAACAAGGGCCTCGAATGTGAACGTATTAGACTACTCAACTAAAAGATTCAGAATGGCTGATAGAATAAATGATTTATCATATCTGAGAAAATAATAAGCACAAAAAAATCCTACCAAGAACTCTTCTCACCAACATATACCAAGATTACATTAAAATAAAGATGTAGAAAAATTAGCACCTACACAAAACAAGAAACATGAGAGGAGCCTACAATAGAAGGCTACTGAAAGGCTCTACCTAGCAGTGTATGAAGGCAGATGATGAGACTCATAACTAAACTTTGGGCAGAGTGCAGGAAATCATATAAGAAGGGGGAGTTAGTATGACCTGGAGAGGCCAGGAGCTCCACAAGGACCAAATATATCTGGGCACAGGGGCCTTGTCTGAGACTGATTGTCCAAACAAGGACCATACATGGATATAACCTAGAACCTCTGTTCAGACTTAGCCCATGGCAGCTCAGTCAGTCTCCAAGTGGGTACCCTAGAAAGGGGAAGAGGGACTCTCTGACATGAACTCAGTGGCTAGCTCTTTGACGCCCCCCCCCCAACCCTGGGAGGAACAACGTAGCTAGGCCACAGAGGAGGATATTTCAGCCAGTCCTGAGGAGACCTGATAGGTCAAATGGAAGGGGAGGAGGTCCTCCCTATCAATTTACTTAGAGAGGGGCAGGGAGGAGACAAGGGAGGGAGGTTGGGATTAGGAGGGAATGAGGAAGGGTGCTACAGCAGGGATTCATAGTAAATAAACTCTAATTAATATAAAAAATAAAAATAAATTAAAAAATAAATTATTATAAATAAATAAATGAGACATATGTATATAAGATACTTAGATGAAATAGACACTAAGTCCAAAGTGATAAAATTACATGGATAATGTAATTAAATTGTAAAGGATCAATTTAGTACAAAAGAAAAAATATGTATATGTATGCCTCAACATTAGATCACTTGATTATAAACATCAAATATTTTATCTAAATGAAGATAAAGAGTTTAAATAACTTAATCCCTTCATTTTTGTCAGTGTAAATATTATCCACACAAAAATAAGCAAGAAAAATTGAGATTTAATACATACTAATTACTTTTTATAGGATTACTTACATTCTTATGCTTATTACATTTTTTTAATTTTTATTTTTTAATATTAATCACAGGTTATTTACTTTATATCCCAAACATAGCCCCCTCCATCATGTCATTCCCTCCCATTCCCTACCTTCCTCCCTCAACTCCTCCCTGTCCCTTTCCAAATCCACTGATAGAGGAGGACCTCCTTCCCTTCCATGTGACCCTAGCTTATCAGATATCTTCAGGACTGGCTGCAATGTCCTCCTCTGTGGCCTAGCAAGGCTGTTCCTGCTTCGGGGGGTGGGTAAAGGAGTGTACTAATTACTTTATAGACATTAACAGACCATCTCATTCAATACTTTCAGGATACAGAATCTTCTCATTGTCACATAAAACTTTCTCCCATGTATACCATATAATAAAATACAAAACCATAAACTTAAAAAAATTTCAAGGCTTGTATTATTTCTTCCCCAGAATGGATGAAAGATAGAGGATCATTACAAATGGTCTAAATTACTCAAAATGAAGCAACAATTTTACATGACCATGGGTCAGCAAATAAATCAAAGAAAAAATTATTTTTCGTTGTAAGATGAGAAGATAAACACTGAATGACAAATCTTTTAAATGCATCACAAGAAAGTTTATTTTTAATCATTTAATTTTTATTAATTACAGTTTATCCCCCCTATATCCCCCTCTTTCTTCCCTCCTAATCCCATCCTCCCTCTTCCCCACCTGTGTCCCTCTCCCAGTCCACTGATAAGGGAGGTCCTCCTCACCTTCCCTCTGATCCTAGTCTATTGGGTTTCATCAGGAGTGACTGCATTGTCTTCTTCTGTGGCCTGGTAAGTCTGCTCCCCCCTCAGGGAGAAGTGATCAAAGAGCAAACCAAAACAGTTCCTGTCAGAGACAGTCTCTGTCCCCATTTCTATGGAACCCACGTGGATACTTACCTGCCATAGGCTACCTCTGTGCAGGGGTTCCAGGCCATCTCTATGAGAGGTCCTTGGTTGGAGTATCAGTCTCAGAAAAGACCCCTGTGTCCAGACTTTTTGGTTCTGTTACTCTCCTTGTGGAGCTCCATATTCATGTAGGATGAATCTTCATAGTAAAAACAAATGTTTAAATTGCACAAATGGTCTTCTTTTTAAAATTTATTTTTATTTATTTTATAAATTACAGTATACTCACTTTGTATCCCAGCTGTAGCCACTTACCTCATCCCCTCTCAAACCCACCCTCTCTTCCTCATCAACCCCCATGCCCCTCCCCAAGTTCACTGATAGGAGAGGTCCCCCTTTCCTTCCATCTGACCCTAGCCTATCAGGTCTCATCAGAACTAGCTGCATTTTCTTCTGTGGCCTAGTAGGGCTGCTCCCCAATCAAGGGGAGGTGATCAAAGAACCAACCACTGTGTTCATGTCAGAGACAGTCCCTGTTCCCCTTACTAGGAACCCACTTGTAGACTGAGCTGCAGTGGGCTACATGTGTGCAGGGGTTCTAGGTTATCTCCATGAATTAACTTGGTTGGAGTATGTCTCAGAAAAGAGCCCTTCCTCCACTGTTGGTGAAAATGTAAATTTGTACAACCTCTTTGGAAATCAATCTGGTGCTTTCTCAGACAATTAAGAATAGTGATACTTATAAAGATTCAGTTATACCACTCCTAGACATATATCCAAAATATGCTCAAGTACACGACAAGGATATTTGCTCAACCATGTTCATAGCAGCTTTATTCATAATAGGCAGAACCTGGAAACAACCTAGATGCCCCATAATGGAGGAATGGATACAGAAATTGAGGTGCATTTACACAGTGAAATACTACTTAGCAATTAAAAACAAGGAAACCATGAAATTTACAGGCAAATGTTGGAGTCTAGAAAAGATCATCCTGAGTGAGGTATCCTAGAAGCAGAAAGACACACATAATATATACTCCCTTATAAGTGAATATTAGACATATATTATTGGATAAACATACTAAAATATATACACCTAAAGATGCTAAGAAAGGAAGACACTGGGTAAGATGATCAATCCTCATTCAGAAAAGAAAATGAGATGGACATTGGAAGAGGGAAAGAAACAAGCAACAGGACAGGAGCCTTCCACAAAGGGCCTCTGAAAGACTGTACACAGCAGAGTATCAATGCAGATGCTGAGACACATAGCCAAACTTTGGGCAGAGTGTATGGAATCTTATGAAAGGAGGGGGAGATAGAATGACCTGGAGGAGACAGGAGCTCCACAAGGAGAGCAACAGAAGCAAAATGATCTTCTTTTTCAATGGACCTTCAATTCCACTCTTCAATAAATATAAAAAAAAAAATCAACTTGAAAACCAATATCAAAAAATAAGTTTCTAAAGTAATCTTGAGTACACACACAAAAGTCGGCACATCATAGTAACTGGAATCAAAACATAGTCTTCAGCAACCACAACCAATGTTACATCATATAGACAAAATGAACACAGAGATCAATGTAACAGAATAAAGAACATCCTAGTGATATTGGAAATAAACATCAAATACTTATATTGTAGAAAGGGCAGTTTTTTCAATAAATAGTTTCAGAAAAAATATCACTATGTAGAAAGAGAAAATGTGTGCCTGTACTCAACTCAAAATGGATGAAAGCCTTAGAGGTAAAGCTTGAAATTGAGACTACTAGAAAAACAAACCCTAAAGGAATTATTTCAAGTCACTATTACAGCCAGTTTTTTTTTTTCTTTCAAATTCATTCCCAATAGGATTCCAAAGGCAGAGGCCATATAAACAAGAGTAGATACATAGAGTTATACCAGATCAAAGCATTTCTTCACAGAATGGTATACAAATCAAATGGAATGAAAAGATAATCTGAACAAAGGGAGAAAATGTATTGTAAATATTCCTCCTTATAGTGTGTTGTAATCCAGAGTAGTAAGCTTCTCAAGACTACTCAACATTAGTTAAAAAAAAATAACCTACTTTTAAAATGGGTAATATATATGATATGTATATACTGGTTTTGAAAGGTTTTTGAAAACATGTCAAATGACATTCATTATCAGAGAGGTGGAAATCAAAATCACAATGACATACAACCTTATACCCAGTGAGTGGATTGTGTCTGCAAGAATAAACTGAAGGTCAATTCAAACAATCATTATATTAAAAAAAAATGTGAAATTTCCTGTGGGTACTAAAACTATAGACTACAATTTGTCAAGATAACTCCCTATTTAGCATATCAAAAATATATCAGAGTGACACAAGGATCCCTATGCATACTGCAAGATTTTTTTTTCATTATAATCAAGATATGAGTGTGACCACAATGCCCTAAGTGGATACATGAGTAAACAAAAGGTGATAAACACACTCAAAAGTATCTTATTCATCCATAAACACAGTTAGAAACATTTTAATTTGTGGCTACAGAAATGAATTGGGAAACAGTCTTAAGTGAAATACACCAAATAGAAGGTAGTTCTCATTAGGTTTTTAATATTTTTTTATTTATTACAATCATTTCATTTGGTTTTTAATATTTTTTTATTTATTACAATCAACTTACTATGTATCCCAACCGTAGCCCCACCCTTATTCCATCCCATATCTGCCATCCCTCACTCCCTAATCTCTTAGCTTGCCCCTCCCTCAGTCCACTGATAGGGGAGGACCTCCTCTGATGCTAGCCTATCAGGTCTCATCAGGACTGCACTGTCTTTCTCTATAGCCTGGTAAGGCTGCCCCCCACACACACACCTTGGGGTAAGGTGATCAAAGAACCAGTCACTGAATTCATGTTAGAGATAGCCTTTGTTCCCCTTACTAAAGCACATTTGGACACTGAGATGTCAAGGGCTACTTTTGTGCATTGGTACTAGGTTATCTCCATGAATAATCCCTGTTTGGAGTATTGGTCTCAGAAAAGACTCCTGGGTCCAGAATTTTTCGTTGTGTTTTTTCTCCTTATGAAGCTCCAGACTCTTCCAGGTCTTTCTGTCTCCTCCTTCTTTCATAAGAATTCCTGCACTCTGTCCAAAGTTTGGCTATGAATCTCAGCATCTGCTTTAATACCCTGCTGGGTAGAGTCTTTCAGAGGAATTCTGTGGTAGGCTCCTGTCTTGTTCCTTGTTTTCACCTTCTTCCTATGTCTGTCCCATTTACTTTTGTTTTTTAGTTTTTATTTTATTTTTATTAATTATACTTTATTCACTTTGTATCTCAGCCATAGCTCCCCTCTCCCATCCCCTCTTAATCCCACCCTTCCTCCCTCTTCTTCTCCTATGCTCCTCCCCCAGTTCAATGATAGGGGACATCCCCTCCCCTTGCATCTGACCCTAGTCTATCAGGTCTCATCAGGACTGGCTTCTTTGTCTTCCTCTGTGGACTGGTAAGGCTGCTGCCTTCTCAGATTGAAGTGATCAAAAAGCCAGCCCATGAGTTCATGTCATAGATTGTCCCTGTTCCTATTATTTGGGAACCATCTTGGACACTGAACTGCCATAGGCTACTTCTGTGAGGGGTTTTAAGTTATCTCCATGCACAGTCCTTGTTTGGAATATCACTCTCACTGAAGACCCCTGTGCCCACATTTTTTTTTGGGGGGGGTGTTCTGTAGCTTTCCTTGTAGAGCTCCTGTCCTCTCCAGGGCTTTCTATCTCCCCATTCTTTCATATGATTCCCTCTGGGGATTGAGCATGTTACCCAGGGTCCTCCTTCTTGCTTAGCTTCTTTAGGTATACAGATTTTATTAATTATCCTATGTTATTTGTCTAATATCCACTAAAAAAGGAGTATATACCATGTTTGTCTTTCTACTTCTAGGATACCTCATTCAGGATTATCTTTTCTAGTTCCCACTATTTGAATGCCAATTTCACTATATCCTGGTTTTTAATTGCTGAGTAGTATTCCATTGTGTAAATATACCACAATTTCTGTATCCCTTCTGCAATTGAGAAACATCTGCATTGTTTCCAGATTCTGGCTGTTAAAAATAAATCTGTTAAAAATAAATGAACGTGGGTGAGCAAATGTCCTTTTTGTTTACTTGAGCATCTTTTGGATATGTGCCTAGGAGTGGTACAGCTTTCTGAGAAAGTGACAAAGTGATTTCCAAAGTTACATTCCCACCATCAATGGAGGAGGATTTCCCTTTCTTCACATCATCTCTAGCATGTGTTGTTACTTTTCAGTTTCATGATGTCCCATTTATTTATTGTTGATCTTAGAGTCTGCGCTGTTGGTGTTCTGTTCAGAAAGTTGTTTCCTGTGCCAATGAGCTCAAGGTTCTTCCCCACTTTTTCTTCTAACAGGTTTAGTGTATCTGGTTTTATGTTGAGGTCTTTGATACCCTTGGACTTTAGTTTTGTACACAGTGATAAATATGGACCTATTTTCGTTTTTCTACATGTAGACATCAAGTTATACCAGCACCATTTGTTGAAGATGTTGTCTTTTTTCCATTGTGTGGTTTTGGCATCTTTGTTAAAAAACCGGGTGTCCATAAGAGTGTGGGTTTATTTCTGGGTATTTTATTTGATTCCATTGATCCACTGGCCTGTTTGTATGCTAATACCAAGCAATTTTTGTTATTGTTGTTCTATAGTACAGCTTGAGATCAGGGATGGTGATAGCTCCAGAATATCCTATATTGTACAAGATTGTTTTAGTGATTCTTGGTTTCTTGTTATTCCATTTTAATTTGAGAATCTTTCTTTCAAGGTCTGTAAAGAATTGTGTTGGTAATTTGATGGAAATTGTTTTTCACTCATTTGGAGATGTTAAATTAAAGGCTAATTTCACAGAAGAGGGTAAAATTTTGTCCCTAGAAGGAAAAAGCATATAAAAAAAGAGCTGGGTGGAGGGGGGGCTGAGTGGTGAGTAACAAAATACAGATAGGCATGGGATTTCTTCATCAAACCCTTTCCTTCAGTGGTCAAGGTGCTTTGCTGATGAGGAGAGAGAGAGAGATTCTAACACACAGAAGGAATGGATGACTACAAGAAGACTATGTGCGATTGACACCTGTTTGTAAAGAAAATTAGGTTTCTCCAATGGATTGTTTCTGAATATATTTAACATTTGTAAAGGAAGGGCCCCTGCCCAGGTATAGATGGCCAACACAAAATGAACTCAACCTTTTTTTTTTTGGTAGATATTTTGTCTCATATTGCTTTGTTATGACTTTTTTTTGTCTTATTTAAATCTTATGCTTACAGTCTACAGTTTCAAATTTGGGGTTTGTGTTTTGTTTTTTGGGGGGTGGGTTATTGGAGGTTTTTGTAGGGAAAAACAAAGTATTTGGAATAGGATGGCAGAAAGTAGAACGAGCTGGGAATAGATGGGGGAAAATATGATCAGAATACAATGCATGAAAAATTTTCAAATAACTTAAAAAATAGATACAAACAAACAAACAAAAGCAACAGCAATGAATAAGAAGATCCAGACTTCTAAAACACACTGGAATCATTAGTATTTTCAATTTATTTTATAGTTTATAACTAGAAGAGAGCAGTTTGAGGAAACTCTTTTTCCCTGATGATGATCATTGTAAATTGTATGTGCATATTATTATATTGCACTCAAATATCTAATGATGTATGTCAATTTCATTCTTATAATGTCAAGTCCTGTGACTTGTTATGGGTCTTTCAGAGAGTCACCACACAGACCATTAAAATAAAAATAACAAGAAAGAAAAAAAAAAGAGTCATTTATTCTGATACTGGCACTAGGTCTACACCTGGGATTCTGACTCACCACATGACATTAGTAGGGGATTTATAAAGGCAAAAAAATGAAATGTTACAATTAGTTCTCATGCAAGCAGAAGCTCCTCTCATGTAAAACAAGCCTGTTTATAGAAGCAGAAGCAGCAATTAAATATGAACCCTTGATAGCCCTTAATATTTGGAGGCTTTTGTTTTTTAGTTCTATTAAGCACAGAGATTTTAAACTTTTAAACATAAAGTTAGCCATCACTCCCTTACACACACCTGAAGTTATACCCTTTGTCAAATCCTTGACTCACAGCCAGGTACATGTTTGAATTAGGACTTAATGACCATCAGCTTAATAACTCCTAAGTGGGAAAATTACATCTCGCATTAAAGCATTAACGATACAGGAGTCAAACACAGTCACCTGGAGCAGGAAAGCAAAGTGCACAGTTATGGCTAACAGCAGAGCTGCTAGACAGGAAGAACCCAGGAAAGAACATAGGAGCCATATATTTCCTCCTCCGTTGGCCTTTTAACTCTCTGTGAGGGGTTTTTGAATTTTAGCCAAATTATTCCTAAAAATTCCTGAAGTGGTTTCCACAGAAGCAGCAAGTCTTCCAAATGTCATTCAGTACTCTCTTTGTTTTGCATAAAGTAGACCAAGTGTCCTATTATGCTGTGAGACTATCTCAGCTAATATGTAGACCTCTTTTCCTAATTTTGCAGCAGACTTTTCTAATGCAAAAAAAAAAAAAAAATCCAGGGTTAGTTGGTGTTTCAGTATTTTGTAGTTTGCTGTGCCCATTTATCTGAGAGTTGTCAGCTGTTTCCAAATCCTAACCTTACTGTGAGGCATATTAGGAGAGGAAATATACAATTTTCTCTACACCAGGGGCCTGGAAAGATTTGTAAATATAAGTGGATTTTTTTTTTTTTTGCTTTGTTTTTTCACCTGCTGAACCATCATATACAAATATCTGGGGAAATAGAAATACTAAGATACAAAATTTTGGAGGATTGATGCATATGCTAAATAGATGAACAGGGCTGTAATACATCATCAAATGTGAACCAGTTTCAACCAACAGGTGACAGAAAGCAAATCCACCTGACAAAGTGGTGGCCAGGATCTGTAAGACTTTTATAGCAGGATTTGATTTTTTTTTTAAATTTTTATTTTTATCAGTTACATTTTATTAATTCTGTATCCCAGCCATGCACCGAACCCTCATTCCCTCCCAGTCCCTCCCTCCCTCACTCATCACTACTGTGCCCCTTTCCAAGTCCACTGATAAGGGGAGACCTCCCCCCATTCATCTGATCCTGTTTTATCAGGTATCTTCATTGAGTTCCTGTTAGAAATAGTCCTTGTTCCCCTCACTTTGGGAAACCAATTGGTTACTGAGCTACCACAGGCTACATC
>REGO01000297.1:2309576-2343483 GCA_010120015.1 Rhombomys opimus
AAAACAGAATAGCTAAAGCCATCCTGTATAATAAAAGAATTTCTGGAGGTATCTCCATTCCCTGATCTCAAGTTATACTATGGATCAACAGTAATAAAAACACTATGGTAGGAGATTCAAGATGTTGGCGCCAACCAAGTAGGATATCTGAACAGCAACTCCACAGTGAGAGCAGGGTGACTGGCAGGCTGTACTGTGGCTCCCAAAACCCCAACATCTGTGTTTCTCAGGTAAGAGGAGAACCCACAGGGATACTTGAAGGTCCATTGTCAGGCCACCTGGCTACGCACCCAAACCCACCATCTGCTGACACCTGTCTGAGACCAACAGCAGCTCTCTGGGATCTGACCCTGCAGCCCTAGGCCACTCAGCCAAACTCACCATCTGTGGATATATTCCTGAGACTGGCAGTGGTGTCATACATGGGGGAGGGGAGGGAAGATAGAAGCTCCTACCCTGCAGCCTTAGACTTCCCCCCCATATAACCTAAGAATAATAAGAATAGAAAAAAAAAGAAGTTTCCAAGCTCCAAGGCCTAGAAAATATTTTCAAGAAGATAATAGAAGAATATTTCCCCAACCTTTATAAAGAGATGCCCATAAACATACAAGAGGCCTACAAAACACCAAATAGACTAGACCAGAAAAGAAACTCCTCCTACCACATTTAATCAAAACACTGAATCTACAGAACAAAGAAAAATATTTAAAGCAACAAAGGAAAAGTTCAAGTAACATATAATTGTAGACCTATCAGAATCACAACAGACTTCTCAACAGAAACTATGAAAGCCAGAAGGACCTGGACAGATATCATGCAGAAGCTTAGGGATAATTACACTAACAGAGGTCTTAAATAATCAAATGGACCTAATAGATGTCTACAGAACCTTTCACCCAAACACAAAAGAGTATACCTTTTTTCTCAACACCTCTGGAACCACATAGTCAGGCAAAAAGCAAGCCTCAAAAGATACAAGAAGATTGAAATAATCCTTTGTATCATATCAGACTACCAAGGTCTAAAACTAGACCTCAACTCTAACAGAAATAACAAAAAACCTACACACACATGGAAACTGAAGAGCTCACCACTCAATGACACCTGAGTCAGGGAAAAAATTAAAAAAAAAGGAAATTAAAGACTTCCTAGAACTTAATGAAAATGAAGGTAAAACTTACCCTAACTTATGAGACACAAAGAAAGCAGTGCTAAGAGGAAAGTTCATAGCACTAAGTGCCTTCATAAAGAAATTCAAGGCGTCTCGTATAAGCAAATTAATGGCACACCTGAAAGCACTAGAAGAAAAAGAAGCAGACACACCCAAAGGGAGTAGATGGCTGGAAATAATCAAACTAAGGGCTGAAATCAATAAATTAGAAACAAACAAAACAATTCAAAGAATCAATGAAACCAAGAGCTGGTTCTTTGAGAAAATCAACAAGACAGACAAACCCTTAGCCAAACTAACTAAAAGGCAGAGAGACACTATCCAAATCAACAAGGAAATGAAAATGGAAGCATAACAAAAGACAGTGAGGAAATTCAAAGAATTGTTAGGACTTACTTCAAAAGCCTATATGCCACAAAATTTGAAAATCTAAATGAAATGGACAATTTTCTTTCTGTTTTTTTATCAGTTCGACTTACCACAGCTGAATCAAGACCAGGTAAATAAATTAAATAAGCATACATCACCTAAGGAAATAGAAGCTATCATCAAAAGTCTCCTATCAAAAAAAAAAAAAAAAGCTCAGGGCCTATGGTTTCAGCTCTGAATTCTACCAGACCTTCAAAGAAGAGCTAACACCAATACTCTTCAAAATATTCCACAAAATAGAAACAGAACAGACATTAGCATATTCATTCTATGAGGCCACCATAATGTTGATACCTAAACTACATAAAGATCCTACAAAGAAAGAGAACTTCAGACCACTATCACTTATGAAAGTTGACACAAAAATAATCAATGAAATATTTGCAAACCAAATCCAAGAACAAATCATAGATATCATCCACCATGACAAAGCATACTTCATCCACCAATGTAATCCAGCATATAAACAAATTGAAAGAGAAAAGAAAAAAAAAAAAAGATCATCTCCTTAGATGCCAAAAACTACTTGACCAAATTCAACATCCATTCATGTTTAAAGTTTTGGAGAGATCAGAGATACAATGCACATATCTAACAATGTAAAAGCAATATACAGCAAGCCCATAGCCAACATCAAACTAAATGGGGAGAGACTTAGATCAATCCCACTGAAATCAGGGACAAGGCACAACTGCCCACTCTCTCTGTATTTCTTTAACATAGTTCTTGAAGTCCTAGCTAGAGCAATAAGACAACTAAAGGAGATCAAGTGGATACAAATCGGAAAGGAAGAAGTCAAAGTATCACTGTTTGCAGATGATATGATAGTATACATGAGTTACCCCAAAAATTCTACCAGGGAACTCCTTCAGCTGAAAAACACCTTCAGCAAAGTGGTTGGATAAAAAATTAACTCAAAAAAATCAGAAGCATTACTGTATACAAAAGACAAATGAACTGAGAAAGATATTAGGGAAACAATACCTTTCACAAAAGCCACAAATAACATGAAGTACCTTGCTGTGACTCTAACTAAACAAGTGAAAGACCGTTTGAAAAACTTCAAGTCTCTGAAGGAAGAATTTGGAGAAAATACCAGAAGATGAAAAGATACCCCATGTTCATTGACTAGTAAGATTAACATAGTGAAAATGGCTATTCTACCAAAAGCAATCTATAGATTCAATGTAATTCCCATCAAAATACCAACACATTTTTTACAGACATTGAAAGAACAATTCTCAGTTTCATATGAAGAAAAAAGAACACAGAACAGCTAAATCAATTCTCTAAAATAAAAGTTCTCCTGGAGGTATCTCCATCCCTGATCTCAAGCTGTACTACAAAGGAATAGTAATAAAAACTGCATGGTCCTGGCATAGAAATTGACTAGTGGACCAATGGAATAAAATCTAAGATTCAGAAACCAACCAACACACCCAAAGAAACTTAATTTTTCACAATAAACCAAAATTATACAATGGAAAAAAAGACAGCATCTTCAACAAATGGTGCTGGTCTAACTGAATGTCTACATGTAGAAAAAGGAAAATAGAACCAAATATATATATATAAATATATATTTATATATATATATATATATATATATATTTATATATATATATTTGGTTCTATTTTCAGATACACACACACACACACACACACACACACACACACATATATATATATATATATCACCTTGCACAAAGTTAAAGTCCAAGGCAATCAAAGACTTTAACATAAAACAGGCATACTAAATCTGTTAGAAAAAAAAAAAAAAAGGGTTGAAGAGCTTTGAGCTCAATGGCACAGGAGAAAACTTCCTGAACAGAGCACAGACAGCACTGGCTCTAAGACCAACAATCAATAAATGAGACCTCATGAAACTGAAAAGCTTCTGTAAAGCAAAGGACACTGTTATCAGTACAAAACAACAACCTATACACTGGGTAAAGATGTTCACCAACGCTACATCTGACAGTGAGCTAATATCCAGAATATATAAAGTACTGAATAAGGAAAACACAATCTCCAGAATATATAAAGAACTGAAGACATTAAACACAAACAAACCAAGTAATCCAATTAAAAGATAGGGTACAGAGACAAACAGAAAATTCTCAGAGGAATATTGAGTCGAAGAGAAACACTTAACGTTCAATGTCCTTAGTCATTTAGGAAATGCAAATCAAAGTGACCCTGAAATTTCACCTCAAACCCATTAAAATGGCTATGATCAAAAACTCAAGGGATAATGTGTGCTAGAGAGGATGTGGAGAAAGGGGTACCCTCCTTGTTTTTTTTTGTTGTTGTTTGTTTGGTTTTGTTTTACAACCACTTTTTTTTACAACCACTTCGGAAATGAAGCTGGTGCTTCCTCAAAAATCAGGAATAGTACTACCTCAAGATTCAGCTATACCACTCCTAACACATGCCCAAAAGATGATCCAACATTCAATAAGGACATTTGTTCAACCATGCTTGTAGCAGCTCTATTCATAATAGCCAGGAGCTGAAAACAACATAGATGTCCCTCAATGCAGGAAAGGATACAGAAAGTGTGGTATATTTCCACAGTGGAATATTACTAAACTATTAAAAACAAGGAAATCATGAAATTTGAAGGCAAATGGTAACATCTAGGAAAGATTGTCCTGAGTGAAGTAACCCAGAAGCAGAAAGACTCAAATTATATATACTCACTTATAAGTGGATATTAACCATATAATATAGGATAAACATACTAAAATATATAGTCCTAAAGAAGGTAAACAACAAGGAGTATCCTAGGGAAGATGCCTAATCCTCATTCAGAAGGGCAAAGTTTTAAGGATAGACATCAGAAGTAGGAGACGACATTGAACAGGACAGGAGCCTTCCACAGAGGACCTCTGAAAAATTACCCACCAGGGTATCAAAGAGGATACTGAGACTCATCCAAACTTTGGGCAGAGTGTAGGGAATCTTATGAATGAAAGGGCAGATAGAAAGACTTTGAGGGGATAGGAGCCACACAAGGAGAACAACAGAGCCAAAATACCAGGGCCTGCAGAGACTGATACTCCAACTAAGGACCATGCATGGAGAGGACCTAGACCAACCTGATCAAAGGAATCCCATTAGCTAGCTGCTCAGTTTCCAAGTGAGTTCCCTAATAAGGGGTACAAGGGCTGTCTCTGACATAAGCTCACTGGCAGGCTCTCTGATCAACAACTCCTGGATGGTGCAGCCTTGCCAGGTCACAAAGGAAGATGATGCAGCCAGCCTTGATGAGATCTGATAATCTAGGGTCAGATAGAAGGGGAAGAGGTCCTCCTTTATCAGGGGACTAGGGAAAGGGCATAGAGGGAGAGTAGATGGGAATGGGAGGAGGAAAGAAAGAAAGCTGCATCAGGGACACAAAATGAATAAATTTGAATAAATAAATGTATAAATAAAATTAAATTTAAAAAGCTGATGTAGGTAATAAATATGAATCATGAAAAACAACAACAAGAAAATGGTATGGTACTGGTATAGAACTGAATGGAGGAACAATGGAGTCTAATCAAAGACCCTGAAATAAACACTCCTCACACCTATGGACACCTCATTTTTTACAAAGAAGCCCAAACTATACAATGGAAAAAAGACAGCATCTTCAACAAGTGGTGCTGGTGTAATTGGATGTCTACATGTAAAATAAAAAAAAAATGCAAATTGATCCATACTTATCACAAAAGTAAACTTACACAAAAGTAAAGTCCAAGTGTTTCAAAGACCTCAACATAAAACCAGATACACTAAACCTGGTAAAAGAATAAGTGGAGAAGAGCCTTGAATGCTTTCGCACAGGAGAGAGCTTCCTGTCAGTCTTAACTTTAATGAAACTCTCAGGCCTTTGTGACAGGTTATTATTCCCTGTGAGGAACCTACCTGAGAGTGTTGCATCCAGTTGTAGACATGGTCTACCTTTATAGCAGTCAGCTTAAGGGTGATGAGGTATGGTCTCTTCCAATGTGGTCCCAGTTGTCTTTAAACCTAACATTTCAACATTTGTTGAGAATAAGGGGCAATATACTTTCTCAGCAGAAATCAGGATGTCATAGTCAGAGCCCATGAAGCCTGGAATGCTATTCAAATGCCAAGGTGTGGAGGTTCAGGCAATGAGTGTGTGGGAGGAAGGAGGAAGGGAGTGGTCATTAGAAGCATTTAGGTTTCTGACCCAGCTAAAGACAGGGACGAATCACATTGGCTGTACTGGTTTACATTAGCTATCAGTAAGTCCATGGCTCATAGATGTTTGGAGCACTTTGTGGTCTTCATCTGATTCATGGATGATGTCTGTCAGACAAATGGTAATTGGCTTATACTGAGACTCAGACATGGGACAAGTGGATGAGGTGCTTATTTAACCAAAGTTGAACTTGCCTTAAGTGTCTCCTAGAATCCCCCAGTCCTGCCCTGAACTTCCCAGCCCCGGGGTTAGGCTTCTTCTCCCCAAGAGGCTTTTCACTATGTAATCCCGACATTTTGCTTCTTTCCTCTCTTTCTCTTTCTTTTCTTTCTCTTTCTCTCTCTCTCTCTTTCTTTCTTTCTTTCTTTCTTTCTTTCTTTCTTTCTTTCTTTCTTTCTCTGCATTCTTTCTCTCTCTCTGCATTTCTTTTTCTCTCTCTCCTCAATGCACACAGGCTTTCTCTTTCTGCCCAACCCCCACCCTGGGCTTTTCTGTCTCCTTCTGCATGGAAACTTCACTGCTCCTGTGAAGTCTGTGAACACATCAGAGATCTTTCAATAAAACTGCCTTTATAGCTTAATTTGGCTTGAATTAGCTCATTTTATTGGTGGAGATAACCTGTCAGCTGAGACAAATATAGACTAGGAACCAAAGTTAAAGTTTTCAGACCCAAAGAAAAATCTTACATTTAGAACTTCCCCCTTAGGTATAAGCACTAGGTAGGGAAGCTTAGGCTATTGATAGGCAGAACTACTTATTTGAGGTCCATGTGACCTATGACAGGTCATGACTCTCTGAAGCTTACAGGAACTTAAAATTTACAAGAGATAAAAGATTTAATCTCTAAAAGACACTTATATACATTCATATTTTTTGTGAACATTTTTACGTATATTATCAATATCACTGTTTTTAATTGGTTTTCAGACATCTATATTGTAGAAAAAAAGCAGCAGACCAATGTCTTTGAATCATAATAAAATCTTTGACACACAGTTTTTATAGTAGTCAGGCCTTTATGAAAGTTAGATTAATAGCTACTTAAAAATTAATAGCTCATCATGAATTTGTTGATTAATAAGTTAAACATATGAACTTTTGAAGTCTTAACATTATATGCTGTCTTTAGGCTTCATTATTGTTTTTGTTTATGTTCTCAAACCCTTACAACTTACATAAACCATAAAACTTTCTCCTTTTTCAAGTCAAGCATTTACTAAGAGATACAACTGATTATGTAACTGAGAGATTTCATGTCAAATCAAATTCATATAAGTAGAAGAATAGTAAAAGTTACATGTAAACTGTTTTGTGGGTATGTCTTAGCTAATAAAAGGAGTAATAACTCGAGAAAAAACAATGTCTGTTTTTCATACATGAAATGCATTGATCAGGCAGTTGTTTCTAAACTGAAACAGCAACACTTAATCATCAACACCAACTGAGATCTGAGAAAGATAAATTTGACAGTGAGTATAAACCAAATGGCCTCTGTATTGATAAAATGACAGAGACTTACCAGCTACTTGGGTAATTACACTATGTTCTTCCTTAGCAACCTCCCTAGAAACAGAGTGGCTTTAGTTCCCAACAGTCGCACAGGAAAGCACTAACTCATTTACTGCCACACAGTGAAACATCAGCCATTGCTACCAGACCCAAAAGATCTGAGAGAATGTCCCATGGGTGAGAAAACTGATTCAGTGGCCTTCCTTGGTGAAAAGAGAAGCTGTCAATTCTCTAGTGTCCTGCGTGGCCACAGTAATTTCCTGGAGGTGAGTAAGGCAAAGGACAGTTTTGCCTATTGATTAGTGTTACCACAATCCAGGTGGAGTCATCTCTGGGGGCAACCTTAGGGCTGCCTCTAGAAAATGCCATTTTTGTTTACCACAGGAATCCCTTTTCACTAAACACTTTACATGTATTCAGGAAGTCTCTGAAGAGTCTCTGAAGGCTATCTATAAAGCATATTAATTAATTAATATGCTTTTTATTTATTTTATTTTAAAATAAATAAATAAATTTTTAATGAATATTTATTTATTTAATAAATAAAAATTTTATTTTAATAATAAATAAAAAATTTATTTAATAATAAATTTATTTAAAATAAATAAATAAATTTATTTAAATTTAAATTTAAAATAAATAAATAAATTTATTAATTTATTTTAATTTTATTTTTTGTTAGTTACTTGTTTTAGGCCTAACCTCAAAAATATATCTGAAGACTAAATGAAACTTAACGTCAATGAACTGCAATTGTTCTCAGTATGACTAAAATAATTCTTAGCATGTTGAAGAATTTGATTCTTTGTAAGGAGACTGACTATGAACTTACATGTCCTAATTATCGCCTTAGAATTTACATTTCTTCACCAACCCTCTGACAGAGAGCTAATATCCAGAATATATAAAGAACTAAAGAAGTTAAAAAGCAACAAATCAAGTAATCAATAATAAAATGGAAACAGAGCTAAACAGAATTCTAGATAGAGGAATATCGAATGGCAGAGAAACACTTAAAGAAATTATCTCTGAGGTAGGCTCCTGTCCTGTTACTTGTTTTCTCCTACATCCAAACCACCTCCCATTTGTTGTTCTAAGTAAGGATTGATCATCTTACCCTGGGTCTTCTTTCCTGTTTATCTTATTTAGGTGTAAAGATTTCATTGTGTTTATCATATTGTATAGTTCTATATAAGTGAGTATATAGAATGTGTGTCTTTTTCCTTCTGGGATACCTCACTCAGAATGATTTTTTCAAGATCCCACCATTTGCCTACAAATTTCATGATGAGACTGAAACTCCAGCAAGGACCATGGATGGATATAACCTAGAAACTCTGCTCAGATGTATTTGTAGCCCATGGTAGCTAAGTAACCAAATGGTTTCTCATAACAAGGGGAACAGGGACTAATTCTGACAGAAACTCAATGGTAGGCTCTTTGACCTCCCCAACCCCCAAGGGAAGACCAGTCCTGCTAGGCCACGGAGGAGAACTTTGCAGCCAGTCCTGAAGATACCTGATAAAAACAGGGTCGGATTAAAGGGGAGAAGGTTCCCCCCAATCAGTGGACTTGGAAAGAGGCAGGGAGGAGATGAGGCAGGGTGGGATTGGGAGGGAATGAGGGAGTGGGATACAGCTGGGATACAGAGTTAATAAAATATAACTAATAAAATAAATAAATAAATAAATAAATATAGGAAAAAAATAAAAACCTAGAAATTGAATGTAATTTAATTGCAGCATAAAAAAAGAAAGAAATGCTCAACATCATTTGCCATAAAGGAAATGCAAATCAAAACAACCCTGAGATTTCACCTTATACCCATCAGAATGGCCAAGATCAAAGATTCAAGTGACAACACATGCTGGAGAGGTTGTGGAGAAAGGGGAACCCTCCTCCACTGTGTTGAGAATGTAAACATGTACAACCACTCTGGAAATCAATATGGTACTTTCTCAGACAACTAGGAATAGTGATTCCTCAAGATCCAGCTATACCACTCCTAGGCATATATCCAAAAGAGGCTCAAGTACACATTAAGGACATTTGTTCAACCATGTTTATAGCAGCTTCGTTTTTAATAGCCAGTAGCTTGAAACAACCCAGATGGCCCTCAACTGAAGAATGGATAGAGAAATTGTGGTACATCTACACAATGGAATATTACTCAGCAATCATAAACAAGGAAATCATAAAATTTGCAGGTAAATAAATGGTGAGAACTGGAAAAGATCATCCTGAGTGAGCTATCTCCGAAGCAGGAAGACATACATGGTATATACTCACTCATATATACATATAATATAGGTTAAACCTACTAAAATCTGTACACCTTAAGAAACTAATATAGAGGGAGGACTCTGGCTAAAATGCTCAATCCCCATCTGGAAAGGCAAAGAGGATGGATATCAGAAGAAGAAGAAAACAGGAAAAAAATTTAGGAGCTTCCCATAGAGGGCCTCTGAAAGGCTCTGTCCTGTAGACTATCAAAGAAGATGTTGAGAATTATGACCAAACTTTGGGCAGAATACAAGGAATCTTATGAAAGAAGTCGGAAATAGTAAGAGCTGGAGAGGACAGGAGGTCCTCAAGGAGAGCAACAGAACCAAAAAATTTGAACACAAGGGTCTTTTGAGAAACTCATACTCCAACCAAGTACCATGCATGGAGATAACCCAGAACCCCTGCACATATGTAGCCCATGGCAGTTCAGTGTCCAAGTGGGTTCCATAGTAATGGGACAAGGACTGCTTCTGACATGAACTGATTGGCCTGCTCTTTGATCATCTCCCCCTGAGGGGGGAGCAGCCTTACCAGGCCACAGTGGAAAACAATGCAGCCATTCCTGATGAGACCTAACAGACTAGGATCAAAAGTAAGAAAAAGAAATCCTCCCCTACCAGTGGACTTGAGGAGGGGCATGCATAGAGAAGGGGCAGGGAAGGATGGATTGGGAGACGAGGAGAAAGTAGGGAACTACAGGGGTGGATATAAAGTAAATAAAGTTTAATTAAAAATAAAATTAAGTTTTTTCGAAGATGGTGTCAGCTAGTGTGCAGCTTAGCTGAAGGGGAGAGGACCCGCAATGCGGAAATTGGTGAGTGAAGGGGCTGATCAACCCAGAACAGAGTTATCTAGACTTCCAAGAAGAAAGAGACTAACCATGATCTGAGTCCATCTAGAATCAGGTCAAGGCAGACTCCTCCGGGAGGAGACACCTGGAGAGATGATCCCCAGGCACTTCCCAGCACCCAACACCCTACTCCCTCTTTGGAGGAGGCAGGGTCATCCAGCAGGCTCTGCCAGAGACCACACTGTCTGTACCTCAGCCAGAGTGAGAGCTGCAGCTCCCACCAAAAAACAAACAAACAAACAAACAAACAACCCAAGATCAGGGCTGAGAAAACCCAATCCTTTCAGGCACATCCCAGAGAACTAGGACGCCTCCATAACTCTGCCCCGGCGGGGCAGAAGGATAGAGAGGCACACAGTGGCTTCACAGTGCCCAGACACCAGTGCTGCCTCCTGCTCCTAGCAAACAAACTTCAGCTAGGGATCTGGGACTGTGGTCATTCAACACCACCTGAGGCTCTCCAGGGTCCAGCACAATAAGGTCTAGCACCAAGTCCTAACACCTGCGGCGCCCCCTACCCCTGGCAGAGAAACCCCAGCTCAGGATCAGAACTGAAGAAGTCCCAACCCCTTCTGGCACTTCCCTGAGAGAGCCTCCATAAACTTGCCCAAGTGGAGGGGAAGGTCAGAGGGGAAGGACAGAAAGGCAACCTGCCACAGGACACAGCACCCACTCTCCAGTTCACCCAGTGGCCCCTGGCAGAGAAACCTGAGTTCTGGATCTGAAGACACTCAACCCTAATTGGTACTCTCCCGGAATCATCAAACATAGGTTCTGGCAGAGAGATCTGGGCCCGGGATCTGGGATTGAGAACACTCAACCCAACTCTTTCCCATGCTACCCTGGGCCCACCTAACATAACCACTCCTGGCAGAGGGAAAGGACAGAGAGGCAGCACACAGGAAAGGTGGACTCCGAGTCCTGCTGCCAGAGTGCCACAGAGCTGACTGTTAGCCTACCCATGCATTTTCCCGCAGCAAGACCAAACCAGAAAGTTGAGAGAAGGGGAACCCCCATGCATTCCAATTGGTCCTGCAAGGGAGTGAGTGAGCCTTCTAGGGAGAGTTTGCCCCAGACACAGGGCCTCTCCACACAAGCAACCAGATGAGATCCCTGCCACCCACACCCCTTGTGTGGGTATCATAGGGGTTCTTGGGATAGCGACCCCAACGTTGAAGCCTCTGCCTTGTGGATCCACCAGTGTAATCCAGGCAAACAATCCCTGGATCCCAGACATAACTGTATAATGGTGGCCTGCAGGCCACAGCAATAGTCAAAGAATCCGTACATGCACACTGCGCCCTCTAAAAGCACATGCAAATAGCGCCAGTGTCACATTCCTTACTTAGGCAAAACTGAAACCACAATGCACACTCCCAAACCAGTGTACCTCTCTCATCTTCCTGATAAAACAGTCCAGAAAACAGAAAAAAGATGATCATAGCCCGAACTACAAACTTGAGGAACAAACAGTGAGGGGTATAAATAACCAGATGGCTAGAGGCAGATGTAAGAACACACCCAACAAAAATCAGGACATAATGACCTCACCAGCAACCCCACAAACCAATGGACACTTCAATTCACTAGATATACAAGAAAACGACCTCAAAACTATGTTTTTCCAGGTATTAGAGGCCCATAAAGATGAAATGAACAAAGCCCTCAGAGAAATAGTCAAAGAAATTGAGACTAACCAAGAGGAAACAAATAGAGCTCTCAGAGAAATGACCACGAAAAGTGAGGCAAACAAAGAGGAAATGAACAAAGCTCTCAAAGAAATGTCCATACAAATGAAGGGAAATAAAGAAGAAATAAACAAAACTCTCATAGAAATACAGGCAAATATAGCCAAAGAAGTAGAGGCACAATTAGTGATATATAGAGAGGAAATGGACAAAAAAACAGAAGCCGTCATCTGAAAGCAGGACTCCACATTCAAACAGATGAAGGAAATGGTGCAAGACATGAAAACAGAATTAGAATCAATAAAGAAAACACAAATAGAGAAAAACCAGGAGCTGGAGAACATAGAGAAAAGATCAGGAACTACAAAGGTAAGCATCACCAACAGAATACAAGTGATGGAAGAAAGAATCTCAGGAGATGAAGATACACTTGCAGAAATTGACACATCTCTCAAAGAAAAAATAAAATCAGAAAATTTCCAAACACAAAACATCCAAGAAATCAAGGACACCATGAAAAGACAAAATATAAGAATAATAGGAGTAGAAGAAAAAGAAGACATCAGGTTCAAAGGTCCGGAAAATATTTTCAAGAAAATTATAGAAGAACATTTTCCCAACTTAAAGAAAGAGATGTCCATAAACATACAAAAGGCCTACAGAACTCCAAGTAGACTAGACCAGAAAAAAAATTCTTCATGTCACATCATAGTCAAAACACTGAACCTACAGAACAAAGAAAAAATTCTAAAAGCAGCAAAGGTAAAAGGCCAAGTAACATATGAAGGTAGACCAATCAGAATCACACCAGATTTCTCAACAGAAACTATGAAAGCCAGAAGGGCCTGGACAGAAATCATGCAGTCCTTAAGGGACCACAGATTCCAACCCAGACTGCCATACCCAGCAAAACTTTCAATCAACATGGATGGAGAATTCAAAATATTTCATGACAAAACCAAATTTAAACAATATCTACATAGTAGCCCACTTCTACAGAAGTTACTAGAAGGGAAACTCCAACCCAAAGAAAACAATTACATCTAAGGAAACAGAGGAAATACATAACTACACAGCAGCAGCAACAACAACAACAACAAAAGAATACAAGCAATGAAACTCAGCAAAACCACCAACCTCACATCAAAAGAAAAGTAACAATTGTTGGTCACTAGTATCTATCAACATCAACGACGCAACTCCCCAATAAAAAGATACAGACTAACAGAACGGTTGCAGAAAGAGGATCCAACATTCTGTTGCATCCAAGAAACACACCTATGCAACAAAGATAAACACTAAAAGTAAACACTACCTGGAAAAATGTTTTTAAAACAAATGCTTCCAGAAAACAAGCTGGAGTAGCCATCTTAATATCTTAATAGACTTTCAACCAAAGGTAATCAAAAAGATAAGGAGGAGCACTATATTCTCATCAAAGGAAAAAAAATCCACCAAGAGGACATCACAATTTTGAATATCTATGCCCCAAATACAAGAGCACCTACATTTGAAAATGAAACATTATTAAAGCTTAAATCACACATTGATCCTAATGCCTTAATAGTGGGAGACTCCAACACCCCACTCTCACCAAGGGACACATCAACTAGACGGAAAAAATATAGGGAAATAAAGGCACTTACAGAGTCCCTAAATCAAATGGACCTAATAGATGTCTACAGATCTTTTCACCCAACTCAAAAGAGTATAACTTCTTTTCAGCACCGCATGGAACCTTCTCCAAAATAAACCATATAGTTGGTCTCAAAGCAAGCCTCAACAGATACAAAAAGATTGGAATAATCCCTTGTATTCTCTCTGACCACCAGAGACTAAAGCTGGATCTCAACAACAACAGAAATAACAAAAAGCTGACACACACATGGAAACTGAACAACTTGTTACTCAATGACAGCTGTATTAAGGAAGAAATAAAAAAAGAAATTAAAGACTTCCTAGGATTCAATGAAAATGAAGGCACACCATACCCAAATTTATGGGACACATTGAAAGTAGTGCTCAGAGGAAAGTTCATAGCACTAAGTGCCTTCAAGAAGAAATTTGTAACATCACATACATACCCCTTACTGGCCCAACTGAAAACCCTAGAAAAAAAAGAAGCAGAAACACCCAAGAGGAGCAGACGGCTGGAAATAATCAAACTCGGGGCTGAAATCCATCAATTAGAAACAAATAAAACTACTTAAAGAATCAATGAAAGAAAAAGCTGGTTCTTTGAGAAAATCAACAAGATAGACAAACCCTTAGCCAAACTAACTAAAAAGCAGAGAAAATCTATCCAAATCAACAAAATCAGAAATGAAAAGGGTGACATCACTGCAGACACTGAGGAAATTCAAACAATCATTAGGTCATATTAAAAAAGCCTATATGCCACAAAATTTGAAAACCTAAATGAAATTGGCAATTTTCTTGATAGATTCCATCTTCCAACATTAAGTCAAGATCAGGTAAAAAGACTGAATAGCCCTATATCTCCCAAGGAAATTTGAGCAGTCATTAACAGTCTCCCCTCCAAAAAAAGCCCTGGGCCAGATGGTTTCAGCACAGAATTCTACCAGACCTTCAAAGAAGTACTAACACAAATTCTCCTCAAACTATTCCACAAAATAGAAACAGAAGGAACATTACCAAACTCTTTCTATGAGGCCACAGTCACCTTGATACGTAAACCACACAAAAACCCAACAAAAATGAGAACTTCAGACCTATCTCTCTTATGAACATTGACACAAAATTACTCAATAAAATACTTGCAAACCGAATCCAAGAACACATCAAAGATATCATCCACCATGACTTAGTAGGCTTCATCAACATACAGAAATCCATCAATGTAATCCACCACATAAACAAACTGAAGAAGCAAAACCACAGGATCATCTCCTTAGATGCCGAAAAAGCACTTGACAAAGTCCAACACCCATTCATGTTTAAAGTCTTGGAGAGATCAGGGATACAAGGCACATATCTAAACATAGTAAAGGAAATATACAGCAAGCCTATAGCCAACATCAAACTCAATGGAGAGAAACTTAAATCAATCCCAATGAAATCAGGGACAAGACAAGGCTTCCCACTCTCTCCATACCTCTTCAACATAGTACTTGAAGTCCTAGCCAGAGCAATAAGATAACTAAAGGACATCAAGGGGACACAAATTGGAAAGGAAGAGGTCAAAGTGTCACTATTTGCAGATGATATGATAGTATACATGAGCGACCCCAAAAATTCAACAAGAGAACTCCTTCAACTGATAAACACTTTCAGCTAAGTGGCAGGATAGAAAATCAACTAAAAAAAATCAGAAGCCCTCCTGTATATCAAAGACAAAAGGGCCAAGAAACAAATTAGGGAAACAATACCCTTCACAATAGCCACAAATAATATCAAGTACCTTGGGGTGACACTAACCAAGCAAGTGAAAGATCTGTTTCAGAAAAACTTCAAGTCTCTGAAGAAAGAAATTGAAGAAGATATCAGAAGATGGAAAGATCTCCCGTGCACATGGATTGGTAGGATTAACATTGTGAAAATGGCCATCCTGCCAAAAGCAATCTACAGATTTAATGCAATTCCCATCAAAATACCAACTCAGTTCTTCACAGACCTTGAAAAAAGGATTCTCAGCTTCATATGGAGAAACAAAAAACCCAGAATCTCTAAAACAATCCTGTACAACAACAGATCATCTGGAGGTATCTCCATCCCCGATCTCAAGCTGTACCACAGAGCAATAGTAATAAAAACTGCATGGTATTTGCATAAAAACAGAAAGGAGGATCAATGGAACCGAATAGAAGACCCAGAAATAAAACCACACACCTATGAATACTCGATTTTTGACAAAGAAGCCAAAACCATTCAATGGAAAAAAGACAGCATCTTCAACAAATAGTGCTGGTCCAGTCGTGCTGGATGTTTACATGCAGAAAAATGAAAATAGACCCATATTTATCACCCTGCACAAAACTAAAGTCCAAGTGGATCAAAGACCTCAACATAAAACCAGATATGCTAAATCGGTTAGAAAAAAGTGGGGAACAGCCTAGAACTCATTGGCACAGGATACAACTTCCTGAACAGAAACACCAACATCAACAACAACAGGCTCTAAGAGCAACAATCAGTAAATGGGACCTCATGAAACTGAAAAGCTTCTGTAAAGCAAAGGACACCGTCATCAAAACAAAACGACTGCCTACAGATTGGGAAAGAATCTTCACTAACCCTTTATCTGACAGAGGGCTAATATCCAGTATATACAAAGAACTAAAAAAGCTGAAAAGCAGCAAACCAAGTAATACAATTAAAAAATGGGGAACAGAGCTAAACACAGAATTCTCGACAGAGGAATATTGAATGGCAAAGAAACACTTAAAGAAATGCTCATCCTCATTAGCCATCAGGGAAATGCAAATCAAAACAACCCTGAGATTTTAACTTACACCCATCAGAATGGCCAAGATGAAAAACTCCAGTGACAGCACATGCTGGAGAGGTTGTGGAGAAAGGGGAACCCTCCTCCACTGCTGGTGGGAATGTAAACTGGTACAACCGCTTTGGAAATCTATCTGGTGCTTTCTCAGACAATTAGGAATAGTGCTTCCTCAAGACCCAGCTATACCACTGCTAGGTATATACCCAAAATTTGCTCAAGTACACAAAAGGGATACTTGCTCAATCATGTTTATAGCAGCTTTATTTGTAATAGCCAGAACCTAGAAACAACCTAGGTGTCCATCAACCTTCTTCAGTGTACAGGGAATCATATGAAAGAAGGGGAGTTACTATGATGGTGAAAGGATAGAAGCTCCACAAGGACCAAATATATCTGGGCACAGGGACATTTCTGAGACTGACATTCAACCAAGAACCATCTATGGATATAACCTAGAACCTCTGCTCGGATGTTGCCCGTGGTAGCTCAGTAACCAATTGGTTTCCCATAGTAAGGGGAACAAGGACTATTTCTTACCGGGACTCAATGGCTGGCTCTTTGTCCTCCCATCCCCCATGGAAGGAGCAGTCCTATTAGGCCACAGAGGAGGACTTTGCAGATATCTGATAAAACAGGGTCAGATGAATGGGGAGGACGTCCCCCCATATCAGTCGACTTGGAAAGGGGCAGGGTGGAGATGAGGGAGGGAGGGTGGGATTGGGAGGGAATGAGGGAATGGGATACAGCTGGGAAACATAGTTAATAAAATGTAACTGATAGGAAAAAATAAAATTAAAAAAAATTAAATTAAATTAAAATTAAAAAAAGTTACATTTCTTGAAATGAAGCTCTTTTTCTATCAAAATAATTATAAATAGAGTCAATTATAAATTATAAATACAGTCAATAAATTATAAATTATACAGTCAATAAAGAGACTGCGAATCTTTATTTTTGATCTATTTTTAGTGCATCATTACAGAATATCATAGCTTCTTGTGTGGCTCAGTGTATCAAATTATCTAAAGCTTAACAAACATAGCAAAGACAAAGGCCAAATATACAGTTTCGCATCAATTTCTGCTTTCGTGCATATTATTTATGGATGGAGAGATTCCAAATGTTCTTGTCAAATTCCTAGGCCATTGTCTTTCTACATGATTCGGTAAGAATACTTCAGTTTTAGGTGCTCACAAATATGGCCCCAACTCCTTAGTTTTTTATCTTTTCCCCATACATTAAATTTTTCTTTTATCCATTTTCATCCCAGTTCATCTATTATTCATTATCTAGAATAATACATCTCTAAGACATCTTAGTCTGTCAAAAACTCTGGTCATATCTTATCTCACACCCATCTTCTGCTGTTTACTTTAGTCAGAAAGAGCAAAGGGTCCCTTGATTGAGAAATAAAAAAAATATATATTTTTAATCATTCTATCCCTTTCAGTGTTGTTTTGAAAAATTTTATAAGCCTTATATTTATGGTTTCTTTCCTCATCTGTTACATGTATTCTCAACACAAGGATTATCATACAAAAACACAGACTTATCCAAAGTATCTGGGAGATGGACTGTTATTCAAAACATCTATGTCTGTTTAACAAGAGTTGAATCCAAGTTACAAATGCAGTATGCTGTATTAAATTGAGATTTCCTGTACATGGGTTTTCAACCAATAACTGTCATGCTATTAGTTTCAAATTACCTTTTTGTTACAGGTTTTACAGATCTACAGAAAGTCTACATAATAATTTTACAAATCTTAAGATAAGTTTTATACTTCAGCAAATTTTTTAGAGTTTAAGCAAAATCAAAAAGTGCATTAGATGAGCAACAGTCATTCCAATTGGGAATAGTCTATCTCTTTGTCTTGTTTTGCTTTCCTTTCTCTGTCACATAGTAATGTGTCCCACTTGACACTGGACAGAGATTTTGATGCACACATTTATATGCATGCTTGGGTCTTAAGGAGGGGGAGCCAACTTCCGACTCCAGAGGAAGCTTTTCCTTGAAGTAGTCCTGATGAGACCTGATCAGCTAGGTTCAGATAGTAGGAAGGAAGACCTCTCTTATCAATGGAATAGGGAAGGGGCAGAGGGGAAGAGGGAGACGGAGGGTGGGGCCAGGAGGATATGAGGGAAGGGGCTACAGCTGTCATACAAAGTGAATAGATGGTAATAAATAATAATGATGAAGAAAAAGTTTAAAAAGTAAATGTTCCTTTTACTTTTCATTTATGACAACACATTTCTTTTATTGTCACAAAACTAAAGATAGTTGGTTGCAAGGATGGTTCAGTGATTAGCTACGGTAGGATGAGGACTGGAGTTGGATCTCCATAAACAATGAAAATTCCTGGTGAGTATTGTGGACCATTAGCAATTCCAGCCTTTGAATGCTTAGACAAATCTCCAGAGGAAGGTGTAGGGAGAGTAGCTGTAAGAGCGAGCTCTCCATTTTACTGATTGGGAGACCTTTTCTCAATGAATAGGATGACAGTATGATTGAGGATGATTTCCAGCATCAGCCTCAGTACTCCACAAAATCATGCGGGACCTTGAATATGTAACCCGCACATGTGAGTGTATGTGTGTGTGTGTGTGTGTGTGTGTGTGTGCGTACTTTGTCAACTTGACATAAACCACAGTTATCTCAAATGATCCTCAGCTAAGAAAATTGCAATCCTGAATGGTATACAAAACCAAGCAGATTTGCTTGATTTCACGCTCTTCTATGGTCCTGGCTTCAGTTCCTGCCTCCAGTTTGCTGCTTTGAGTTTCTTCCCTAATTTCCTTTCATGATAGACTACTAAATGTAAAGTTAAATAAAACCTTTTCTCCCTGCCCCTCCAGATTGCTTTTGGTCATGGTGTTTATCAGCACAATATAAATCAAACTAGAATACATGCAAATAACATACAAGAAAATGGGAAGTTAACAATGAAATAAATGAAAGTTGCCTAGCAAAAGGTTAAATATTCATATTTCATCATTTTTATTTGTCCTGACATTTAAAGAGAAAAATAAATAACTTTACATAAATTTGTTCATTACCATACACTAGTTTTACTTATTTAATATGACAATACTTTGTTACTATTTAATTCATTAAAAATAAAATTTATAATTTATGACCACTTAAAAATTATAATGTAGAAGTACCTGTCATTATGTGACTATGGTAATTCACATGACGTTATTGTATGGAAAGTGGTCATCCTTCTGACTTAGACCGATGAGGTGATCACTTCATGTTCTGCAACATAGACTGTCACTGCTCCCTTTCTGCAGCTTGATGGGTTTATTTTATCTAGATTATTTATACACCACTCCTGCCCAGTTGTTAAATCCACATTAAGTGTTACTTACATATAAATTTCTAATTCACAGTGAGATGATGGAGAGGAGGAGATTTCATCTCAAATGCCATTTGTAATGCAGCCTAGTTTCTGTTCAGAAAGATGCTTTATTTAAGTACATGTAAACTTATACACACATATATGAGTATATCTCTATATATTGATAAACATGAATATATGCATGTATATGTTCACACACTATATTGGCTTTTGGTGTTTTTTGGCTTTTTAAATTTTTTTTTATTAATTACAGTTTATTCACTTTGTATTCCAGCTATAGCCCAATCCCTCATTCCTTTTCAATCCCACCGTCCCTCTCTCACCTCCTCCCATGACCCTCTCCAAGTCCACTGATAGGTCCTCCACCCCTTTCATCTGATCCTGTCCTATCAAGTCTCATCAGAACTGGCTGCATTGTCTTCCTCAGTGGCCTGGAAAGGCTGCTCCCCTGTAAGCGGGAGGTGATCAAAGAGCCAGGCAGGCAATGAGTTTCTGTCAGAGACAGTCCCTGTTCCCCTTACTAGGAAAAACACTTGGAGACTGAGCTGCCATGGGTTACATCTGAGCAGGGGTTCTAGGTTATATCCTTGGTCCTTAGTTGGAGTATCAGTCTTCAAAAAGACCCCTGTGCCCAGATATTTTGGTTCTGTTGTTATCCTTGTGGAGCTCCTTTCAACTCCAGGTCTTACAATCTTCCCCTTCTTTCATAAGATGCCCTGCACTCTGCCCAAAGTTTGGTTATAAGTTTCAGCATCTGCTTTGATACGTTGCTGGGAAGAACCTTTCAGAAGCCCTCTCTGGAAGGCTCCTGTCTTGTTTCCCTTTTTTTCTTCCTTCTTCCAATGTCCATCCTGTTTGTCTTTCTGAATAAGGATTGATCATCTTACCCCGGGTCTTCTTTCTTGTTTATCTTCTTTAGGTGTACAGTTTTTAGTATGTCTATCAGATATTACATGTCTAATATCCTCTTATAAGTGAGTATATACCATGTGTGTCTTTCTGCTTCTGGGATACCTCACTCAGGATGATATTTCCTAGGTCCTGCCATTTGCCTGCAAATTTCATGATTTCCTTATTTTTAAATGCTGAGTAGTATTCCATTGTATAAATGTACCACAATTTGTGCAGTCATTCTTCAATACAGGGACATCTGGGTTGTTTCCAGGTTCTGGCTCTTATGAATAGAGCTGCTACGAACATGGATGTGCAAAAGTACTTGTGTGCTTGAACATATTTTGGATATATGCCTAGGAGTGGTATAGCTGGATTTTGAGGATGCATTATTCCAAATTGTCTAAAAAAGCGACAGATTGATTTCCAAAGTGGTTGTGTAAGTTTACATTCCCATCAGCAATGGAGGAGGGTTCCCTCTTTCTCTGCATCCTCTCCAGCATTTATTGCCTCTTCAGTTTTTGATCTTAGCCATTCTAATGGGTATAACGTGAAATCTCATTTTGATTTGCATTTCCATGATGACCAAGAACACTGAGCATTTCTTTAAGTGTTTCTCTGCAATTCGGTATTATTCAATTGAGAAATCTCTGTTTAGCTCTGCACCCCCCCCCTTTTTTGCTTTAAATTGAAAAAAAAAAAAATCACATGATTTTTATTTATCTTCAAAGGGAATGAGAGGCAGTTTATTCTAAGGCAAAATACGAAAGAATGTGGCTCAGGAATACAAATTTATATCATAAGCTCTACTTTTCTAATGTACAAGAGGCTTCATTGTCTTTTTTTAATTAAAATTTTATTTTTATATATTATCATTTTTTCATTTTTATTCCAACTGTAAACCCCTCCTTCATTCCCACCCCATCCCAACCTCCCTTCCTCATTTCCTCCCATGCCTTCTACAAATCCACTGATTGAGGAGGTCCTCCTCACCTTCCATCTGACTCTAGCTTATCAGGTCTGATGAGGACCATTTGTATTGTCCTCCTCTGTGACCTGGCAAGACTGCTCCCCACTTAGGAGTAGGTGGTCAAGGAGCCAGTCACTGAGTTCATATCAGAAATTGTCCCTGTTCCCCTTACTAGGCAACCCACTTAGACACTGAGCTGTCATGAGCTACATCTGAGGAGGGATTCTAGGTAACATCCATGAATGGTTCTTGTTGGGAGTATTAGTATCAGAAAAGACCCCTGTACCCAGATTTATTTTATTTTATTTTATTTTATTTTATTTTATTTTATTTTATTTTATTTTATTTTATTTTATTTTATTTTGATTCTGTTTTTCTCCCTGTGGAGCTCTTGTTCTCTCCAGTTCGTAATATCTCCTCCTTTTTCCTAAGATTCTCTGCACTCTGTCCAATGTTTGGTTATGAGTCTCAGCATCTGCTTTGATATACTGCTGGGTAGAGTCTTTCAGAGGCCCTCCGTTTTAGCCTCTGTACCCCCTTTTTGAATTGGATAACTTGATTTGTTGCTTTTTAACTTTTTGAGAACTTTATATATTCTGGATATTAGCCCTCTGTCATATATAGAGTTGGTGAAGATCCTTTCTCAGTCTGTAGGCTGTCATTTTGTTCTGATGACAGTGTCCTTTGCTTTACGGAAGCTTTTCAGTTTCTTAAGGTCCCATTCATTGATTATTGATCTTAGATCCTATGCTGGTGGTGTTCTGTTCAGAAAATTGTCCCCTTTGCCCCTGGGTTCAAGGATCTTCCCCACTTTTTCTTCCAACAAATTTAGTGTGTCTGGATTTATGTTAAGATCTTTGATCCACTTGAACTTTAATTTTGTGCAGTGTGATAGATATAGGACTATTTGCATTTTTCAACATGTGAACTTCTAGGTAGTTTAACACCATTTGTTGAAGATGCTGTCTTTTTTCCATTGTATGTTTTTGGCATCTTTGTTAAAAATCAGGTGTCCGTAGGTGTGTAGGTTTTTTTCTGGGTCTTCAATTCAGTTCCACTTTTCACCAGCCTGTTTCTTTTTTAGTACCATGCAGTTTTTATTACTGTTGCTCCATAGTACAACTTGAGATGAGGAATGGAGATACCTCCAGTAGACCTTTTATTGTAGAGGATTGTTTTAGTTATTATGGGGTTTGTTTATTGTTGTTATTCCATATAATACTGAAATTGTTCTTTCAAGTTCTGTAAAGAATTGTGTTTGTATTTTAATGGAATTCCATTCAATCTATAAATTGCTTTTGGTAAGATGGTCATTTTTTAAAATTAATTGCAGTTTATTCACTTTGTATCCCACCTGTAGCTCCCTCCCTCTTCCTGTCCCAATCCTACCCTCCCTCCCTCTTCTCCATCCATGCCCCTCCCCCAGTCCAATGATAGGGGAGGTCCTCCTTCCATTTCTTCTGAGCCTAATCTATCAGGAGTCATTAGAAAAGGTTGAAAACAGAAAACAGGACCAGAGCCTACCACAGAGGGCCTCTGAAAGAATCTACCCAGCTGTGTATCTAAACAAATGCTGAGACCTACAGCCAAACTTTGGGCAGAGTTCAGCGAATCTTATAAATGATGATGTCCAGTTTTACTATGTTAATCCTACCAAAACATGAGCATGGGAGATTTTTTTCTGTCTTCTAATAGTTTAGGACTAAAGTGTTTTTATCATTTTTTAAATGATACTGTAAGAGAACAGTTTTTGAAAATCTTTACAGTATTATTTGTTATTATGTAAACAATGATAGTTCAAAATAATTCATAAGAGTTCAAAATGCAAAGAAAAGAACTATAAAGAAATGTACTCCCTAACTGCCTCTCGAATTTACTAATTAAGAAGACATATTTAACAAGAATTCCTTTTACTTTCCTTTCTGTTTCCTTCAGGTTTTGAGTGACAGCTTCATTGTTGCATTTTGCTTATCTTGTCTTTAGTGTTGATGACAAGGAGAAGTTCTAGTGTGTCACAACTGTAAGGGTCAAACAGCAAATTTTTATTATTTTTAAATGTACATTCCAGTAACTCTTAGGAAACTCTTCACAGTTTACAAACATCACCATTACCAAGTATGTATGTAAATATATACATGTAAATATACATACAGATATATATATATATATATATATGAATTTATGCCACTCTCAACATTGTCCAGAGAAGCTTGTATTCATACAGATACTCACATCTTTCAAAAAGCCAGGAATTATGTGAACCACATATACCAACCTTTTACCTCCATTCTCAAGCTCAGTGAACATCACAGAAGACGATGTATAGAAAAATATAAGGGCTGGAAGCTAAAGAGGAGTGGTGTGAAATTTTTTTCATCTGGAAATTCCTTGACTGCTGTATCTGAAATCACAACAGCTGAGCTTACCTGCATAAAGACTGCTCCAGGCCAAAACAGGCAAAAACTTCACAATGAAGAGAGGCTAGCCTTCTGAGGTCCCAGCACAAACAAAGAGCTATTGTTGGCAGTTAATAGAGGAAGAGTCTTCATTATTTAAAATTCTTCATTGTCGTGTGCTATGCAAAGGCTTCTGTCAGGCAGACATTTGAGATGCTCTCATTTGAGCCTATTTCATGCATCTGAAAAGGCCTCCTGTCCTAGAATCATAGAGCGGGTTCTGCACTGCTTAGTTTTTTTTCAACTTGGTACAAGTTAGAATAATCTGGAAAGAAGTAACCTTAGCCCATGGATTCCATCCATTGGCCCATAGGCAACTCTGTAGGGCACTTTCTTGATTAATGATTAGTGTGGCAGGACGTGTACAGCTTTGGTAGTGCTACCCATGGTCATGGGTTGTGAACGAAAGCAGACTGAGCAAGCTATGGGGAAGAAGCTACTAAATAGTATTACTCCTTGGCATCTGCTTCAGAGTCTGCCTTGTCTTGAGTTCCTACCTTCAATTCCTTAAGAGTCTGCAATTTGTAAGCTGAAATAAACCCCTTTCTTTCCAAGTTGGTTTTGATTTTTTTTTTATAATAGAATGTAGATTAGGAAAATTCCCCTGTGAGGCCTTTGCTCTATCAGTTATATTGCCCAGCATTATTTTTCTTTGAAACTTCTTTCTCATTTAGTGTTAGGGTAAAACAAAAGATATACTGAATTGTCCTATTGCATATACCTGATTTATCTCCTAAAATACAAATTTACAAATCTTTTTAAAAAGCAGCTTTATTTGTAATAGCCAGAACCTGGAAACAACCCAGATGTCCATCAACAGAAGAATGGGTACAGAAATTATGGTATTTCTACACAATGGAATACTACACAGCAATCAAAAAGGAGGAAATCATGAAATATGCAGGCAAATGAGGGGATCTAGAAAACATCATTCTGAGCGAAATATCCCAGAAGGAGAAAGACAAACACGGTATATACTCACTTATATAGACCTATAAGATATGATAAACATAATGAAATCTATACACCTAAAAAAGATAATCAAGAGAGCGGACATGGGGTAAGAGGATCAATCCTCATTTAGAAAGACAGATGGGATGTGCATTGAACGCATGACAGGGGTCTACTGAGCGCATCTGAAAGCCTCTAACTAGCAGTGTTTTCAAAGCAAAGACTCATGACCAAACCTTTGGCAGAGTACAGGGAATCATAAGAAAGAAGGGGAGTTAGTCTGATGGGGAAAGGATAGGAGCTCCACAAAGACCAAATATATCTGGGCACAGGGTCTTTTCTGAAACTGACATTCAACCAAGGACCATGTATGGATATAACCTAGAACCTCTGCTCAGATGTAGCCTGTGGTAGCTCAGTAACCAATTGGTTTCCCAAAGTGAGGGGAACAAGGACTATTTCTAACAGGAACTCAATGAAGATACCTGATAAAACAGGATCAGATGAATTGGGGGAGGTCCCCCCCTATCAGTGGACTTGGAAAGGTGCACAGTGGTGATGAGGGAGGGAGGGAGGGACTGGGAGGGAATGAGGGATTGGGGCACAGCTGGGATACAGAATTAATAAAATGTAACTGAGTAACTGATAAAAATAAAAATTAAAATAAAATTAAAAAAAATAAAATAAAAAAAGTGATCTTGTCAATACAAATTAAGAAATCTTTGAGAATTTTGAGAGATAAAGGGTCTCATAGGTTTATTTTATTTTATTTTTTCTGGCCATGAAAATCATTATCTATTGTCTTTGGTTATTAACAGAAATGTAGATGGCAGAATTGCAAGGAAAACTGTTTCAGATCATGAGAAGTCCCAAAAAGCTGTTTCTTTTATAATTTTTCTTTGGAAAGAAAGTTACAAAGATACTTGCAAACTTAAATATATGTTTATTTTGCCAATAACAAAGTAAATACACTATTCTGAAAAAGGTTGTTGGCCTTGAAGTGTCCCCAAATGTGTGGATGTCAAAGGAACTGAGAAAAGCTATACAGTTGGAAATCTCTGCTACTCAAATGAGTTTTTTTTCATCAGACAAAAGTATATATTTAAAAGGAAAGATTTTTTTTAACTAGCATTCTGCAACAAAATTATAGCTTTTACATTTTTGAGCTTTTTACAACCAGGTTTTCAAATGGAGTTGTATCTATAGAATATAAAATAATGAGATTTAGCTTTATAACAAAGACAAAAAATAAGATCTTAGTTTGAACTTGAGCTTGGCATAATAGGAAAAATGTCCTGTATTTAACATATAAATATGAACAAATGGCATGTTCCTGTCTTCCAATTCATTATAACTTTTCTTTTTTTGTCAGTGAAATTAAGTTTGCCAAACTTACTTCCTAGTATATTCTGTACATGTCTGTGGGGATCTAAGAGAGTGAAAGCAGCATAGATAATGTTAGAGGCTGTTCCCCTTTTTAGTATAAATATCTCCAGAGGCCTTAGTACTTTTAGGTATGTTAATTCAAATTTCATCTCTTTATTAAATGTATCATATGAAAATTAACTATATGGAGTTTTTTTAGACCTCTGTTCTTGAGTCTTCTGAAAATATAACACCAGTCTCCATGAGGAAAGATTTTCCTCTGTGTTCATGTTTGTTTGTGAAGCCTGAAAACCTGTACTTTGACTGTACAAGTGGGAAGACAGTGCCATGACTATTCATGACTAGATCATAGTCTTGTTTTTGTCTTCATGCAGATGGATGACAGATATGAATGCATTGTCTACCAATACCTGGCATAGATTTTCTTTCCATTTTGTTTATAGATATTACATATTATAACGGTATTTCTCTATACTTCACTATGCTCTCTAGAAACAGGAAAATAGCCCATAAATAATAGAGAAGCTTAAATGAACTGGTAAACTAAACGAAGAGCAGAGTATAGAAACATACATTAATGATTTTCAGGTATGTGAGCGAATGCATTCCCATTCCTCTTCAACTGCTTTTACTAGCTATAGACATCTGCTTTAGACAATTTGAGCCCTGACTGATCCTGTGAATGCTACCAGTGACTCCTGCTAGCACATAATGTCTCTAAGTTGATACTAGAAGTTAAGTCATGAAGATTCCTTTACTCAGACAGGGGATTTTCGTGATAACAATAGTGCTTGTCATTGAATCCATTTTGAACGATCATCTCCTGAGCCCTCGAAGACAGTCTTAGAGAAGCCAGAGTTTTGTAAAGATGAAAAGAAAACAGACCAAACTTCACTGCTTTATACTTTGTTTCTAAACAAAAAGGTTCAGTTTAAACATGTTTTCTAACAATAGTTTTGACAAGAGTCAGGTATTAGAGAAACCAGAGGTAAAGTGAACCCTGGTTTTGTTGTCTCTTCTCAGATTTCATCTACTGCTTAAAAAAATAGGTTGAAAATTATTCATTCTACTGTAAAGCACCTTTTACTTACAGCAGCCAGACAGCAGAAAAAAAAAATTCAGGCATCTTGCTGTTTCAACCAGATACTTTTTTTTTTTTAAAGCATGAACCAACATGATCACTTGATTCAGCATTTTAAGAGGCCAGACCCTCTGATGAAGATTTTTTTTTGCTTGTTTGCATGTTTGTTGTTTGAGACAGAGTTTGTGTAGTCCTGGCTGTCACAGAACTCACTCTCTAGATGACACTGGCCTCAAACTCAGAGATCTGCCTGCCTATGCCTCCTGAGTGTTGGAATTAAAGGTGCATGCCACAATTATTGCACAAATCCCAGACATACGACATTTTAGTTGACCATCACCCACACACTTTTCTACCTCATCTCACTGATTTTCATGTGTACTTAAACCCTTCCAGTTTCAATATCTCCTTAAATTTATGCTCTATTTTCAAATGTGCTCTATCACCTCCCCACACCTCCCCCTTAAAGTCTTTTTTTTAATCATTCATGATCTTTTTCAATTTCCTAGGTCCTACATTTACTCCTAAATAAATATAATTCATTTTTTTCTTTACAGTAAAATAAAATTCTATGGACCACACATATGCCATTTCCATTATACATATTTCAGTCAATAAATATGAGACTGATTCCATTTTCTTCTTATTAGGGATAGAGCATCAATAAAATTGTATATACAAGTATCACAGTTATAGCATGTAGAGTTCTTTAGGCACATGCCTGGGAGCAGTATTGCTGGGTCATATGGCAGGGCTTTTTTGCAGTCTTTTGAAAAAAAACTCCATATTGATTACCATAGTGGCTTTTCCTATTGGAACTTCCACCAACAATTAAGAAGTTTGTTGTTTTTTCCCATATCCATTTACTCTCCGTTAGCAATCCACGTGCTTTTAGTATGCTATATAACAATACAAGTATATACAGTTGAAGCATGTGCCACTTGACAGTGAAAAGAGAAGAAAATGACAAAAGAAAAACATAAAGGACCACTATAAACTAATAGTACACTTAAAAGTGATGCTGCTGCATGATAACATCTTCAAGGTGTGTCTAAAAAATAATTCAGGCTTGCCAATAGTTACATCATAAATTAGAGAAAATAAAGTTGTCTATCTTATATGATGTACAATTATTACAGGAAAATGGCTACAATATTTTATTCTATTATTACTACTGAAAATTGAATAATAGTTGCAATCATATGGGTTCATTGGTCTCAGGACTGTACAGAACACATACTCTAGATGGATCCAGATTTTATGGGCATAGTGAGTAGACATCACACTGTATGACTTCTTGTAATTCTACATCCATATTTAAATTCTATTTAAAACAATGATATTGTGATTGGAGAGGAAATTTTTGTAACATATTTTGGTCAACACACACAATCCATTCAAAGTACATATTGTTTAAAATGATTAAAGACATATTAATGTTAATGGAAACATTTTCATTAAATTTGTATTCTTTATGTGTATAGTGTTTACCACATGTGTTTTTACACTACATGCATGCTTGGTGCCTGCAGAGTCCAGAAACAGAAATGGGGTATGGACACGTGTGAACCTTTGTATGAGTACTAGAAACAAAAGCCAGGTCCTTTGTAAAGGCAGCTGGTATTTTAAACAATGGCGTCATCTCTCCAACCCGTACATACATTAATCTTTACAGGGAGAAATTTAGGTACCAAATTAAAGTATATTTTGTATCTTCTTTAAAGTCAAACAGTGTGAACAATTATTGTTACAGTAACAAAAAATGTTGTTTCCCAACAAAATTTCATTAAAAATTTGTATGTTTTATGACATGTACTCTGCATTGGGGTATTGCCTGTGAAAAATTCATGTGCTTTTTATGTATGTAAGAATAAAATAGAGAGCAGTAGTCCAGTAATTTCAAGTAAGTCCTGCACTTCCAGAGGGGTTAAATTCAGTTCTTAGTTTTCATGACAATAGGCTCACACTCTGAAATTCAACTTCCAGGAAATCTGATGCCCTCACCTGGCTTCCATGGGCAACCATATGCATGTAGTTGTTCTCTCTCTCTCTCTCTCTCTCTCTCTCTCTCTCTCTCTCTGTCTCTCTCTCTCTCTCTGTCTCTTTCTCAAAAAGAATAAAAAGACACTTATAAGAAAAGATTCACAGTTTTGCCAAGAGGGACAGGAAGATGTTAAGAATTCATGTGTGTGTGCAGCAAAATATGAAAAAAAAAAAACCATCCAACTTTCTGCAAAGCCACATAGATGGAACAATCACATGCTAATTGCCTACCAATTAGAAACTGTAAAACGGATGTCAATGAACTCTCTAAATTGCTGTTATTTTCTGTTTTCATTAAGGTTTTAAAATTATCCTTTTATTCTACTCTCCAGAATTTCATTACCCTCATTTTTGTCTGAAATTATAACTCAAATCCAAATGCTTAATTAGGAAAGAAGAATGTGAAAAATCTGACAACTTCTTTTCAATAGAAAAATCTCACTGAGCAATTCAGTCCACTCAAGAGCCACTACTGCACAACTCTCCCTTAACGATCAACATTGTTCTCCATAGAGGCACTGACCTCATCAGAGGAGTGAGTCTTTCTGGGTTGGTAACTTTCTTTCAATTATTTAAATTTTAAAATCAGTTGCTGTCTGCATCATTTCTCTTAGAAGCATTCACATGCAAACTAAATGAGATCTGAGTGTAACAAAAAAAAATAGAAATAGAAAATGAAAAGATATCTAACACACACACATGTTGTCTATAACTAATCCCAGGATGTTGTTCTATATTCATTTGCACTTAATACAGCTATAATTTCCTCCAACTCTGATTTCACTTAAATTGCCACTGTATTCCTTTTGCACCATCTGAGATAAAATAACTTGGTGAAAATAAGTTACACAGAAGAGTTGTATTTTGACTCACAGTTTGTGTTATAAGCCAATAATGGTGGTGAAGTTGTGACAGTTGGAGCTTGAGGCAGCTGGTAGCACTGTATCCATAGTGAAGAGGTACAATATAAGAAATACTTTCACTCAACTCACATCATCATTTTCATACTCTCCAGGGTCTCGTGCCAAGTAATGGCATCATCTTCAGTCAATAAATCTTTCAACATTAATACATTTATCAAGGTATGTCCTATAGGCATCTCCAGAGCTCCACCTTTCAGGTGATTCTAGATGTAATCAAGTTAACAATGGTAATTAACCATCAGAACTGTTGCCCTTGACTAACTTTAAAACAGTTTTTCAGCATCTCTTTATAAAGCTACCAACTTTATACTTCATATTCTATCTTGTAATAAGAATTCCACTGAATTAATTTAAAGAAGGCAGCATCCCCTGCCCTTCATATATGATTTCCTTTGATAGCTAATAATTTTATTCATCCCTGATTTCCTGAGCATGTCTTCAGCAAGAGTCTGTGACAGGGCATGTCACTGGACTGGTGTTCTCAGAAGACTTCATCATGGTGCTTTCCCCAACTGAATCCGATGGTGAAAAGAAGCTCTAAATCAACACTATTGTGTTAATAGATAAACATTTCCTTAGATTTTTCAGAAAATCAGTCATGTGAAGACTTGTAAGACCTCTCAGAATTTATTCTTTGGATATATCCATTGAAAAGAATGACAGGAGCTGGCCTATGGAGGTCAAGATTCTCTGTGATACTCCAAAGAAATAAAACAGGAATATACATCCTGGATAACAAAGAATCTACTTCAGCTCCATTGGTTGCTTGCTCTTTGATGATTTGCTCCTGGTGATGCTGCCTTACCAGGCCACAGAGGAAGAGGATCCAGGAAGTCCTCATGACACTTGATAAGCACTAGGCAGATGGAAGAGAAGGACAACTGCCGCTTTCAGTGGACTAGGGGAAGGAGATAAAGGGGAAGAAGGAGAGAGGGTAGGACAGAGAAGAGTTGAGGGAGCTGGCTTCCATCAGGATATATAAAAAATAAATTGTAAAAAAAATAATAGAAAGGATCATCCTGAGTGAGCTGTCCCAGAAGCAGAAAGACACACATGGTATATACTCACTCATATAGACATAACATAGGATAAACCTACTAAAAACTGTACATCTAAAGAAACTAAGCAAGAGAGAGGACCCTAGCTAAAACACTCAATCCCCATCCTGAAAGGCAAAGAGGTTGGACATCAGAAGAAGAAGAAAACAGGAAACAACCTAGGAACCTGCCACAGAGGGCCTCCGAAAGCCTCTGCCCTGCGTACTATCAAAGCAGATGCTGAGACTTATGGTCAACTGTTGGGCAGAGTGCATGGAATCTTATGTAAGAAGTTGGAAATAGTAAGAGCTGGAGAGGACGGGAACCACACAAGGAGAGCAACAGAACCAGAAAATTTGAACACAGGGAACGTCCCAGAGACTCATACTCCAACCAAGGACTATTGATGGAGATAACCTAGTACTCCTGCACAGATGTAGCCCATGGCAGTTCAGTGTCTAAGTGGGTTACATAATAATGGGAAGAGAAACTGCCTCTGACATAATCTAATTGGCCTGCTCTTTGATCACCTCCCCCTGAGGGGGGAGCAGCCTTACCAGGCCACAGAAGATGACAATGCAGACACTCCTGATGTGATCTGATAGACTAAGATCAGAAGGAAGGAAAGGAGGACCTCCCCTATCAGTGGACTTGGGGAGGGGCATGCATGAAGAAGGGGGAGAGAGGGTGGGATTGGGAGAGGAGGAAGGAGCGGCTTATGGGGGATACAAAAGGAATAAAGTGTAATTAATAGTAAAAAAAAAAAAAAAAAGAATTGTTCCTTCAAAGGTAAGTGGCAGTTGCTAGGTTGCGTGATGTAGGTAGGGTATAAATTAACAAGATGTTAACTGAAAATGTATCTTTCAACATTAAGGGGTTGAACGGTCTGTATGGATAGAACATTCTAAGCCTGTTCTTTATGACAAGAATTCCCAAAGCACATAAACAGGTAGAAGAACATGTGTAGATCTCATTGCTTGCATGTACATTACCGGTTACTCTACAGCAAGAAAGAACACTTTCTTTGAGTGTACCTTAGAGCTTCATTCTTAGTGCTTTTAACAAAGGCACTAAGAACTCTAGAAATGACTGTCATTTTTCTTTGATTAAAAACCACAAGCTTATTATAAGAATAAAAACTTTCAACAGTAAAAAAAAAATAAAATAAAAACAAAATATCATTTTATTTTATTTTAGTCCTTTCTTCTCTAAGTTCTGTAAGTTGGAGTTCAAAGGCCAGAGTCACTCTCTCTAAGCAAGACTGACAACCCTTCAGGAAATTTTATTCCTTTTAAGTAATTCCTCTATCAATAGGGCATATTAGATGGTTGTATCCAGTGATATATTGATAACCAATTTTAACCAGAATTCCCCCTTACTAGTCTTCTGCCCCCTGGATTCCTTGGGTTTGCATTCTTCCTAGTTTTCCTTGCACTCAAATTGATTCCAGCTTCATATTGACATATCTTTTTTCTTACAGAATTGTTCCTGAATAACTCCACTGGTAGTCATTTAAATATTATTTAGTTACAATTTTCTTAAAAATCCTGTTACCTCTATTTTTTCTTTTGTTGGTAAAAGCAAAGAGACTCCCAGTGATTATCACCTGTTTATACTCTTTTGATTCCTTCTCTAGATTCTAACTTAATCCTTATTTATAAAAATGGATTTTTTTGCCTGCATGCATGAATGCACTGCACATCTATCTATTGTCTTCAGAATTCAAAATGTGTTATCATATCTTCTGAAATTGGTGTCATAATGATTGCTAGCCAGAGTTCAGTTCTGGGAACCGAATTCAGATCCTGCTGCAAGAATAAGTGAGCCACCTCTCTAGGTCCTCAATCTCTATTCCTAATGACAATGAAAGATTCCTGGATGTAAAGACATGTGAGTGTCTGAAAGTCCTTTACTTAACAGCAGAGTCTCAAAAGTGACTGTCATAATGGCTGCCTGAGCAACTCTCAGGACTTTCATTCTCAGAATCACAGATTCAGAGCAAAGCTCAATAATTCCTCATTGACTGTGCATCCTTTGTTTTACTAAGGGACAACCTACCTTTCCCAAGATTCTTTTCTTTTTTTATTTTTTAAATTTTTTTATTTAACTTTTATTAAATACATTTTATTCCTTTTGTATCCCCCCATAAGTCCCTCCCTCCTCCCCTCCCGGTCCCACCCTCCCCCTCCCCCCC
>REGO01000297.1:2344316-2390177 GCA_010120015.1 Rhombomys opimus
CCCATGCCTGCCCATTCCTTCAGATGATTCATAGCTGCAGCAATCCATGATGATACTCCTGTGGCTAGTCCTGAGTCCACTCTGGTAGAATTTGCTGTAACAATGGCTACTCTCAGCTGCTCCATCATAGTATCGAATTCTTCGGTCCAATTACCTAAAATATAGCAATTCCACTGATAGGGTAGGTTCTCCTCTTTGAGAAGTCATTTATTCTCCTCCTTGGAGGGTTGCTCCTGTTTCACCCTTCCCCTATTTAGATGGCATACAGAGTTCAAATCGTAATCAGTGTAAATAAAATTTTCTGTGAACTTCTATACATGCATAATCAGATGGCTTTGTCTTGTAATTTGCATTTTATGAGTTTAATTTACATGTTCATGAACTTCTATGGGTTGGGAAGCTTTTCTACCTCAGAAATAGAATTTCTTGGTCAAGCTTCATTTCTCTCCATATGCGCATACAAATATAATAGACAAAACTTTATTTCATTATATGTATCATATATAAAACCATACTTATGCTTCTAAATAAAGGTTCTTTAAACATAAAACTTATATTTATCTCAAAAATACTTTTATATTACATGTAGCAATATATTCTAAATAATTACTTGACAAATGTGTGAGCAGAATTTACAAATTTATATATTTATAGAAAATATTTATATATTTTCTGCCATAGTCAAGTTGTCTATCTGACCTAATTCTGGGACATGTTTTTTGAGAGACAGAAACAAACAAACAAACAAAAGTACTCAGAGCTACCGAAGTCATGTTTTTTTCAAAGAGAATCTACAACCATTAATTTACTATTAGCATAATCTCTAAAATAAGTGATTAACATTTGTCCTTCTATTCATATATAACTATAGCCTTCACCCTTCATCAAGGAAAGCTCTCTTTGCAGGAGAAAAAGAAACCACCACAGGAATCTACAACAAATTAACATGTAAAGTTTTGGAGTACATTTCCATTGAACACATCTTTAAAACACTCCTGGACCTATAAATCAGGGGATATTGCAGGAAAGGTGATAGAAAGAGAAAAAGCCAGAGGATGAGGGACTTTGCTATGAGACTGTATAGTACCATCAGAAGTTATATATATGCCCAAACATGATCTGAATAGTGAGGACACCAATGAGCATGTGAAACTGGGTGTGAAAAAGGCCTCAGCATTATATAAAGATCGTCATTCAACAGAGTATAAAACTGAGAATGGGAGAGATGGTCCTCCCCAGGGAAGAGAACACCAACTGGTCGTTCAGTGACAAATGCTCAGTAACACACGATAACATTATATGGACTCAACAGGTTATATTTAGGAATATATATGCATACACAAATACACATACACATGCAATAACAATTGATGAAGAAAGAAGGTTATGAATTGATGGAGAGCAGGGTAGACGATGTGGGAGTGTTTTCAGGAAAGGGAAGAGAGACATATAGTAATTAAATCACAATCTCAAAAACAAACAAACAAAAATTATACATGTCTGGGAGAAGAGAGTATATTCAGATACCTGATGAGCTCCAACCATACCTGGAGCTATGGTTGGTTGTGAGTTGCCTAATGTGGTTGCTAGGAATTGATAATGGAATATCAGTTCTTTCTGCATGGAGTGTCACATGTTTTTGTGAAACTGGGTAATAAAGTTTTAGGAAAGCTCATTTTTGTCTTCAATACTCACTATTATTATTATTATCATTATTACTATTATTATCATTATCATTCTCTCATATATTACTTCCCCACCACAGTTTCTCCTTCCTTCCTTCCCCCAGCCTCTCTTTTTTCCTCCTCTCTCCTCTAGATCTTCCCCTACCCTTAGAAAAGAACAGGCCTCCCAGGGTAACAATCAAACAGTGCATAAAGCAGAACAAGCTAAAATAAGAGCAAGCACATACCAAAACATCAAGACTGGACAAGGCAATCCAGTAGGGGTAAAAAGGTCCTAAAATCGGGAAAACACTCATGGACATCCCCTGATCCCAGTGTTTTCCATAAAAATACCAAATCACTCAGCCATACATATGCAGAGGACTTAGGTCTGGCTTAGGACTTAGGACTTAGATCAGGTTTCCTGATCTCTCAAGGTCCCAGAGTCCTGGTCACTTGATTCTATGGGTCATATTCTCATGGAGTATCCCTGACCCCTATGGTTCCTCCAATCCTTTCTCCCCAACTCCCACTAAGCCAGACTCCCCAAGCTCTACTCTGACTAATGTTTGACTGTGGCACTCTGCATATGTTCCTGTCAGTTGCCAGATGAAGTCATTCTGTTTTCTTTTATAACAGTTCTGCTAGGTTCTTATGCCAGGACACTCTGCAGGCAGGAAAAATTGTAGGTGAAAGGTTTCATGGCTGGGTTGGTGTGCCAGTACCTCCGCTTGTGGCATTGCCTTGTTAGAGAAGATGGCCGGTTCAGGCCTAGTGCTTCATATTTCTAGGAGTCTTTGCTAGGATTACTCTTATAGATCCCATGAAGTTTCCATTGCACTGTCTCTACCTGCCCCGGCAATTTCCCGAATGCCAGTGGTTTCTTATAGGATTTTTCTCCTGCCCACACACATCTGATTCCTCCTGCTCCCAATCCCATCTATCCCAAGCCTACCAATGAAATCTATTCTTTTTCCCCTTTCTGGGAAGATCATTGAAGCCCTTCTTGTTACTTAGGCCATCTGGGACTGTGGACTGGGGCATGAGTGTCTTTTGTTTTACAGCTAATATCCACTTATGAGTGAGTACATACCATATTTGTATTTCTGGACCTGGGTTACCTCACTCAGGTTGATGCCTTCTAGATCCATCCATTTGTCTGCAAATTTCATAATGTCATTGTTTTTAACAGCCGAGTAATATTCTATTATGCAAATGTTCCGCACTTTCTTTATCCAGTCTTCAGTTAAAAGATCTGTAAGTTGTTTTCAGTTTGGGGCTATTATTAACATAGCTGCTATGAATGTAGCTGAGTAAGGGTCTTTGTGATAGGATGGAGAGTCCTTTGGATATATGCCCAGAAGCAGTATAGCATCTTCAACAAATGGTGCTATTCTAATTGGATATCAGAATGTAGAAGAATGCAATAGTGATAGGTAGACCCATACCTATCACCATGCGCAAAACTAACATCCAAGTAGATCAGTATCCTCAAAAATAAAGTAAAAAATGATACACTGAACATGATAGAAGAGAAAGTGTTTGTGTCAGGGGGGTTAGTCTTAAACACATTGGCACAGGAAACAACTTCCTGAGCAGAACACCAATAGTCTAGGCACTAAGATCAACAATTAGTAAATGGGACCTCATGAAACTAAAAAGCTCTGTAAAGAAAAAGACACTGTTGATAGGACAAAACAACAGTGCACAGAATGGGAAAATATCTTCACCAATGCCACATCTGAAATAAGTATAATATCCAAAATATATAAAGAACTCAAGAAACTAAACATCAAAAAACTAAATAATCTAATTTTTAAAATGGGGTACATATCTAAGAAGAGAATTCTCAACAGAAGATTCTCAAATGGCTGATAAACACCTAAAGAAATTCAATATCTTTAACCACCAGGGAAATGCAAATTGAAACAACTTTGGGATTCCATCTTACACCTGTCAGAATGGCTAAAATCAAATCTACAAGTGATGGCTCATGCTGGCAAGAATGTGGAGCTGCTGCTGGGAGTTCAGAGTTGTAGAACAACTTTTGAAGTCAAAGTGATAGTTTCTCAGAACACTGGAAATCTATGTATTTCAAGACACAGCTTTACCACTCATGGGCACATAGCCAAAAGAAAACCCTTCAGTGGTCATTTTGTTATAGACTCAGCATCCATCTAAGCATGGTTTAGAAGTAGTTTCAATGGCGAACATTCTCAGAAGAATACAACTTTTCTAGTTAGATGCATCCTAGATGCAATTAGCCCTTCCACAGTACAAAGACTGCTGAGACCTGTGAAGAAAATAATGAATAAACTTTTGTCCCTGATGACCAAGAACCCTAAAACTGAAACTATTTGCCATTCAGTGAGTAAATAATGCCTGTTTTCTTTCCTGGTACTTCTATTACCAATTGATTTATATGGCATTTGTATGACATAAATTTGCATGTCATACATTTGTATGACAAAAGTACTCCTATGTAGCTCTCAGCCTCTTATTGTACTTGTGAAAAAGCCTTCAGCCATACTGTCTGTGATTATTTCTTTTCAATGACAATTTTACTAGACCCAGACGAATCACATCTAGATATATCTGTGAGGGCCATGCAAGAAAACATTAACTAGGGAAGGAAGACACCCTCAAAGGCAGGCTGCACCATCCCATGAGCTTGGTCCAGGATGGAACAAAAAAAAATGATGAAAATAAGAAAAATCGAGCTGGGTTTTGATTTTCCCCTTTCTCTGCTCTCTTGTTCCCTCAAATCTGAGCAAAAAGTATTGCACTGCTCTCTCTAGCAGAGAGTTGTGGTCATCTTTATTCCATCCACATCTTAAAGCCCTATACTCTCAAATTATGAGCCCCCCAAACACCTTTTCAAGTTGCTTTCTGCCAGGAAAGTAAATAGCACTGTTTCTGTATGTTGATCAATAAGGAGTCATTGGATAATGATCCTCTCTAATACATCAAAGAAATCACATTTTTAGGAGCTATTAATTTTCCCTAATATTAATTGAATTACTTCATTACTTCCAAAGAGTCATGATTGACCATTTCTGATACTAGAAAATGCTGAGCATGAATGTTGGGAAAAGGTTCCCATCGTAGAATGAAGACAAGATGCTGGAAAATTATATCTGGTCAGGAATGGAGGTTTAAATCTGAAGTCAAGAGCCAGTGATGTGGCTCAGCTGGTGAATGTGCTTGTAGCCTAGTTTGATGATCTAAGTTCAGTCCTTGGGTCTCATGTGATGAAAGGAGAGAATTGACTTCCATGAGTTTTTTTTTTTTTTTTCTAACATCCACACTCATGCCTGGATACACATGTCACCATGTCCTACTAATATAAATAAAAGAAGTAAGAAACAAAAAAGAAATTTTAAGTTGGGACAATAAATATTGAACAAAAAGATGATTTAAAACATTTTTAATTTTTCAATTTTCTGTTTGTGTACAATTTAAAATTCATTTGACTGGGGGAGGAGCATCGGAGGAGAAAAGGAAGGGAGGGCGGGACTGGGAGAGGATGTGGGGGGCACAGCTGGGATAGAAAGTGAACAAATTGTAATAAAAAGTAAATAAAAATAGGGAAAGTCCAAGATGGTGTCAGGCAGCATGCACCTTATCTGAGAGACACAGGATCCAAAACCCTTAAATTGGTGAGTGGAGGGGCAGCTGAAGCCAAAACATAGACATTGAGGCTTCCTGGGTGAGAGGGGACAGTTTGGATCTAGGTTACCTGTGGATGTCTCCCTGGACTGAGAGTAGCGAATATTCCAAACTCTGCACTTCCTCTTGCCCCAAGGGTGGACCTCCCTACTCAGAGGAGGCAGCAGTGGTAGCCCAAGCATGATCCTCTGTGCTCGGTGTCTGAGACTGCAGAGGCAGCAGCTGTATGGGCCCCAGGTCTGCAGCTACAGCAGGCAGCTGTACTGGACTCCCAGGCCTGCAACTGCAACAGGGCAGTGGCTAGCCCAAGCAGGAGCCTCTGTGCTCAGTGACTGAGATGGCATAGGCAGCTGCCCATGTAATGGGTCTCCCTGTTTGACAGCCAAACAGTGGACACCACTGAGCTGACAGCTCTCCTACACTCTCATTTGCTCCTGCAGGCTCAAATCTGAGACTGGAGAATGGGGGAAACCCTATGCTTTCAGATTAGGCCTGCAAGCAAGTGTGCCTTCAAGTGAATGTGTGCAGAGCCTCAGATCCAGGGTCCCTCTACCAGCAGCCAGACATCAGATCACTAAGTTGCCCACAGTGGGGTTGTGGGTGAGAGCTCCACCCTTCCAGGCATGTACATGCTCTAGCACCCTGTCTTTCAAGGCACACTTCCATACAGATGCCCTTGCTTGCTCACATGCTCCTGCAACGTGCCTCCCATAGATACAGCTGAAACGCAAACTAGTGGACCTCTCTCATCCTCATGAAGAACACTCCAGATACCAGAGACAGACGGACCCAGTCTGAAGTACAGAATCCAGAACAAACAGCAAATGTTACAGATAAACAGATGGCAAAAGGTGGGGATAAGAACACATCCAACAAAAATCAGGACATCATAGCTTTACCACCAAACCCCAAATCAGTGAATATGCTAATTCATCAGGAACACAGGAAAATAATCTCAAAATATGCTTATCCAGTTATTAGAGGCACATAAAGAGGAAATGAACAAAGGACTCAAAGAAATACAGACAAATAAAACCAAACAAATAGAGACACATGTAGAGGCATAAATAGTGACATATATAGACAAAACAAACAAACAAAAAAAAGTAGAGGCCATCATGGAAATACAGGAATCTACATTCAAACAGATGAAGGGAATAGTGCAAAGACATGAAAAAAGAATTAGACTCAAAACACACACACACACAAACAGAGAAAACCCTGGAAATAGAGAACTTAGAGAAAAGATCATGAACCACAAAGGTAAGCATCATCAACAGAAAACAAGACATGGAAAAGAGAATCTCAGGTGCTGAAAATACAATTGCAGCAACTGATTCATCTCTCAAAGACAAAGTAAAATAGTAAAAGATCCAAACAGAAGACATCCAAGAAATCAAGGATACCTTCAAAAGAAGAAGTATTAGAATAACAGAAATAGATGAGAAAGAAGATCCCAGACTCCAAGGTCCAGAAAATATTTCCTAGAAAATCAAAGAAGAAAAATTTTCCAACTTAAAGGAAGAGATATCCCTAAATATACAAGAGGCCTACAAAACACCAAATAGACTAGACCAGAAAAGAAACTCCTCCTGCCACATATTAATCAAAACACTAAATCTACAGAACAAAGGAAAAAATATTTAAAGCAGCAAGGGAGAAAGGTCAAGTAACATATAAAGGTAGACCTATCAGAATCACACCAGATTTCTCAACAGAAACTATGAAAGTCAGAAGAGCCTGGGCAGATGTCAAACAGACGTTAAGGAACCACAGATGCCAAACCAGACTACTATACCCAGCAATGATTTCAATCAACATAGAAGGAGAAAACAAAATATTCCATGACAAAACTAAACTTAAACAATATCTACACAGCATCCCAGCCCTACAAAAGGTACTAGAAGGAAAACTCCAATCCAACAAAACCAATCATACCCAAGAAAGCACAGGATATAGATAACTTCTCATAGAAAACTAAAAGATAACAAGTTTGGAAACACAGTAATACCATCAACTCCACAATAAAAGAAACTAACATTTATTTGTCACTATTAACTATCAACATCAGTGGACTCTACTCTCTAATAATATGACACAGACTAACAGAATGGTCGCAGAAACAGGATCCAACATTCTGCTGCATCCTAGAAACACACCTCTGTGACAAAGATAAACACTACTTCAGAGTAAAGGGCTAGAAAAGGTTTTTCAAGCAAACAGACCCAGAAAACAAGCTGGAGTAGCTATCCTGATATTTAATAAAATAGATTTTCAACCAAAATTAATCAAAAAAGATAAGAAGGGGTACTTCATTATCAACAACAACAACAAAAAATCCACCAGGAGGACAGCACAATCCTGAACATCTATGCCACAAATACAAGAGAACCTGCATTAGTAAATGAAATATTATTAAAGCTCAAATCACACATTGATAGCAACACTTTAAGAGTGAGAGGAAGACTTCAACACTCCACTCTCACCAAGGTACAGGTCATCTAGACAGAAGCTAAATATGGAAATTATGACACTTACAGAGGTCATGAATCAAATGGACCTAACAGACACCTACAGAAAATTTCACCAAAACAAAAGAATTTACCTTCTTCTCAGCACCATGGAAATGATCTTCCTCAGCCAAGAGCACAGGATTTGGTAATTCAATGCCTGAAAAGAGAAATACACATAATATTATATGGACTGAGCTGGATATATTTAGGCATATACTTTATATAAATATACATGTATGCATGCAATAACACTTAATGAAAGAAGAGACAATGAACTGAAAGGAATGTTAAGAAGACTATATGGGAGTGTTTGCAGGGAGGATAGGGATACAAAATGGAGAGATGTTGTAATTATAATCTCATGAAATTTAAAAATATTATAATAAGCATCTTGCTAAGTTTCTCATGTGGTAGTTAAGGTGTAGGCTTAGGTTTTCAAGCCTCAGACTGAGTGACCAAGTATTTATACTGGATGTCTAAGTGATAGTCTCCTGTAAGTCTGAGATTTTGTCGCATCTCAGACAAAGCCTGTATCATCAGTTGATGTGAGTTATTTGGCCTTAATCTTGGATGTTTTTTGGAGGGTGTGGCTGCAGTTTTATACTGGAGAGAGTTTGCTTTATGTAAATCCCCTTATTAAGACACAAGCAGAACATAACTATTATATTTTTTCTTTATTAGACCTGATATGCTGTTAATATCATTGTCCTAAATATCAGATAGATACTGATTCCTTGTGAATGAATAGAAATGAAGTAAAGCTGTAACACAGAGGGATTGGGTCAGAAATCAACTCAAAGGACTTTCAACACAAATATTTGAAGTGAAAAACAAACACAACAATGTTTTCTCTTACTTTCACAAATCTGGTATCTCTTTTCTTATAATGATATCCCTGAAGATTTTATCTAGGATATATATTTTTTTCCATTCCTTTGACTGAAAAAAGAAATGTGTGAATGTGTTTGGTAATTAACTAATTAATTGTGGAAAATTCTGAAGAATACCCCTATCCACTAAAAATTATTTGCTTTTTTTCCAGTAAAAAAAAAAAAAAAAAAAAAAAGTATGGTGGAAAGATCCAGTTTAAGTGACACAGATAACTCAGATGGCGAAATATATAGTGGGTTCTCTTTAGGATTGGGATTTCAGTGCAAGAGATTAGTTCAGAAATGGCCTGAATTGAAGGCACTGTAATAGAGAAAATAGTAGAGAGGTATTTAGAAGGCTGAATGTATATACCCACACAGTGAGCTATTCCATCAGATGCCCTGAAAGAAATCTCTTAATTGCCCCTCCCCCCATCTGTAGCCCCAATTTTATTTTGGATCATCTTTAGGTGCAATGAAAGATAAAAATGAAGGCTTACTGTTTTGCTTTCTGTCACAAAATTAGTACGTCAAAAGTCTAGGGTTTCTAAATTGGTTCATTATTTATATTTTACCAAGACCTTTATATTTACTGACAAGACCTTTTCCATTTTTTCTTAAGCCTCTTCTAATGCCTCCCTTATGTACCAAGATTCATATGTGTAATATGAAAACTGTGAATACAGTCAATAAAAATAACAAAAAGTATTAATGTTGATGCCATATTTTATGAGAACTAGAAAAGAAGGGAATGCTAAACCACCAGAACATCTTCTGAGTCTTATTTTTTACTTTATTGTTTGAGTTTTCCTTGAACCTTCTCCAATGTGTTAAATTTGATAGCAAAAAAATAAGGAAGAGAAAGAAAAATACAGGAAAACATAAAAATGGGCTTAGTATAAATCATGGATCAAGTACCTAGTTCAACACTAAGGGACAAATAAATTCTTTGAAATTTTATTTAGAATCAGGAAGCATGTTAAATAGTGCAGGATATCAAAGAGATGGGAGTAGAACTCTCTTTAGATGAACTCAGAGTCCTTTTTAGATAAAAAAAAAAAATGTGAGACACAAATCCATGAAAGCCATTAATTTCTTCTATGCAAATGTTGCTATAATACCCTTATTCCTGGGATTCGATAAAATATGTTCTTAAATGTTAATCTAGGGAGAATTCTCTGTTTAGAGGAGATACTATATGCAGGCCTATTAATACAATATGCATCTTATTTAATAGGATGTATTAATACTGTGTTGTTAATGGAGAAACTTAATAATAAAACTGATGGCAAGGACTCAAGAATAATAATATAACGTTAAATAAAGAAGAACTGGTGGATGATGGGATATATAAAGTCGTATTCATAGTTTAATCTGTGTAAGAAAAAGCTTAGTAGACCTGAAAAAATATGAAAATGCGGAAGAGTTGAATGAGAACACAAGAACCTGAATGGATGATATTTTTTGTTTGCTTTCTTTATTGAGGACTGAATACAAGTATACAGTGAAATATGATAAGATCTGCTCTCCACTTAAAATACATTGAACACCACTTTTTAAAAATAATTTTTTCACTTTATATCCTGATTGTTGTCCCTTCCCTCATCTCCTCCTAGTTCCACCCTCCCTCTCTCTTCCTCCCTACCACTTTAGCCTAACCCACTGAAAGGGGAATCTTCCTCACCTACTGTTTAACCCTAGCCTATCAGGTCTCATCAGAACTGCCAGGATCCTCTTGCTTTGTGGCCTGGGAAGGCCATCTTGCCAGGGGCAATTTATCAAAGAGCAGACAATCAAGTTTATGTCAGAGGAAAAACCCTGCCCCTATTACTAGGAGACCGAGCAGCCTATGTGCTACGTCTGAGCAGGGGTTAGATGTCCACTTCATTCATGGTCCTTGGTTGCTGGATCAGTCTTTGCACTTGGCCCTGGTCACAGATTTTTTTACTTTGTTGGTGTTTTTGTGGAGCTCCTGGGTCCTCTGGATCCTCTTATGTCCCCCGGGAATCTTCTCTTTCTTCTATTCCTATTATTCTTAGCTTTCTTCTTGTCATGATGTCCTTGATTTTTTGGATGTTTTGTATTAAGAATTTTTTTGGCTTTAATGTTTCCTTTGACAAACACATGTGTGTTCCATTGTGTCTTCTACAATTGAGATTCTTCCCTCCATCTCTTGTATTATGTTGGTGATGCTTACCTGTGTAGTACCCATTTTCTTCCCTAAGTTCTCCCTCTCCAGGAATTCTTCAGTTTGTACTTTCTTTAATGTTTCTATTTTCATGTTCAGATATTGAGCACCTTTGTTGATTTCGTTTACCTTTGTGTTTTCTTGCTTTTCATTAAATAATGATTTGTTCAGTTCCTTCACATGTTTGTTTGAACTTTCCTGTATTTCTTTCAATGATTTAATTCATTTATCTAAAGGCTTCAATCTGTTTGACTGTATCTTTCTGTATTTCTTTATGGATTTGGTTCATTTCCTCCTATATCATCTTCATAAACACAGATTTAAAGTCATTTTCTTGTATTTCAGTTGTGTTAGGGCATCTAGGGCTCCTTGTCTTTGGATAACCTGGTTCTGGGGCTGCCATACTGTTTTGGCTTTTGTTGATTTTTTTTCTCAGACTTTTAGTCATCTGGTTGTGTAGTTAACTCCTGTTGCCTACTGGATTTCTTGCAGAAGCAGGAAGTGCCTTGGGCAGGAAGCTGGATGTTCCTGCAGGAGCCTTTCTTAGATTGGTAGGAATGATCTCAGACTGGCTGTTCTATTTCAGGAAATTGCCTGTGTGTCTCCTCAGATGTTTGATCCTGGATTCCTCAAGAGTTCAGGGATCCTCCTTTTTTGCATAGGGAAACACTTGAGTTAGCTGTCCCCACTGGCTTTCTTGCTCTGGCATTATTGAGCCCAGACACTGTGATCAGACACTGTGCTTGCTGGGAGCAGCCTTTTTAAAGAACCCATGAGCTCAGACATCCTGTTGTTCACCTTAGGGAGATGGGTTGAGTCTTGTAGCAGTATCCGGAGTTACTACTGTGGATCCTGAGCGTCTGGAGTCCCAAGCCACACTCCCTGAATGATAATGCTAGGCCTCAAGTTTGCAACTGGGTGCCCCAGATCCCGGAAGGTATCCTTTCCAAAGGATGGTGAGAGTAGCCCCTGATTTGGAGCCTTGCACCGAGTGCCTGAAGGTATCCATTCCACTGACAGTAGGAGTGGGAGTTGGAGATTGGTGCTGTGAGCAATAGTAAGATATCCACAGATGGTGGACTTGAGCATGTGGGTTAGGGCTGTGGCTGTGCACTATGTAGGAGCTAGGGAAGCCTGCATTAGCAGGGTGACCTAAAGATGAACCCAACTGTTTCCACATGAATTCTCCTCTCACCTGAGAAACACAGATGTAAGGGTTTGGAGGTGCATAGTACGACCTGCCAGTCACTTTGCTCTTGCTGCTGAGCTGCTGTTCAGATACCCTGGGATGTCAGCGTTGCCATTTCAGATCCATTTCAGATCAGTTTTAAAAGGGACAAACATAGGAACAGCCATTATTTTGATTGTTGGATGAAGAACACTGAGAGCAACAGCAGGAGAGACCACTGCATCTATACCTAGTACTGGATACAGACTCAGGGCAGATTAGTGAGCATGTCTCTCAGCACAGGCAACACCACTTCTTTTTTACTCTACTGTTTCTTACTAAGTTGCCTTCTTTTAAATGCATCAGTAGGTAGAGGGCATGACTCTCATTACTCATTAAACATACATGCAATTTCAGCTCCAACATGCTTGCTATTTCACCACAAATTCTTTACAAATATGTCTTTAAAGGACTAAAGTGACAACATAAGCTGGAGATGATGTGGAGAAAGGAAACCCTCCTCTATTGCTGGTGGGAATATAAACTTGTACAATCATTTTGTAAGCCAATCTTGAGCTTTCTCAGAAAATTAGGAATAGGGCTACCTCAAGATCTAGCTATACCACTCTTAGGTATACATCCAAAATACAGTCAAGTATACAACAAGAACATTTGCTAAACCATGTTCATAAGAAGTTTATTCATAATAGCCAGAATTTGTAAACAACCCAGATGTCCCTCAACAGAGGAAAGTATACAGAAATTCTGGTATATTTAAACAATGGAATACTACTCAACAATTAAAAATAAGGAAATCATGAAATTTGAAGGCAAATGGTGGGAACTAGAAAAGATCATCCTGAGTGAAGTAACCCAGAAGCAGAAAGACATCCATGGTATATACTCACTTATAAATGGATATTAATGATATAATATAGGATAATCATACTACAATCTATATATCTGAACAAGCTGAGCAAGAAGGAGGACTGTAGAGAAGATGTTCAATCCTCAGTCAGAAAGCAAATGGGATAGACATCAGAAGTGGGAGAAAACAGGGAACAGGACAGGAGCCTACTCCAGAGGGCCTCTGAAAGACGCTACCCATCAGGGTATCAAAGTAGATGCTGAGAGTCAGGCAAACTTTGGTCTGAATGCAGAGAATCTTATGAAAGAAGGGGAGATAGAAAGACATGTGGGGGACAAGAACTCCACGAGACAAACAAAACCAAAAAATTCTAGGCCCAGAGGTCTTTGCAAAGACGATACTGTAACCAAGACTGTTACATGCCTGGATATAACCTAGATGCCTTGATCAGATGTAGCCCACTGCAACTCAGTCTCCAAGTGGGTTCCCTAGTAAGGGGAGCAGGACTGTCTCTGACGTGAACTCAGTGGCTAGCTCTTTGACCACCTCTCCCTGGAAGAAGTGCAGCCTTACCAAGCCACAGAGGAGGACAATACAGACAGTCCTAATGTGACCTGATAGGCTAGGGTCAGATGGAAGGGGAGGATGACTTACCCTATCAGTGGACTGGAGGAGGGGCATGGAGAAGAAGAGGAAGGGAGGGTGGGAATGGGAGGGGATGACTGAGGGTGCTACAGCTGAGACACAAAATGAATAAATTGTAATAATTTAAAAAAATAAAAGAATATAAATTTAAAAAAATTTACATGGCAATCAACACACACACAAGACTCCATAGTCATTGATAGCATAGAATTAATATAGAGACATTTTCTTCTATAATTTTTGTAGAAATTATTAGATTACCCATTGACTAAAAGAGTAAAAGTTCAGAAGGCTTAATTTCTGTGCTAGAAATTCAAGTCTCAAAAATGCATAGATCTGGGAAAGACTGAGAAAAACTGCATAATTTTGAAGAAAATAAAATTCAAAGACTATTTAAATGTCAGTTGGAAAAAATAAAATGGAAATAGGTTTGATGTCTTCTGGAAGAAACTGTTTGGGTGTTTCTTATCACAGTTTGAATGAGAAATGACTCATGTGTTTCGACACTCAGTTCCTGGCTAGTGACATAATCTGATGGTTTATGGAATGTTTAGAAGGTCAAGACTTCTGGATGGATTACTTTACTTGGTGTAGCTTAGAGAGTTTACAGCCTTCCCTCATTTCTGTCATGCCCTCTGCGTCATGCCTGTGGTTGAGATGTGACCTCTCAGGTTCCTACTTTAGCTGCTTCTTCACCATCAGGAACTCCCCTCCTGGAACCAAAACCCAAATAAACTTTTCCTTCTGCAACTTGTTAATGGCAATAGCCTTTTATCATAGAAAAACGATTAGTACTATCCCTCAAAACAATATATAGCCCAATTTCCCATTTTAGAAGTAGTATCAAATCTGTGATTTAAACAAGTTTGGACTTACATAATTTGTGCACAAAAACATATCAGGTTTGGGAGATAGGAATAGTGAGTTTTGAAAGGAATCTGAATGTTTGGAGAAGCAGTGCAAGATTCATTTACAGGTAAGTATTTCTGTGTTAGAGTCAGTTAAATTTAGCTCCTAAAATGGTTGTAAAGCTGGGGGGAATATGATAGAAGTGTGCAAAATGAAGAGGATTTCTCTTTTTTTCTATAAGTGAAAATCCACTCAGAAGTCATTTGTTCCCTCTAAACTCTCTCAGATAAATAGAGAACAAGCTCCTAAGGCAACAGTGATGCTAACACAGCTTCACTAAGAGCCAGCTTCATCCTCAAGAGAAAACACAGCATCTTTTCCAAGTGATGTCACTCCCTTATCTCTAATGGGTTCCAGAAATGATTGATGAATGTACAGTCTTTTAAAAAGTATAGTTATTTTTTATACTTTTTTACATTTTTTAAAAATTCTTTATTAATTAAACTTTATTCACTTTGTATTCCCTCTGTGGTTCCCTCCCTCCTCCTATCCCAATCCCTCTCTTCCTCCACCCTCTGCATGCATGCCAATCTCAAAGTCCACTGATAGGGGAGGTCTCCTTTTCCTTCCTTCTGATCCTAGTCAATTAGGTCTCATCAGGAGTGGCTGCATTATCTTCTTCTATGGCCTGGTAATTTATGTATCCATTCTTCCAGTGAGGGACAACTGGGCTGTTTCAAGCTTCTGGCTATTACAAATAAGGCTGCTACAAACATGGGTGAGCAAATGTCCTTACTGTGTACTTGAGTCTCTTTTGGGTATATGCCTAGGAGTGGTATAGCTGGATCTTGAGGAAGTGTTATTCCTAGTTGTCTGAGAAAGCTCCATATTGTATTCCAGAGTGGTTGTACAAGTTTGCATTCCCATTAGCAGTGGAGGAGGTTTCCCCTTTCTACACAAATTCTCCAGCATGTGTTACTTGAGTCTTTTATCTTAGCCATTCTGATTGGTGTAAGGTGAAATCTTAGGGTCGTTTTGATTTGTATTTCCCTTATGACTAAGGACCTTGAACATTTCTTTAAGTGTTTCTATTCCATTCAATATTCCTCTATTGAGAATTCTCTGTTTAGCTCTGTGCTTCATTTTAATTGGGTGACTTGATTTGTTACTGTTTAACTTCTTTAGTTTTTTATATATACTGGATATTAGTCCTCTGTCAGATATAGGGTTGGTGGAGATCCTTTTCCAATCTGTAGGCAGTCATTTTGTTTTGATGATGGTGTCCTTTGTTTTACAGAAGCTTTTCAATTTCATGAGGTCCCATTTATTGATTGTTGTTCTTAGAGCCTGTGTTGTTGGTGTTCTGTTCAGGAAGTTGTCTCCTGTGCCAATGAGTTCAAGGTTCTTCTCCACTTTTTCTTCTAAAGGGTTTAGTGTGTCTGGTTTTATGTTGAGGTCTTTGACCCCTTGGATTTTACTTTTTGCAGGGTAAAAAGTATGGATCTATTTGCGTTTTCTACATGTAGACATCGAGTTAGACCAGCACCATTTGTTGAAGATGCTGTCTTTTTTCCATTGAATGGTTTTGGCATCCTTGCCAAAAATCAGGTGTCCATACATGTGTGGATTTATGTCAGGGTCTTCTAATCTATTCCATTGATCCACCAGTCTGTTTCTATTCCAGTACCATGCAGTTTTTAGTATTGTTGCTCTATAGTACAGCTTGAGATCAGGGATTGAGATACCTCCTGAAGATCTTTTACTGTAGAGAATTGTTTTAGCAATTCTGGGTTCCTTGTTGTTCCATGTGAAGGAGAGAATTTTTCTTTCAAGGTCTGTAAGGAATTGTGTTGGTAATTTGATGGGAATTGCATTGAATCAGTAGATTGCTTTTGGTAAAATGGCCATTTTTATCATGTTAATCCTGCCAAGCCATGAGCACTGGAGATCTTTCCATTTTCTGATATTTACTTCTAATTCTTTCTTCAGGGAACAGAAATTTTTTTCATATAAGTCTTTGACTTGCTCGGTTACGTTCAAACCAAGGTACTTTATGTTCTTTGTTGCTATCGTGAAGGGTGTTGTTTCCTTAATTTCTTTCTTGGCATTTTTGTCTTTTGTATGGAGGAAGGCTACTGATAATTTTGAGTTAATTTTTTATCCAGCCACTTTGCTGAAGGTGATAATCAACTGTAGAATTTCCCTGGTAGATTTTTTGGTGTCACTCAGGTATACTATTATATCATCTGCAAATATTGATACTTTGACTTCTTCCTTTCCAATTTTTATCCCTTGATCTCCTTCAATTGTTTTATTGCTCTAGCAAGGACTTCAAGAGCTATGTTTAAGATATATGGAGAGAGTGGGCAGCCTTGCCTTGTCCCTGATTTCAGTGAGATTGATTTAAGTTTCACTTCAACTTGCTACTAAATGACAGCTGGGTCAGAGAAGAAATAAAGAAAGAAATTAAAAACTTACTAGAATTCAATGAAAATGAAGGCACAACATATCCAAACTTATGTGACACAATGAAAGCAGTGCTAATAGGAAAGTTCATAGCAATAAGTGCCTTCAAGAAAAAATTCGTGAATCCAGAAAGTCTTTTTGTGCTGGCTGTCCTGGGCATTAGACCTGATGATCCCCCTGCTGTGGGGTTTCCTACTGACAGGGACAACCATTCTTTGCTTTGGGGACCACCGTTCTGAATAGAAGACCCTGACATAAATGCACACATTTATGGACATCTGATATTTGACAAAGATGCCAAAACCATTCAATGGAAAAAAGACAGTATCTTCAACACATGGTGCTGATCTAACTAGAAGTCTACATGTAGAAAAATGCAAATAGACCCATACTTATCACCCTACACAAAACTAAAGTCCAAGTGGATCAAAGACCTCAACATAAAACTAGACACACTAAACCGCTTAGAAAAAAAAATGGGGAATACCCTTGAACTCATTGGCACAGGAGACAACTTCCTGAACAGAACACCAACAGCACAGGCTCTAAGAGCAACAATTAATAAATGGGACCTCATGAAACTGAAAAGCTTCTGTAAAGCAAAGAATACTGTCCTCAGAACAAAACGATAGTCTACAGATTGGGAAAAGTTCTTCACCAACCATGTATCTGAAAGAGGGCTAATATCCAGTATATATAAAGAACCAAAGAAGTTAAACAACAAAAAATCAAGAAATCCAATTAAAACTTGGGGTACAGAGCTAAACAGAGAATTCTCTGCAGAGGAATATTGAATGGCAGAGAAACACTTAAAGAAATGCTCAACCTCATTAGCCATCAGGGAAATGCAAATCAAAACAACCCAAAGATTTCACGTTACACCCATCAGAATGGCTAAGATGAAAAAACTCAGGAGACAACACATGCTGGAGAGGTTGTGGAGAAAGGGGAACACTTCTCCACTGCTGGTGGGAATGTAAACTTGTACAATCACTCTTGAAATCAATCTGGTGCTTTCTCAGACAACTAGGATTAGCACTTCCTCAAGATCCAGCTATACCACTCCAAGGCATATATCCAAAAGATTCCCAAGTACAGAATGAGGACATTTGCTCAACCATGTTTGTAGAAGCCTTATTTGTAATATCCAGAAGCTGGAAACAGCACAGATGCCCCTCAGTGGAGGAATGGATGCACAAATTTCGGTATATCTACACAATGGAATATTACTCAGCAATAAAAAAAAAAAAAACAAGGAAATCATGAAATTTGCAGGTAAATGGTGGGATCTGGAAAAGATCATCCTGAGTAAGCTATCCCAGCAGCAGAGGGATGCACACAGTATATACTCACTCATATAAACTTATAATATAGGATAAACCTACTAAAATCTGTACACCTAAAGAAACTAATCACGAGGGAGGACTCTTGATAAAATGCTCAATTCCTACCCAGAAAGGCAAAGAGGCTGGACATCAGAAGAAGGAGAAAAGAGGGAACAAGTCAGGAGCCTGACAGAGAGGACCTCTGAAAAGCTCTGCCCTGCAGACTATCAACGCAGATACTGAGACTTATGGGCAACCTTTGGGCAGAGTGCAGGGAATCTTAGGAAAGAAGTGAGAAACAGTAAGATCTGGAGAGGACAGGAACTCCATAAGGAGAGCAACAGGACCAAAATATCTGAGCTCAGTGGTCTTTCCTGATACTAATACTCCAACCAAGGACTATGCATGGAGATAACCTAAGACCCCTGCACAGATGTAGCTCATGGCAGTTCAGTATCCAAGTGGGTTCCATTGCAATAGGAACAGGGACTGCCTCTGATATGAACTGATTGGCCTGCTCTTTAATTACCTCCCCCTGAGGGGGAAGCAGCATTACCAGGTCACAGGAGAGGAAAAGGCAGGCCCTCCTGATGAGACCTAATTGACTAGGATCAGAAGGAAGGAAAAGAAGTCCTCCCCTATCAGTGGACTTGGGGAGGGGCATGCATGCCAGAGGGTGGAGGAAGAAAGGGATTGGGATGGGAGGAGGGAGGGAACCAAAGGGGGGGTGCAAAGTGAGTAAAGTGTAATTAAAGAAAAATAAAAAAAGAAAAAATTTAAACATCTCATGCAAGCAACTTAATGGCTCACTTAAAAGCCCTAGGAAAAAAAGAAGCAGACACACCAAAGGGGAATAGATGGCTGGAAATAATCAAACTCAGGGCTGAAATCAATAAATTAGAAATAAATAAAACAATTCAAAGAATCAATGAAACCAAGAGCTGGTTCTTTAAGAAATCAATAAGATAGACAATCCCATAGCCAAACTAACTAAAAGGCAGAGAGACACTATCCAAATAGACAAAATCAAAAACTAAAAGGGGGATATAACCACAGACACTGAAGAAATCCAAACAACAATTAGGACTTAATTTAAAAGCTTATATGCCGCAAAATTTTAAAATCTCAATGAAATCGACAATTTTCTTGACTGATTCCACATGCCAAAGCTGAATCAAGACCAGGTAAATCAATTAAATAGTCCTATATCCCCTAAGGAAATAGAAGCTGTCATCAAAAGTCTCCCATGCAAAAAAAGCCCAGGGCCAGATGGTTTTAGTGCAGAATTCTACCAGACCTTGAAAGAAGAGCTATCTCCAATACTCTTCAAACTATTCCACAAAATAGAAACAGAAGGAACACTAACATACACATTTTATGAAGCCACAGTCACCTTGGTACCTAAACCTCACAAAGACCCAACAAAGAAAGAGAATTTCATGTCAATCTCCCTCATGAACATTGATGCAAAAATACTCAACAAAATACTTGCAAACCAAATACAAGAACACCTTAAAGATATCATCCACTATGTCAAAGTAGGCTTCATCCCAGGCATGCAAGGGTGGTTAAATATATGACAATCCATCAATGTGATCCACCACATAAACAAACTGAGGAAGAAAAACCACATGATCATCTCCTTAGATGCTGAAAAGTTATTTGACAGAATCCAACATCCATTCATGTTTTTTTTTAATTTTTTATTAATGAATCCAACATCCATTCATGCTTTTTTTAATTTTTTATTAATTACACTTTATTCATTTTGTATCCCCCCATAGGCCCCTCCCTCCTCCCCTCCCAATCCCACCCTCCCTCCTCTTTCTGCATGCATGCCACTCCCCAAGTCCACTGATAGGGGAGGTTCTCCTCTCCTTTCTGATCTTAGTCTATCAGTTCACATCGAAAGTGGCTACATTGTCCTCTACTGGGGCCTGGTAAGGCTGCTCCCCCCCCCCAGGGGGAGGTGATCAAAGAGCAGGCCAGTCAGATTATGTCAGAGGCAGTCCCTCTTCCCATTACTATGGAACCCACTTGGACACTGAACTGCCATGTGTTACATCTGTGCAGGGGTTCTAGGTTATCTCCATGAATAGTCCTTGGTTGGAGTATGAGTCTCTGGGAAGTTCCCTGTGTTCAAATTTTCTTGTTCTGTTGCTCTCTTTGTGGAGACCCTGTCCTCTCCAGATCTTACTATTTCCCACTTCTTACATAAAATTCCATTCACTCTGCCCAACAGTTGTCCATCAGGCTCAGCATCTGCTTTGATAGTCTGTAGGGCAGAGGCTTTCAGAGGCCCTCCGTGGTAGGTTCCTAGGTTGTTTCCTGTTTTCTTCTTCTGGCTTTCAGTAGCCCTCTGTAGAAGGTTCCAGGTTGTTTCCTGTTTTCTTCTTCTTCTGATGTCCATCCTCTTAGCCTTTCATTCATATTTTAAGTCTCGGAGAGATCAGGGATACAAGGCACATACCTAAACATAGTAAAGGCAATATACAGCAAGCCTATAGCCAATATCAAACTCAATGGAGTTATTTTTAAAATGTGTATACTCCTGGGTCTCAGTTTGTGGGAATTTTTATTTGGGTGAAAGATGCTGGGACCATGGATTATTCTTTAGTCAACATAAAACAGCTCTTCTGGTTTGTGCTTAGATTATACCAGACACTTTTTTTCTTCAACTGCTGATCTGCTCTGCCCTTGGAAATCCACTTATAGAATTCCATGCTCTCATATGTTCTTGGAATGCACAAGTAGGTGACCATTTTATTTTTTAAAATATTCATGGATGAAATGTCTAGTCAATTTGAGTGAAGCACAAAGCCTTACCAGCACACAAAGCCTAGAAGAAGCACTCTTTCTTTTTTCTTTTTACATTCATTTTTGTTTTGTTTTGTATATGTTTTGGATTTTTTATTGCTGTTATTGTTTGTCTTATTGTGTTATGTTAGTATTGTGTTCTATAGTATCCTATAGAAACAAGATCAAGGACTTTTGTTTCTATAGGATAACCACATATTTTTTATTTCCTGCTTTTGTACCTTATCATCACACTTCATTAACCCCTGCCAAATGATGTTATTGAGAGATGCTGTTTAACTCCACAGTCTTCATAAAACCATATATGTACAGTCAGAAACCAAATGGTTTTGCATGCTTGATGATGCATACCTATAAACCATTCACTCAAATGCCTGAGGCTGGAGCATTCAATCAGCTGAATCCACACTGTTTGTTCCTGGCAAGGTGTTTTATCAAATATTAACACCATCCTCAAAAAATGGGAATTGACTTTAAAATAGAATTATATGATTAGGTGTTTGTCTTAGAGACTGGTTCTCTCAGAGCAAAAGCACAAGCCAGAATAGGGTGACTGCTGACATTGGACAGCAGTATGTATGTAGAAGTTTTGTGTAACTTAGAGTGCTGTTTGCCATGGCTATTGTGGAAAAAGAGAAATCTGACTCAAGAGGTTTTTTGAGAATGAACCACCTTGACACAAGAAAACCAGATTTCTGAAGGTGTTAGAGATCCATGATTGGGCAGATATTTCTGATATTTTCATATCTCATAAATTTGAAAAGAACAGAAATAATAAACTGAAATATCCGGGATTGGAGAAATGACTCTGTAGGTAAAGTCACTTGCCAGATAGTTCTGGAAACCTGAATTCTATCCCTGTATTCCATTTAAAGAGATGAGAAGAGAACTGACTCTCTAAAGACCTCTCATCCTCACATGCACACCAGGCATGTGTCACACTCCCACCCAGTACACACATCAGGCATGTACAGACATTAAATTAATAAATCACTCAATAGCATTATTTATTATTAACCAATGAACTACATGAGTATACAGATGAACAACTTTGGGGAAAGTAGTCAACTATATTATGAGTTCCAATATTTGTCCTTGGTTGTTTTCTATCATTTTTCCTGTACATTTTTTCATCTTCACTCTTACTTTATATACTCTTACTTTATCTATATGTTTCTTCACTCTTATGAAAATTTTCTCTTTCCTCTCAAAAGAGGAGGTCTAAAGATGTATCCTGAGGGCTTTCTTTCTAATTCTATTGCTGGCTTATCTTACAACCTTCCTTTAACACTTCATTTTAAGTGCTTGCCTATCAGAGCTGAAGGGCAGCTTTAAAATCATTTGCTCTGATATCTTTCATTTTCTCAAGTGATAAAATATAAAATTAAAGTGTAAAGATGGGAAAAGGAGTGTCTGATGTCAAATAGAGTTTCAGTATCAAAGAAACAAAAGCCAGATACCACAATGACTTTTTCAGAGCTTTGGATAAGTAGGCTTAATGCCACAAGAAAATATTCAAGAAATGGGGAAAGTAGATTTGTAAAGTGAGATCTTTTAAAATATCTTTAAAGTGAGAAGTTTAAGCATAAAAACAGGTAGACACAGCATACCTATGTTAAGACTCAAATCCAAATCAAGTATTTGTATGTTAAAATTATTAAGTGAATTGTTAAATAAATTAAAACTACAAATTGATTCAGGTTCACATAGCCTCATCAATATAATGCCAAAAGTATCTTTATGTTTACTAAAAATTTATATTAAATGCTGTTTTAATACTAATACATAAATAAATATTAATCATCAGTAAAACTTATCTAAATGAATAAGGGAAGTCATTTGTGTGAGAGTGGGAAGAAGTATGTGCTCTATTCTTCCTCCCATCCAGTGTTAATAGAAAAATACGAATTCGTCATTGACAATATAAATGAAAATCACCATTGGGCATCAAGGGAGTTTTGATGATTTGATATTGGAATAAAATTTTGAAAAATCCCTTTTTGTGTCATCAACAGCAACAATTGAAATAAACTTATTCTCCTAGAAATTCTTTTACAACATGAAGTTTCTGCTATCAGGTGAATATGGCTTCTTTCTTTTGCTAGATCTTTATAACCATTGTGTTGATTTTTTAGTGGCACTACTATTATTTATAATGCAATATGGATTCTTGTGAAACTTTCCATTGGTGTGATGAAACACATGGCAAAAATAAATGAAAGAAGGAAAGATATGCTTTGCTTATATTTCCAGAAGTTTTAATTCATTATGATAGGGGTGGAATGGGAGAACTTGTCAAAACATAATATCCACAGGTGGAGGAGATCCAGTCAAAGATAAGATATGACCCCAAACACCTACCCTTCCAGTGTCTATTTAAATTTTGAAATCGTCAATTAAGCTGGAAACAGCACAAATGTCCCTCAATGGAGGAATGGATACAGAAATCGTGGTACATCTACACAATGAAATATTACTCAGCAATCATAAACAAGAAAATCATGAAATTTGCAGGTAAGTGGTAGGATCTGGAAAAGATCATCCTGACTGAGATATCCCAGAAGCAGAAAGATGCACATGGTATATACTCACTCATATTAACCTATAATATAGGATAAACCTACTAAAATCTGTATACCTAAACTAATCAAAAGAAGGACTCTTGCTAAAATGCTCAATTCCTATCCAGAAAGGCAAAGAAGATGGACATCAGAAGAAGGAAAAAAGAGGAAACAAGTCAGGAGCCTGACACAGAGGACCTCTGAAAGGCTCTGCCCTGCATACTATCAATGCAGATGCTGAGACTTAGGAGCAACCTTTGGGCAGAGTGCAGGGAATCTTAGGAAAGAAGTGGGAAACAGTAAGATCTGGAGAGGACAGGAACTCCACAAGGAGAGCAACAGAACCAAAAACTCTAAGCACAGGGGTCTTTTCTGAGACTGATACTCCAACCAAGGACTATGCATTGAGATAACCTAAGACCCCTGCACAAATGTTGCCCATGGCATTTCAGTATCCAAGTGGGTTCCATTATAATAGGAACAGGGACTGTCTCTGATATGAACTGATTGGCCTGCTCTTTAATTAACTTCCTCTGAGGGGGCAGCAACATTACCAGGCCACAGAAGATGACAATGCAGCCACTCCTGATGAGACCTAATTGACTAGGATCAGAAGGAAGAAAAAGAAGACCTCCCCTATCAGTGGACTTGGGGAGGGGCATGCATGCAGAGGGTGGAGAAAGTGAGGGATTGGGATGGGAGGAAGGAGGGAACCACAGGGGGGATACAAAGTGAATAAAGTATAATTAATAATTTTAAAAAAGCAAAAAAGATAAAATGATGCACAAATAAAGTCATATGAAACAAAATAAAAATTTGAATAGATTAGAAAAATCAATAGTCTAATTGTATCTGTGATAACTCACATGTGTAGATTATTAATATCCCAGGTATTCTTAACCTAATTAGTCTGACAACCAAGATTAGTCCTCAGAATTAGCATGTAAGAATATAGAAGACTTTTTAACTTGATGATCTAAAATTAAAATCAGAAACAACAGAGAGTTCATTAGTTCTTTATGCACACTTGGAAAAACATTTATTTATAGATTAACATCTATTTCTAGATTAAGATTGTGATTTAACGGTCATTTGACGGCAAAGAATAAGAATTAACCTAAATACCAGGAGTTTGTACAAGTGCATGAGCCTGTAATATGGATTAAAAAATTAGTAGATAAAAGGTCAAAATAATTCTATTGAGAAAATCAGAAACATTTGCAAAACAAAATTGAAAGATTTTATAAAAATAAAACTTTATAGAAAAATCTGAACAATATGTGTTTACATATTATAAATTTTAATTATATGAACTAATTAATGCAAAATGAGCCATGCAGTTTTAAGATACTGCTAAACTAATTAATAGTCATATATATTTATGCATTTGTGTATAGTTTTTAAATGTACAAATATTTTTAATTTGAGATTTAACATTTATATATTATATACTTGTATATTGGTATATAATTATATTTATACATTATAAAATGAGATTGTAAAATTCCATACATGTGTACATTGTGTCATATTCAGCCTGACTGTTATTTTTAATTTCTTCCAAACCCACTCTCTAAACAGATTGTTTCTTTTCTAACGTTATGCTCCTTAAAGTCCAATTATACAGCTCATAGACTCAGGGATGGAGACGCATCATCCACTGTAGCTTGGTTAGCTTACAAGTGGACACACCTTTAAAGATAAACTAATTTTTCTGTCTTATTTCTTTCTGAAAATATCATCATTTATTTCTAACTTTGTTTGCTACTGTTAATTAGATGCTAATAAATTAATTTGTTTATATATAAATATTTTAAATAAATATTTTGCTATCATAATTGAACCGTTAATTGTGTTTAAAGCTACTTAATGTTTCTTTAGTTTTTATATTTTTCATGTTAGGGAAAAAAATTACACATTATGTAAATATATACAATGTACCAAGTATGTGTTTCACAATGGTCCTTTGTTCAAATATATCATGTAGGGTGATTATATTGACTTCCCATTGTCCTTTTCTTTACTCTCTCTTCTCTACCTGGTTTCCTAGTACTATTTGTTGAAAATATTATCTTTTCCACAATGTCTATTCTTGAAAACTTTGCCAAAAATTACTCATCAGTAATTGAGTGAAGTTACATCTGACACCTCTATTTTATTCCATCAATATACGTGTCTATTTTTGTGCCAGAGCCATTTATGCTGTTTTTATTACTATGGTTCTGATCTGTAGTATATTTTAACATCAGGTGTGTTTATACTCCTGTCATATTATTTTGTTCAGGATTGGCTTGGCAATTCTTAGTCTTTTGGACTTCCACACAAAATACAAGATTGTTTTTCCTAGGCCCAGAAGTTTGACTGAAAGTGAATTGAATTTCTAAGTTGCTTTTTTTAGTATAGCCATTTAAAAAATATTGAATTCCTCCAGTATGTGAGCAGGTGATACCTCTTCTTCTTCTACTGTCTTTTTTCAGTTTCTTTTCAGTGTTGTAAAGCTTTCCTTGAAGAGATCTTTTAAAGATTCCTTGGTTGTTTCTTGAAGTTTATTTATTTATTTTGGTGGTTACTGTATATGTAATTGTCTTAATACTCTTCAGCATTTGTTGTTTGTATGCAGGAAAGGCAGTCTTCGTTGAGTGTTATTTTGTAGTCTATGACTTAAAAGAAATTGTCAGCTCTAAAATCAACTGGTAGAGCCTTTAAGGGTTCTTATATACAGGAACACTAGGAACATATCACTTGTAAAAAAGGAATACTCCGACATCATCTTTAATGTTCATCTGCTTTTCTTTTCTTTTATTATTGCCCTTTTGAGGACTTTAAGCACAGTATTGAATAAGAGTGTAGAATGTACATCCTTGTTTGCCCTAGATTTTGAGACAATGCATTGAGCATTTCTCATTTTATATGACATTGACTATAGCTTTGGTATTTGTGTAGACATGTGGTTTCTTCGCTAGACTATTCATAAGTATATCATAATCAGGTATTAGGTTTTGATAAAGGCATACTCTGCACTTATTTAAGATGATCATATGATTTATATCTTTGGCCATTTATATTATCAATTATATTCACTCTTTGACATATATTAAAATATCCCTGGTCTTACAGTTTACCCAGACCTGTTTTTCAGCTGGACAGTGAAGAACAAGTCATGAGTTATCCTATCTCCCAACAACTGCAATCACTCACTGAGTTATATATTTTAATTTTTTGACCTTTGGGTATTGGTACTTTATTAAGATGTGTATTAAAGATAAATAATTTAAAAATACAAAGCATTATTAACTACCAGGGTACAGCAGCCATATAAGAAATTCAATTAAGGATAAATCAGATATTCAAAAATGGTCAGTTTAAAAGGAATTAACTAGTAAATATTGTTATGAAAATCACATGGGACTTCATTTTACACACCAAAGTTGTTTCAATAAAAAAACAAACAATTTTAAAATAAAATATGATAATGAATCAATGTTCAGAATATGTGAAATTCAAATACTTAAATCATGTTTTTAATCCAATTTTCAGATAAGAAATAGATATAGACTTCCTAAGAAAGGATACACAAATAATCAGATGGGATATGAAAAGTGTTCAAAGGACAGCATATGTGGCAAAGATGTAGAAAAACAAGTTGACATGACTTGTTGAAGGAACTGCAAATTAGCGTCAATCTAATGATAAAAAATATTACAATTACTCAAAAATTTAAAATATAACTACTATATCTCTGCAGAATAGAACACAAATGAATTTGGCGTGTGATAGGGGCCTTTACATGTCCATGTCCATCCAAGTGCTATTCACAGCAGCCAAGAAATGCAGTCCAACTAATATTCTATGTTGTAATGAATATCTGAACAGAATACACAGAAATGGGTTCTACTGAGCCTTATCAAAGGAAGAAAACATGCGGTTTGTAATAAAATACATACATTTAGAGGATACTATACCAAATGAAATAAGCCAAGCAGAAAAATTAACTCTGTATGTTCTGATTTCTGTACTCTGAAGGATTTTATGTCAAAGAAGTTGAGGGTAGAATAGGTTAGTAGAGATCCTGAAGAGATTATGAGATTAGAAAAAGGTCTGCTTGCTGATACTTAGACAAACTTTGACTCTTAGCTTAGAGGTTATGTTCTAAAGGTTAGGAGAAAAACTATTCCTAACAGACTGGTAACTTTTCATTTTAATTACATTTTATTGATTTTGTTTCATGTGTCCGTGTGTGTGTGTGCATGTGTGTGTTTGTATGTTTGTATTTGCTCATGTGTATGTCATGGATGTCATGGTATGAGTGGAGGTAAGAGAACAACTTACAGAATTTGTTTGTTTGTTTTCTCCTTCCACGCTGTGAGTCCTAGAGGTAGGACTCATGATGTCAAAATTCCCAGCAAGTGACTTAGGCAGCTGAGCTACCTCTCCAGCTTCTAATCTTTACTTGCTCAAGCCCTTGCACAAGAAATACTTTACTGATGGATACAGTCTTTCAGAGGCCCCATGTGGAAGGCTTTATAGGGAAGAAGATATTTAGACTCATAGTCAAACTTTGGGCAGAGTGTAAGAAACCTTATTGAAAAAGAGGGAGATAGAAATTCCTGGAGGGGAAAAGAACTCTATAAGGAGACCAAAAAAAAAAAAAAAAAAAAAAAAAAAAAAAAAAAAACCTGGGCCCAGGGGACCCTGTAGAGACTGATACTACAACCAAGGACCACGCATGGAGAGGACCTAGAACACTTGCTCAGAGGAAGCCCATAGCTCAGTTTCCAATAGGGTTCCCTTCTAATTGGAGCAGGGGCTGTCTCTGACATGAACTCAGTGGCTGGCTTTTTTATTATATTCCCGGGGGTTGGGGGGTGCAGCTTTGTCAGGCCACAGAGGAAGATGATGCCACCATCCCTGATGAGACCTGATAGACTAGGGTCAAATAGAAGGGGAGGAGATCCTTCCCTATCAGTGGACTAGGAAAAGGGCACATGGGGAGAAGACAGAGTAGATGAGGGAGGGGGCTACAGCCAGGATACAAAGTGAATAAAAAATTGAAATAAATAAATAAATAGAAATTATTTACTGAGAAAGAGTTAAATACACATCTGTTTTATACATAATAAAATGTATGATGTGTTTAAATTTAGTCATTTTAGAAGGTTATTATGCACATATACAGAATTGTCAGGAAAATGTAATTCCTAAGATACTTTTACTGTGAAAGCTTACAAAGTCAGAAGTATAGCTGTAAGAAGCTTATGGAAAAACAGGCATACCAGCTTATTAATTTTTAAAATTTAGTTTTTATTTTATAAAAAGTAACATCAAGTTCATCCCCATTTTCTACATCTCCAGTTACTTCTTAATCTTCCTGCCAAACTATCTCTTCCCAATTACACGGACTGTGTTGTTTTATTTTTAACTCCACTGAGCCCACTTAGTGCTGCCAGGAAGCACATGTTTATAGTTCCTGGATGACCACTCAGTAGTAACATCCCTGAAGAATGCTGATTGTTCAGCTTCCAGCTGCCATCAGTTGCCAAGAGCTCCTCATTTGCTGTGGGACTTTGTGACTCTCTCTACTTCCCTATTTGGACTTGTTCTGGATTGATCTTGTGAAAGACTACATTATTCTGTTATATGCAAATGATACTAGAAGTGTTTCAGGAGTACAGATATAGGGGGAAAATGAAAAGAAATTAGGATCTGAGCATTGATGAGCTTCATGGGAGAAAATGGAAGTAACTCAACGTTTACAGCTTTGAGTCTGAAAAATATCTGCTATCAGACATCTCTCTGCTGTAGTTGGCTGGGTTTATTTTCCCAATATATATATATTCATCATTATTTTTCTTTTTGAAATTAACCTTAGTAATTATCTCCTTCTGTTGGCCCACAAGAAGAAATTACATTTGCCATTTTTTTTCTGTAAAGTTCTATAGCTTGTTGTTTCATGATCATAATTATAAATCAGGCTTTATTCATAATTAAAAAGTAATCTATTAGTTACCATTTGGAACTTCTGAATCAGGGTCACCTGAAACTGACCTAACATTACAATTTTTTTCTGGATCAAGCTAAATTATACCAGCCTCTCCTCTTTCACCTTTAGAACATAAGCACTAACTCACTGTTTTAAAGGCACAAAGTGTCTGCCTGGTGTGAGCATTATGGTGAGAAAAGAATCATAATAACCTCCTTGTCAAAAAGCTGCAGAAGTTCATCAATACTAACAAGGTAAGGCTAGTCCTCAGTTTTACTAAAGCATCAGAAGAGGAACCTGTATTACCTCACCTAAGCCATTTAACAGCAAATAACATCAATCTTTGAATTCAGAATATCACTTTGAACTTTAGTAGGGGAAGCACTAAATATTTAGATATAGTGTTTTCCAACTCTAGAAAATTACTTGTAAAGTACTAATTTGAAATGTAATTACTACCTCATTGACAGTAAGCATGTTCTTTTTCCAAGTAAAAGCAACAATAACAAAATACTCTTTTAGATCTTAATAACAGCCTCTTAAAGAAATTTACTTTGTTTGACAATTACTATGTAACTGTGTTCTCTAGATGATGTTAATTTAGAAATCTTTTGCCTCCGTTTTTTAATGGCTGCAAGTGTATTCAATTCCCAACAGCTATTGATCACTTTAATCTTCTTAATATTCATACCTAGAATAAGGGAAATCTTTATTGAAACTTACTCTAATCTCTTTCAGAACATATGGATGGAAAAACACATGCATTTGCAAATAATTTCAAGTATTTCTTTTCTTTTGCATCATAGAGAAAGATATTTTAATGCATTTGTGAACCTGATGCTGAGAGTCTCCTCTTGAATTTGTGTGTATGCATGTGTGTGTGTTTGTGTGTGTGTGTTTGTAATAAACAGTGCATGGCACTGGCATAGAAATAGACTGGTTGATCGATGTAATCAAATCGAAAACTCAGAAATAGATCCACAAAAGTGTAGTCACTTAATATTTTACAAAAATGTTAGTATCATAGAATGGAAAAAAAAAAGACAGCTTCTTGAACAAACGGTGTTGGTCTAGCTGTATGTCTACATGTAGAAAAATACAAATAGATCCATATTTCTCTCCCTGCACAAAATTCAAATCCAGTTGGATCAAAGACCTCAATTTAACACCAGATACCAAAAACTTCTTAGAAGACTGAGTAGGGAAGAGCTTTGTATCCTCATTGGTACAGGAGACAACTTCCTGAACAAAAGAGCAACAGCCCAGGCTCTAAGATAAGCAATTAGTAAATGTGACTTCATGAAATTGAAATCTTCTGTAAGGCAAAGGATATTGTCTAGAAAAAAAAATAGTCCACAGATTGGGAAAAGCTCTTCACCAATCCTACATCTGATAAAGGACTAATACCCAATACATATAATGAACTCAAGAAATCAAACAACAATAAACAAAATTAAAAATAGAGTACATAACTAAACAGAGTTCTCAAACAGGAATTTCTAATGGCCAAGATGCACTTAAAGAAATGTTCAGTATCTTTAGTCATCAGAGTAAATCACAATGACTCCGAGATTCCATCTTACACTGCTCAGCATGGGTAAGACCAAAATCTCAAGGGACAGAACATCCTAGAGGGTGTGTGGAGAATGGGGAACGCCTTTACATTGCAGGACAGAGTATAATCTTGTGCAACCACTTTGGAAGTAAATCTGCTGTTTTTTCATAATACTGGGAATAGCTTTACCTCAAAACCCAGCTATACCACTCCTGGGTATATATGCAAAAAAAAAAAAAAAAAAAAAAAAAAAAAGATTCTCCACCATAAAACAATGACACTTGTTCAACTATTATTTTTAGCAGCTTTATTTGTAATAGCCAGAACTTGTAAACAACCTTGACGTCCCTCAGCCAAAGAATGGATTAAGAAACTGTGGCACATTTACATAATGGAATACTCTTGGGAGCCTTGACTCCAGAGGCCTGCTTTGATATTTAAATCTTGGTGGAGAGATGGCTTTTAGGAGGCCTTTACTAAAGCCAGAGTAGAACTTGCAAGTCCATCTCCTTTTGTTTGTGACAGCTAGTAGGATAGCTTGTGACGGTCACACCTCTTCCTTAGGCTCCTTGTGCAAATTAACCATTGTTCTGAGATGTTTCTACTCTGGCTTAGAAACTCTGCAATAAAGCGACAGGCTGACAGTTACTGCAGAAGGCTGAAGATGATGCTCCAAGCATCCTGTCTCAATTCTTGTGTAAACGGGACACAAATAAAACAACTAGATACAATGTTGTGCAATGGGAGGAGCCAGAGGACAGGAAAGAGGGGAGGAGCTAGAGAAGAGGGTTGGAGGCAGAGACCGGAGACTTGCTGCTGGCACTGCTTGTTGCAGCAACCTTCCTTTTGCTGTGGCTGTCAAGTCTGGACCTTTAAAACATTTCCTGTGTGCTGTGTGTTTATTTTATTAATTTTAATCCTCACTCCCAACTCAAGAACCGATCGACTCTGCTGGCTGGCTCCAGCAGAATACGACTCAGCTATTATAAATAAATAAATTATGAAATTTGCAGGGAAAGGGATGGAACTAGAAAAGATCATCCTGAGTAAGGTAACTCAAACCCAGGATAACACACATGGGATGTACTCACTTATAAATGCATTTTAGCCATATAGTACAGAATTAGCATACTAATAGGCACAGGCCCCAAGAAGATACATAACAAGGAGGTTCCAAGGGAGGATGCATAATCTTATTTGGAAGGAGAGATAAACTAGACAGAGGTAGTGGCTAAAGAGAGGGAACAAGGTAGGAGAGGTGACGCAGAGAGTTGAGAGTGTGGATATCAGACCTGGATAGGATGAGGGCAAGAAACTGAGGGTGCCTGTAATCTCTTTGACAAGCTAGAGAGCCAAGTCAGGACAGGCTCCTGACTGGATATCAAGAGGACTCAAGCAGAGACTCCTAGTAGCAGAGGCCATTGAGACTGAAGAGGATACTCTCTAACTATACTAGTCTGCTAGAAGAGGGAGGGGAACACAAAAACTACCCATAAAAACTTTAACCCAAAATATAACTTGCCTAAAAAATGAGCAGGAATAAAGTAGAGCAGATAGAGCAGAGATTGAAGGAATGCCCAACCAATGCCTGTCCCAATCAAATTTCCACCCTACCAGATAGTGCCAGCCCCTGACACTATGAAAAACAATCTGCTATGCTTGTAGATAGGAGCCTGTCAGAGTTGTCTTCTGAGAGGATCTACCAAGTATCACCTCAAAACAGATGCTGAGACTCACAGCCAAACATTGGATGGTGTGCAGCGAGTCATGTGCAAAATTGGGAGATGACAAGAGCTTTACAAGAAGACCTACATAGCCAACTAGCCAGGGCACAAAGAGGCCTGCTGAGACTGAAGCATCAACCAAAGACCTAGGTAGCCTACAAAAATGTAGCAGATGGCTAGCTTCATGTGGGAAATGAGGCCTTCATCGATACAGACTCACTTGCCAGCTTTTTGATCATTTTCCCCTGTTGGGACTGCCTTCCCAGGCCACAGGGGAAGAAAAAACCCACAGTCCTGATGCAACTTGATAAGCTGGGCTGATTGGGGAAAGGAACTCCCCTTTTCTGAGAAAAGGGAGAGGGGGAAGGAAGGTAAAAAGGAGGGTGAAACTGGCAGTTGAGGAGGTGGGGCTACAACAAGGACATAAAGTGAATAAAAACTTTAAAAAATAAAAACAAACAAACAAAAAAGAATGAGGCCAAGGTATGTTTATCCCATGGTACAGAAAGATATCTCAGTTGTACTAACAATTCGTTGTGTGACAACATGATAGTGGAGCATCTGTCTTTGAAGTACTATATACATGGGGGAAAGCAGTGGTCAGTGCTTCAGGGCCTGAAAGTTTGTGTGGAAAACAAAACAAAACAAAACAAAACAAAACAAACAAAAAAACAAAAACAAACCATTGGAATGATCAGACTCCTTATCATGTATTGATTTTTGACACAGTATTAACAGTAGGCTAATTATTCCCAGTACATTAAGAGCAATACTTTAAAATGTCCACTGGGTAGAAGAGCCTTTAGACATTAAGATTCTAATACATGTGATTTGTGTATCCTCATATTACATCACAATGGTTGAAGTGAATTCCATTCTTATTGGGCTGTCCCCCCCCCCCATTATCTAACTGAGGATTTTACTTCAAAACAATTGACAGATGCAGCATAGCTATGGAGAGAAGGACAGGAAATTTTTAAAAAGTGGGATCTTGCTCTGATACAGTAATAACACACACATCTGAAATAGCTTATAATTTTGTTAGAGGAATGATGGACTTCTTATAAATGGATTGCAATGTTCATATATTGTTCTGTTTTTATTTCTGTGCTTTTCACATCCATAAATGTCTCATTATAGTTGATCGACATTACTTAGTGTTGACATAAATGTATTTTTAATGAAAACTTGATATATTTCTGGCAGTTCTTGAAAGGCTTTTCCTCTCTTTCCCATCCATGAGCCTGTGGGAAGAAAAATAAAAATCTCTTATGCAGGTCAGATTCTAGGAGTCCTTATTCTAGAAGATACCTTTGCTCTCAGATTGTTTCCCTTCTTTCTTTAGCAAAGTGAACTAGCCAAAGAATATTTCAAGTCCTGGAAAAGCTTGGGTTATACTAAAGTCACTAAAAGTGGATTTTGATTACTCTTCTTAGCATTGCTTTTATGAAAAAAAAAATGTTTTCAAACAGTCTGAAGAATCATAATTATCAGTTAATTCTTTAGTGTTCAAGAGAAAATGCTGAAATATGACTCTGAATGAACCTTATTAAATTGAATGGAAAATATATCTTCTTGAATGTTTTGGATTCTGGACAATAAATGGGAGAACACGCAAACTGACACAGATGTTAAAATGTGTTTTCGACAACTAAGGTTGGGATGTTTTTAAGTAGCTGGGTTCCTAAAAGACAGAAGTGGACAAAAGAGAATTTTCCTCCTGTCCTCCTGGTCCTGTTCTCCAATGACCCTGTCCCCTTTCCATGCCTCGTTAACTCAGAAAAGAGGACCCAGTCCTTACAAACTGACCCCTGCCCATCGAGTTCCATCAGGACTTAGTACATCCTGTTCTATTGAGACAAGACAAGGCAACCTAGCTGTGAGAAAGTGATCCAAAAGGAGTCACCTGAGTCCATGTCAGAGATGACCTATGCTCCCCTTGTTGCTAAGGAACACACACGAAGACCAAACTGTCAGTCATATCTGTTGTCCTGGGCCTAGGTACAGTCTATGCATTCTCTTTGGTTGGTTCTTCTACTTCTGTAAGCCACTATGGGCCCAAGCTAGTTTACACCATTGGTCTTCTTTAACTGTTCTTGTCCTTTCCAGTACCGTTTACCCTTCCCCAAACTTCTCCACTAGCTCTGCCCTAGTTCTGCCCTAGCTCTGCCTTAGCTCTGCTCACTGTCTGGCAGTGGGTCATAGCATCTGTTTTATTCCACTGATGCTGAGTGGAGCCTCTCAGAAGACACTCATTCTAAGCTCCTGTCTGCAAACATCACAGGCTACCATTAATAGTGTTAGAGGTTGGCTTTCTCCTATGAGGTAGGTCTCAGTTTGGGTCAGTCATCAGTTGGCCCATCTCCCATTTTTTGCTGTATCATTATCCCTGCACATCCTGTAGGCAGAGTAATCTTTGGGTCAATGGTTTAGTGGGTGGGTTTGTGTCCCACTTCCTCTACCGGAAGTCCAGCCTGGCTAGAAGGTGGCCCCTTTAGTCTCCATGTTCCTCACATCTGGAACTCTCAGATAGAGTCACGCCAATATCCTCCAAGGAGCCTACTGTGTCTTAGGTCTCCAACTTGTCTCAGAAATGTTGTCCCCATTCACTTTCCCTTCTCTCTCCTTGCCCTCTCACCTCCCACCCAGACTCTACCAACCATTGATCCCCACCCTACTTCCCCACCCCACACCCTCTCCCATCCAATTCCCTTTCTTTATCAGCTTTCAACTTCCATTCTATTTCCCCTTCTGAGTAAGATTCAGGTGTCTTCTCTTGGGCCCTCCTTATTACTTAGTTTCTTTGGGTCTGTGAATGGTACTATTATTTATCTTGTGTTATATGGGTAATATCCCTTTATAAGTGAGTACATGCCATGTATGACTTTCTGGGTATGAGTTCAGAATGTTCTTTTCTAGATCCATCACTTGCCTACAAATTTCATGATTTTCCTGTTTCTAATAGCTGAATAGTATTCCTTTATGTAGATGTACCACAATTTCTCTGTCTATTCTTTGACTGAGGGATATCTGGGTTATTTCCATTTTCTGGCTATTACAAATAAAGATGCTATGAACATAGTTGAACAAGTGTTCTTGTGGTATGGTGGAACATCTTTTGGATATATGCCCAGGAGTGGTATAGCTGGATCTTGAGGTAGAGCTATGTCCAATTTTCTGAGAAAGTGCCAGACTGATTTCCAAATTCTTTGTACAAGTTTGCACTCTCACTAGTAATGGAGGAGGGTTTCCCTTTCTCCACATCCTCTCCTGCAAGTGCTGTCACTTGAAATTTTTATTGTAGCCATTCTGATGACTGTAATGGAATCTCAGAGTTGTTTTGATTTGGATTTTTCTGATGACTAAGGACATTGACAGTGCTTCTCAACAACTAGAGTTTCTTCTGTTGAAAACTCCCTGTTTAGTTCTGTATCCCATTTTTAACTGGGTTAATTTTTTTGTTGGTGTCAAATTTCTTGAGTTCATTATATATTTTGGATATTAGCCCTCTGTTGGGTGTAGGATTGGTGAAGATCTTTTCCCAAATCTGTACACTGCCATTTAATCAATTGACAGTGTCCTTTACCTTATAGAAGCTTTTCAGTTTCAAGAGGTCCCATTTATTAATTTTTGTTCTTATAGCCTGAGTTCTTAGTGTTCTGTTCAGAATGTTGTCTCTTATACCAATGAGTTCCAGGCTTTTCCTCAGTTTCTCTTCTTATAGATTTAGCGTATCCGGTTTTATGTTGAGGTCTTTGATTCACTTGGACTTGGTCTTTGTGCAGGGTGATAAATAGGGATCTGTTTGCATTCTTTTGCATGCAGACTTACAGTGAAACTAGCACCATTTGTTGAAGATGCTTTCTTTCTTAAATTATACGGTTTTGGTTTTGGCTTCTTTGTCAAAAATTATTTGTCCATAGCCATGTCATTTTATTTCTGGGTTTTCAATTTGTTTCCATTGATCAATATATCTGTTTTTTATGCCAACACCTTGTGTTTTTTTAATTATTATTATTACTATTGCCCTGTAGAGCAGCTTGAATAAGGTTCTGGGCTTTATAAAAAAGCTAGTGGACAATGAACCAAAATTAACCAGATAATGATCCAGCAAACAGAGTACCTCCATGATGACTGCTTGATGTTACTTGCTTAGCTTCTTTCACATTGTGGATGGACTATGGCCTAGAAATGTAAGCCAAATCATCCCTTCCCAGATTACCTGTCTTATTATGAGCTATGTTTCTATATCTTTCAACATGCAGCTGATTTTAAGGGTTATATAGGGCTCAGATCTAAGTATCAGAATTTTGTAATTGAATTATGTAAACCATAATCCACTTCAAAAGTTTTATAATGAGAAAGGCTGAGTCTGAAAGTTATAAAGAACACAATTGTATTTTTTCAACATGTAAGAAAAAACTTATATATAGTACTATACATATACACACACAGATACAGACACACACACACACACACACACACACACACACACACACATATATATATCTCCAGTCTTATAGAAATCCTCTATATCACCTTTCCCAACAAGTTCTATTATGAAATAATGACTGAGACTTAGATGCTTAAATGCTGCCTCTGTGATAATAATCATTGAAAACATAATATTCCGGTATATTACATGAATATACATATATCTTTTACTTGACTTATGTATTTAGCCTTGATCATACAATGTAGTTCAGATTCTTATTGTGCACTTATATTTCTCTTATATACCATTGAAATCATCACATTATTCTAATAGGAAAATATGTGCACCTGTAGCCGAATTATCTTGCTTGGAATAAGCAGCTTTATCACATCTATCTTAGCTGATAAAGCTGTTTTCATTCATGGGCATTCCCATTCTTGCCCCAGATTATACTTCATTATTCTGCAATTATAAGGTTAGTCTTTGTATTCAGTTAGAGCAGACTACCAGCAAATGCTTCCATAAAACCTATTAACTCCACTAATTCTTTTCACCTTTTGAATGCAAGGGGATTTGGTACTTAATTTCATTTCCAAAATGCTCAGCATTCTGGACCATTAACAAATTACACCTGATGTGCATCTTGGATGTCTGCTGAATTTTTATTGGTGCTGTTGATCCTTCCAGATTGCCATACCATGTCTTTCCTCCTGGTGCTTTGTGAGTAGTTCCACAAAGATGAGATGCCATGTATCCTGGCTTATATCCTAATTAAGATGATTGCACACCATGTATATGGAACTAATGCTTCTGGCTTTGTTTTAAATTGATCACTTTGTCTCCTCACAGAAATTATATTTTCATCAAGCTAATGGTTTTACCTAGGAAAATGGACACAGGTGCTTCCTGTTGAAGTTTTGGACCTCAAAAGCATGGATTTTGCCAACTTGATGTTCTATAAATTTGCCTCTTTATTAATGAGGTTAATAAATGGTACCATCCATTACAGGAAATGGCACTGTCAATTAACTGACTCTCAAATCAGGCATCAGCAGCGAAGAGTTCAAATTCTACTATTACATAGATTCTTTTGATTAACTCAGTGCCTCTATCACCTAAAACTTAAAAAAAAAAAAAATTGACCAGATCAGTGGTTTCCAAATGCCTAAAGAAAACAGTAGATTAGAAATGTAAGCTATGATGGAAGCCAAAGACCCACTTAATAAAATAAGTATATATGAGTAAGGCATGTAGCTATGGAGCTCCTAAATTTTAGCAGTTTCCCAGAGTATTATAATGTATTAAAGTCTGACCATTAGTGAAGCTGGATATTTATAATCCTATAAACTTATGTTATCTGCAGATGTGAATAAGAGAAAGACTTATCTGAATTTTCTCTATTGTCCAGTGTTATTGCTTAAATTTACTAATCATGGTTTTTTTATACCCTAAAAACAAAAAGACCTAAGAAATGTTTAGAAATGTAAGGACACTGGAATCCTAGCATCACAATATGGGAAAAATGATTGAAAACAATATCAGTGTTTTACATTTTAAATTCCCTTTGGAAACCAAATGGCATCAAATCCCTATGTTGAGTGGCCTAGACTTGAGACTTAAGATTGATAGATTTTGTGGGACAAACTTGTTAGACATAATAATATCACTATACTGAAATTTATGAACTAAATTTAATATTTTTTAAGTAAAGCAGAGCCAGAGTGGCTATATTCTTCACTGAAAATGTGTGTATTTGCTATTTTCTATGATTTATATATTCAAAATAGAGGTAGTCTTTGCGACAGAGAATCTTTTCACATAGCTGTTGATTGAAGAACAAAACTGAATTTATCAAAAAGTAAAAATGTCTTAGTTGAGTATTCCATGATTTAAAATAGGAAAAGAGGAAAAGAATAGAACAGAAAAGAAAAAAATGGCAAAGCAACTTGGGAATGAAAGGGTTTATAAAACGTGTTATCATTTGGCTTATGGTTCCAGGTCCTAGTCTATCAGTAAAGGAAAACAGAACATAGACATCAAGCAGAAGGACCTGGAGGTAGGAGCTGGTACAGAGGCCATTGAGGGGTACTGCTTACTAGACTGCTACTCGTGGCTTGCTTGGTCTTTTTCTTACACAACCCAGGAACACCTGATCAGTGTTGGCACTACTAGCAATGGAGGTGGGTCCTCCTCCATCAATCACAAATTAATAAAATGCTTTACAGCTGTATCTTATAGATGTATTTTCTCAATTGAGATTCCTTCTTTTCAGATCATTCTAACTTGTATCAAGTTGACATAAAACTATCCATCACAAGTGTATATGAACACACATGTAAAATGTTGAATTACAGTTATAATTGTGCAAAAGTTTAATTGTAAAATGAGGGGAGTCTAAATATATCGATAACTTCCATTTAAGTATTTCGGGGAATGTTTTTAGTACTTTATAATGATTATGAATAGTCTCAAGAGTTAAGCAAAGTTTTACTTGCAACATAGATTTTAGGGAGAGAACTGGTAGACATTCCACATGGGGTGGCAACAAAGGTGAAGAAGTCAACATATAGTGATTGTACCATCTTTATATTGTGCTTCTGTGCAGAGATGTAACTGATTTTGCCAAATTGAAGGATATGGAAAATGTAAGAACTGAAGAAAAGGAAAAAGAATGGAATATGTCTTGAAATTATAATACACTTTTTGTTAAAAGAAGAAATATTAGAGGAGATTTATAGCAAGTGTCTGTTACACATTTATTTTTTAAACTAATGCATTTCTCTTTCTTTTTCTATTTCTGTATATGTGCATATCTAATATGTACATACATAAGTATGTGTGCATTTGCATTTATGGTTTTATGTGTAAATATGTGTGTATACATGCATGTATGTGTATGCCTGTGTAATTATATGTTGATGTAAATGTATATGTATGTATATGTAAATATATGTTTATGTGTGTGTATGTGGATGTGCATGTTTATGTATATGTTTGCTTGTATATGTATGTGTGTGGATGCATTTTTCACAAAGAGAAATTGGAAGTGAAAAGACAACTTATAAAAGTTAGTTGTGAATTAGAAAGCATGCAGGTAGGAACTGTGGATGTAAAGGAACAACAAAAGTGTATTGTTCAAAACTTTCAAAAGAAAGAATGTACATAGGATATAATCTTCCTCTTTCACAGCTCTCTCTTTCTCTCTTTATATCTCTTATCTCTACCTCTTTCCTCTTTTTTTGTCTCTCCAACTCTGTTTTTATATTATCTACATATTTTATCTATTATCTATCTACATATCTAGTTTCTATCTGTCTGTCTGTCTAACATCTCTCTATCATCTATCTCTGTCTCTCTTCATTTATATCCCTCTCTATTTCTACCTATTTATTTTTTCTATCTCTGTCTCCATATTCATCCATCCCTGTCTTTGTCTTTGTCTTCCCTATCTCTATTTCTCTTTCTCTATCTCCATCTCTCTATCTCTACCAATCTCTATCCATCTTTATTTATCTGTATCTTCTTTATTTATCATCTACCTATCTGTCTGTATGTCTGTATGTCTCTATAACTATTTCTATCAGTCCCTATTCCTATCCCTATCCTTATCTCTACCTGTCTCTCTATCTCTATCTTCTTTCACTTCATCCGTGACTTCAAGGTAGGTGGAGGAAATCTAGTATGCTAATGTAGTAAATGATAGGAAAAAGAAAGAGTAAAACACAATATTCTGTATGTCAAAGCTTCAAGAGGAAGACTAGACGTATATCAAATAAGGTCATGGAAAATGTGCTTTATTTTCCTCTTTAAAAAAATAATTGTTATGTTAATTACAGTTCATTTACTTTGTATGTCAGCTGTAACCCCCTCCTTCATTCCCTCCCAACCACATCCCTCCTCCCTCATTTCCTCCCATACACCTCTCCAAGTCGACTAATAAGAGAGGAATTCCTCACCTTCCCTCTGACTGTAGCCTATCAGGTCTCATTGGGACTGGCTGTATTGTCTTCCTCTGTGGCCTGGCAAGGCTGTTCCCCCATTAGGTGGAGGTGATCAAGGAACAATCCAATGAGTTCATGTCAAAAACTGTCCCTCTTCCCCTTACTTGGAAACCCACTTGGATACCGAGATACCATGGGCTGCATCTGAGCAGGGGTTCTAATTTAGCTACATGAAGTGTCCTTGGATTGGGTATCAGTCTCAGAAAAGACTCCTGGGCCCAGATTTCTTAGTGCTGTTGCTCTCCTTGTGGAGCTCCTGTCCTCTCCAGGTCTTACTATCTCAGCCTTCTTTCATAAGATTTTCTGCACTCTGCCCAAACTTTGGTTATGAGCTTCAGCATCTGCTTTGACACACTGCTGGGTAGAGTCTTTCAGAGGCACTTTCTGGTAGGCTCCTATCCTGTTTCCTGTTTTCTCCTTCTTCCAATGTCCATCTCATTTACCTTTCTGATTTAGGATTGATCATCTTACCCAGGGTCCTCCTTCTTGCTTAGCTTCCTTAGGTATACAGATTTCGGTATATTTATCCCATATTATATGTCTAATATCCACTTACAAGTGAGCATATACCATGTCTTTCTGCTTCTAGGATACCTCACTCAGGATCTTTTCTAGAATGCACCATTTGCCTGCAAATTTCATGATTTCCTTCTTTTTAATTGGAGTAGTATTCCATTGTGTAAATGTACCACAATTTCTGTATCCATTTCTCAGTTGACGGACATCTGGATTGTTTCCAGGTTCTGGCTATTACAAATAAAACTGCTACAAACATGGTTGAGCGAATGTCCCTGTTGTATACTTGAGCATATTTTGAATATATGCCTAGGAGTGGTATAGCTGGATCTTGAGGTAGCACTATTTCTAATTGTCTAAGAAAGTGACAGATTGATTTCCAAAGTGGTTGTACAAGTTTACATTCCCACCAGCAATGGAGGAGGGTTCACCTTTCTCCACATCCTCTCCAGCATGAATTGTCACTAAAAAGCTACTGTAAAGCAAAGGACACTGTCATCAGAACACAACGACAGCCTACAGACTGGGAAAGGATTTTCACCAATCCTACATCTTGCGGAGGGCTAATATCATAATATATAAAGGACTCAATAAGTTAAAAAGAAAAAAAAATCAAGTATTTTACTTATAAAAATGGGGTACAGAGCTAAACAGAATTCTCTGCAGAGGAATATCAAATGGCAGAGAACCACTTAAAGAAATGTTCAAATACCTTAGTCATCAGGGAAATGCAAATCAAAACGACCCTGAGATTTCACCTTACACCCATCAGAATTGCTAAGATCATAAAAATGTGCTTTTAAATTATTTTGCTAAATCTGTATAATCTTTTCTTTGTCTTCTCATTTGTAGCAGTAAACATGTAATTAAGTCAATTTCTGAGAGAACAAAGGAAATAGGTTTTGGGTTGGGATGTGTGAACTGGAGTGTGTAAGTAAAGGGTATGGAATGGGTGGTTTAGAAACTCTCACTTAGAGTAATACTGTCCCTATTTTTTAGTTCATTTTATATCATTGCAGTTTTATTGAATCATCAGTTTCTTAGTAATTAGAAAACCTACAGTGAAAGGGTAAATTGGCAATACCTTGGTCAAGAATTTTCCATGCCTTTCCTTCCTTCTGACTTTCTATAGAAACTTTTCTTGCTGGCTGCTTTATGCCTTAAATAAGGGGGCTTCTACACTGGATCAGTACAGATGGCCTTCAGCCCTCTAAACCTTTGGAATAGGATTTAATGTCATTAAAAAAAGGCTTATGTTACCTATCTGTTTGGTGCTTACGTATGCATTGCTCAATGTTGCACTTTGTAAAATGTAGTACTAAAAGACTCATTAATAACAACATCCAATATGAACTGATATTTACCTTGGCCTCTCTTCTGTGTGTTTTAGCAGAGCAAATTTGCATATTTTAGATAAACAATCCATAATTATCCTTGTTTACAGGTCTCTGTGTCCATAAATATTGCCAAGGTACAGATAGAGATACGAATCTGTAAGCAGGTCTTCCACAGTTTGTTAATACCATCTGCTAATGATGGGTTAGAAGCCAGGGAATGGTCATTTTCTTGCTGTTTTTAGTAGAGGCTGCAACAGTTCAGTAAATGAGATTTCTTGTACTTAAATATATATTTCTTCACTGCTAACTGTTCAAATGTAGGCAGATTCTCCTAAAACTTATAGATCTACCAGAATCTTGAGTTATGTTAGTATTATTATCCTGTCATAGTCTCAAGTTTACTTCTCATGAGTTCACTTAACACTTCCTGTCTTTGCTATCACTCATGTTTTGATTCTATAGTTTAAGATTTACTCTATGACTGTGACTTCCAGCAGTTAGGGCTTTGCCATTATCTTCCTCATCCAGGACTTTCATTTCTGTCATCAATGGTGTATTATATTTGAGTCATAGACATTGGGCAGGTTTTAACTCTTAAACTCCTGGAGGTCTGCTCCAGGATATAGGCCATGGCAGCTCAGTGTCCAAGAGGGTTCATTAATAATGGGAACAGGGGCTGTCTCTGACATAAACTCAGTAGCTGGTTCTTTGACAACCTCCCACTGCTGGGGAGCAGCCTTACCAGGCTACAAAAGAAGACAATGCAGACAGTCCTGATGAGACCTGATAGAATAGGGTCAGAGGGAAGGGGAAGAGGACCTCCCCTACCAGTGGAATTGGGGATGGGCATGGAAGAAAATACGGGAGGGTTTGGGAGGGGATGAAGGAGGGGGCTATAGCTGGGATATAAAGTGACTAAACTGTAATCAATAAAAATAAATTAATTTTTTTAATCTCCAGGCGATATTTATTTTCTTTTTTTTAATTTTATTTTTCTCATTAGTTACATTTTGTTAATTCTGTATCCCAGCTGTATCCCTCATTCTCTCCCCAATCCCACCCTCCCACCCTCATCTCCTCCCTGGCCCTTTCCAAGTCCACTGATAGGGGAGGACCTCCTCCCCTTTCATATGACTCCATTTTGTCAGGTATTTTCAAGACTGGCTGCAAAGTCCTCCTCTGTGGCCTAACAGTACTGCTCCTCCCTTGGGAGGTGGGGAGGTCAAAGAGCCAGTTGTTGAGTTCCTGTTAGCAATAGTCCTTGTTCCCCTTACTGTGGGAAACCAATTGATTACTGAGTTATCACGGTCACATCCTAGCAGAGGTTATAGGTTTTATCCTCTCATGGTCTTTGGTTGAGTGTCCATCTCAGAAAAGACCCTGTGCCCAGATATGTTTGGTCCTTGTGGAGCTCCTATCCTTTCCCTTCTTTCATATGATTCCCTGCACTCTGCCAAAGGTTTGGTTATGAGTCTTAGTATCTACTTTGGAACACTGCTAGGTAGAGTCTTTCAGATGCTTTCTGCGTTAGACTTCTGTCATACGTTCAATGCATATCCCATTTGTCTTTCTAAATGAGGATTGATCATCATACCACGTGTCTGCTTTCTTGATTATCTTCTTTAGGTGTATAGATTTCATTATGTTTATCATATCTTTTAGGTCTATATAAGCAAGTATATTCCATGTTTGTCTCTCTCCTTCTGGGATCCTTCACTCAGAAGGATCTTCTCTAGATCCCACCATTTGCCTGCAAATTTCATGATTTCCTCTTTTTTGATTTCTGAGTAGTATTCCATTGTGTAAAAATACCACAATTTCTGTACCCATTCCTCCACTGATGGACATCTGGGTTGTTTCCAGGTTCTGGCTATTAAAAATAAAGCTGCTACAAACATGGTTGAGCAAATGTCCTTATTGTGTACTTGAGCAAGCTTTGGGTATATACCTAGCAGTGGTATAGCTGGGTCTCGAGGAAGCACTACTCCTAAATGTCTGAGAAAGCGCCAGATTGACTTACAAAGTGGTTGTACCAGTTTACATTCCCACCAGCAGTGGAGGAGGGTTCCCCTTTCTCCACAACCTCTCCAGCATGTGTTGTCACTTGAGTTTTTCATCTTGGCCATTCTGAAGGGTATAAGGTGAAATCTCAGGGTTGTTTTGATTTGCATTTCCCTAATGGCTAATGACGTTGAGCATTTCTTTAAGTGTTTCTCTGCCACTCTATATTCCTCTACAGAGAATTCTATGTTTAGCTCTGTTCCCCATTTTTTAATTGGATTACTTGGTTGCTTTTCAGCTTCTGTAGTTCTTTATATACTGGATATTAGCCTTCTGCCAGATAAAGGGTTGGTGAAGATTCTTTCCCAATCTGCAGGCAGTCGTTTTGTTTTGATGATGGTGTCCTTTGCTTTACAGAAGCTTTTCAGTTTCCTGAGGTCCCATTTATTGATTGTTGCTCTTAAAGCCTGTGCTGTTGGAGTTCTGTTCAGGAAGTTGTCTCCTGTGCCAATGAGTTCTAGGCTGTTCTCCACTTTTTCTTCTAACAGATTTAGCATATCTGTTTTTATGTTGAGGTCTTTGATCCACTTAGACTTTAGTTTTGTGCAGGGTGATAAATGTGGATCTATTTTCATTTTTCTGCATGTAGACATCCAATTAGACCAGCACCATCTGTTGAAGATGCTATCTTTTTTCCATTGAATGGTTTT
>REGO01000297.1:2393553-2406493 GCA_010120015.1 Rhombomys opimus
GCATCTGTGGTCCCTTAGGGCCTGCATGGTATCTCCCGAGGCCCTTCTGGCTTTCATAGTTTATGATGAGAAGTCCGGTATGGTTCTGATAGGTTTGCCTTTATATGTTACTTGGCCTTTTTCCCTTGCTGCTTTTAGTATCTTTTCTTTGTTCTGTAGATTAAGTGTTTTGACTATGATGTGGCATGAGGAGTTTCTTCTCTGGTCTAGTCTATTTGGTGTTATGTAGGCCTCTTTTATGTTTGTGGACATCTCTTTCTTTAGGTTGGGAAAATTTTCTTCTATGATTTTCTTGAAAATATTTTCTGGACCTTGTAGCCTGGACTCCTCTTCTTCTTCAATTCCTATTATTCTTAGATTTTGCCTTTTCATGGCGTCCTTGATTTTTTGGATGGTTTGTGTTTGGGATTTTTCTGATTTTATTTTTGCTTTGAGAGAAGTATCAATTTCTGTGAGTGTATCTTCAGCATTCGAGATTCTCTCTTCCATCTCTTGTATTCTACTAGTGATTCTTACCTTTGTGATTCCTTCTCTTTTCTCTAAGTTCTTCAGTTCCAGGGTTTTCTCAGTTTGTGTTTTCTTTATTGATTCTAATTCTGTTTTCATGTCTTGCAACATTTCCTTCATCTGTTTGAGTGTGGATTCCTGTGTCTCCAAGATGGTCTCTACTTTTTTGTTTGTTTCTTCTCTTAGTGCCTTTGCTTCTGCCTCCAATTGTTTGGCTATATTTGCATGTGTTTCTTTAAGAGCTTCTTCGTTCACTTTGTTTTTCTTTGTTTCTATTTGGGAGACCAAATCTTTAAGGGATTTTTTTGTATCCTTTTTAACTGTTTGAATCTCTATGACTATTTCTCTGAGAGATTTGTTGGTTTCCTCTTTATGTGCCTCAAATAACTGGATAATCATAGCTTTAAAATCATTTTCTTGTGTTTCTGCTGAGTTGGAGTGTCCATTAATTTTTGAGGTTGCCAGTGAAGCCATGATATCTTGATTTGCATTGGTTGTGTTCTTTCGCAGACCTCTGGCCATTTGGTTATCCGTAGTGTTCACTGTCTGTTCCTGGATTTTGCAGGTCAGACTGGTTTTTCTCTGGTATCTGGAAAATTCTTCAGGAAAATGGGTGAGGTCTAGTGTTTTCAGTGTGTGCGTTGGTTATTCAGCTATACTTGTAGGAAGAAAGTTCGCAGGTGCAGAAGGACAAATGCGGGGTAGCGTGTGTTTGAGAGTGTGCTTGTGGGTGTGTCCTAAGGGACAGGGTGTTGGTGAATGAAGAGGCCTTCAGTGTGTGAGAGGGGTGCCCTGCAGGCACTGAAGTTGTTGCAGGCGCTAAGGGATCACAAGTGCTGTTGAAGAATGCGCTCGAGTATTGATTTTACAAGTCTGCTGGTCTTTGGTGTCTATTCAGCTGGTTTTCTGCCACTGAGGGGTTGGATGGCCCATACAATCACTGGCTGGGCAGCTCTGTGTAGTCTGTGCTGCCACTTGCAGACTTGTGATCTGGGAAGGGTTGTATTGTGGGTCTGAGTCTCTGTGGCTAGCACTATATTGGGGGTGTGCTCTGGCGGGGTGGAGTTTCAGTGGTGCGTGCACTCCTGCAGAGCCGGGTGGTGGTGGTAGTGTGGGGGGGTGTTCCGCGGGTCAAGAGCTGGGCGAGAGGGCCCTAGGTCGGGTGTGTTCTCCTCTGAGTGGTGGCGTTCAGCAGGTCGTTACTGCTCTCCTCTGTGGCAGCGGGGTCTGGAGCCCTGCCTCCCTGCCTCTGCCCGTCTTGGGTCCCAGACACTGAGCTTTGTGGCTTTGGTATCCAGGAAGAATTGTATTGTGGATCTGAGACTCTGTGGTTAGCGCTCAGTGGTTGGAGCTCTGTGATTGGGCCTGCGCTCCTCCAGGGAGGAGGTTTCTGGGGTTATTGCGCTCTGGCCCCTTAGGACGTGAGCTCCACTGCACCTCCTGCTGTGGTCTAGCTCGAAATCGGGTCAGCGGGATGGGGGAGGGGACGCTCCTTGGGTCCAGAGGGCCCTGAGTGGGAGGTGTGTCCAAGGAGGGGACGGGTGTTCAATGGGTGGTTACAGCAGACCGCTGCTGTAAGGGGCCCAGAGCACTGTCTTTGCTGTCTTTATTTCCCGGATGTGAGCTTTGCTCTCAGCTGCCTGGTGCTGTGTGTGGGTATCCCCGCCGGAGACCCAGACAAGGGAAACGCCCTATTTCCTTCCTGGAGAAGTCCCTGTCCAATCTAAATCTGCAAGCACTCCACGCTTCTGTTGTGGCCCCTCTCCTTTAGAAAGCCCAAAAGTCTAAATTCTAGCTTAGATTGACTCTCCACTCACCAATTCCGGAGATTCATGTCTTCTGCCTCTCCAAAATGGTGCGCTCTGCTTGCCGCCATCTTGGAGTCCAAAATAAATTAATTTAAAAAGGGAATATTGACAATTGTGTTTATCTTTCCTACAGTATTCCCTCAGTACTTCCCCTCTTTACACTCCTCTTCAGTTGTCTGCATCTCCTCACTCCCCTTTAGCTGCCTGCTTCTCTTCACTCCTCTTCATCTATACCCTTGCTCTTCACATAACCAGTAGAGAAAAAAGAATGGAAAATTCAAGAAACAGAATTCAGATTTCATAATCTGGGCTGTGCACTAAACTTTGTCTCATAGAATGGATGAGGAGAAAGTAATAGTCACACAATGCAAAAACTTCTACACTAATTCTTTTCAACATATTTTAACCAGTAGCTTGCACTATCTATATTAAATACTAAAACTCATTCAGTTTTTACAATAATATCACTCAAAATCAACAACTCCATTTTTTAGGCAAAGAAACTGCAGCTCAGGGAGACTCTATAATGATTTCAGTATCTTAATAGCCATTGAGTTAATAGTGAAAATGTAGTCTGATATCTAAGGGCTGCAGGAACTACACTGTTGTTTAGTTTAGTAATTTTCAGATTATCTTAAAATCAGTCAAGAAAGCAGTGTTCAAGCTAATTACAAGCTGAAAGAAAGGTGCAATGTACCTGGTGATGAGGTCACAAAATGGAATAAAGGACTAGATCATTATCGATTGTTTCCTTTTCTAGTTGTCAAGTGGACAATTGCATTCTAGCTAGAAAGTTCTTAACAATGCTTTAATCACAGATTTTTAGAGATGGAAAGCCTGAATCTGTTTCAAGTAGACATCCCTGGAAAGGTCTGTTGTGTGAAATAGTATTTTTTTAACAAGGTTGCACAGTTCTCGAGCCTCAGAACTGAAGCCATCTCAAGAAAAAGTAGGAGAGCTGTTGCAACACTAGGGAATTTCCAGCTGTTTGTGCTTGAGCACCCAGTTGGAAAAAAACAAATTTGGAAAAAGGAAAGTTTTCAAACAAGGAAATATGGTCAGGAGATATAAAATCTACTGAAACAAAAGCAAGGCTAATTTCAAGTTCAGGTTTCAGTTGTTCACAGATGTTTTCTCCATGTCTTAAATGGGAGGTAGAATATTCAGAAATTTAAGAAAATCTGGGATATAGTTGTATTTTCATATAGGTAAAGATTTAGTGAGATTACTGTTAGAGAACTGAGTTCATAATCCCAAAGGGAAAAAAAATAGCTTAAATTTTTAAGTATGATGAACTCTTTGGTTTAACATCTCAGGCTGTCTCTACTGAGAATACAAGGCCATGGTACTAAAACTCCAGAAAATGACATCAAGTGGACTGTCCAGAAAACCAAGCCATATGATCCACTTACTTAAAAGTACAGTTGCATAGGCTTCTATTCTAATTCTAATTTTATTTGACATATAAAGTTGGCATGGTTAACAAGTTTCAGAAAAAGGCTATAGTGTCTGAATTCCATCCCTAGTGAATAGCTAGACACAAACAAACTAACAGTAACATGTTTTATTTTTCCATACGTTTCTTTGCTTTCCTTCTCTCAGACCTATTTATGCTGCTAAATTTAAATTAATATGTAAAGGATTCAATTAGGAAATGTTCAGAATGACAAATAGTATCATGTACCTAGTGCAGAACAGGGTTTTAAAGGAATGTGAACTCCAATGATGTTCACATAGAGGGACTGAGCATATATTCTGCAGTTTTCTCAAATGCTTCTCTGACTCTGGAGCATAACATGAATCATCATGTAAAAGTCATAGATTAAACTGTAATTAATAATTTTTTTTAAAAACTTATAGTAAGAACTTTTTGGTGTTTATATAGTAATAAGTACCTTAACATACATTTTATAAGGAGAATTAATTAGGAGAAGAGATTTTTTTCAAATTTAAAATATTTTTTCAAAATTAATATTTTTAGTTTTTATTTAACATAATTTTTTTCACAAGATATATCTGCTTACAGTTTCCTCTCACCCAACTCCTCTATGATCATCCCCTTCTTCCCTCTTACTGCAATTCACACAATTTCTTTCTCTCTCAATAGAAAACAAATAAATAATCTAAAATTTAATAATAATAATAAAACCATGAAATAAAAACAAATAAAAAAGAAAAACAGACAAAGAAAAATACAAGAAATACACATTCACACACAGAAATCCTGCAAACACCACACACACACACACACACACATACATCCCCATAAAACTGGAAACCTAATAAATACATTAAAAAAAACTATAAGGTTAGAAAACCCAAAACACTCCAAAAATCTCACTGAGTTCATTTTGAGTTGATCATTTATTGCTGTGCATGAAATCTTTCATAAAGAAGGGTTTGTGTCTCTGGTGAGACTACCTTGAAGAAAATTAAATTTTCATTTTTATTTGCTGGCCTGGAAATCAGGTAAGCAATTTCTACTCTTTTCCCAATTCTTTATTTCCAATTTCTGAATCTCATCTCCAGGCATCTAGTAGACCACCTGCGTGGGTCTATCTTTCCTTTATGCCTCCATTCTCTGGGAACTCTACAGGTCCTCTGATAGACCCAGCCTTTCTCCTTCCTGTGGACCTTTTCATCCCCTCACCCTTCTAGCACACCTCTCTTCTAGAGACACTTTCTGCCTGGCACTTACAGTAGCCCACCTATCAGGGACTCAGAAGTACTCTCTACCAAGCAACACACAGTGACCACACACTCCTAAGAAAAGAGAGGGCAACAGAAACCAAGGAACAGCAAAACAACCACCTGGCAAAAAGAAGACCAGATATCAACACCTAGAATTGCAATCACCCTAAACAAATGCCTAGATACCAGCACAGAAACAAAATCAATAACAGCCATGACAGTATGTCTCTACCAGAACCCAGCAATGCTACTATAGGAGGCCCTGAGAAATGCAATAGAGCTGAAGCACATGACAAGGGGTTTAAAATAGATATTATGAATATGATCAATGATCTTAAAGAGGATATGAATAAACCCATTAATATGAAATCAATGAAACAAAGAAATGTGGAAAGAAATGAAGACGAAAGTTCAAGACATGAAAGTAAAAACAGAATCATTAAAGAAACCCAAACTGAAATAAAACAGAAAATGAAAAAAAAATGTTTATTTATTCGAGACAAGGGTTCTCTGTGTAGCCTTAGCTGTCTTGGACTTACAAGGCAGGCCTCAGACTCACACAGAATTATCTGCCTCTGCCTCCTGCGTTCTGGTAGCACAGGTGATTGCCACTGCTCCCAGCTGGAAATGAAAATTTAAGGAAGTCAAACAAAAAACACAGAAGTAAGCCTCATCAACAGAATACAAGAGAAGGAAGAAATAATCTTAGACATTAATGATAATTAAAAGAAGTGAATATGTTAGCCAAAGAAAATGTTAAATCTATTTTTAAAAAGAGCCAAAAGCTTCCAAGAAATTCAAGACACTCAGAAAAACAAAAACCAAAAACCCAAAAACAGGTCAAAAGCAAATATTTTCAACAAACTCAGACAAGAAAACTTTCCTAACCTACAGGATAGTTTATCAAGGTAGAAATAAAATACAGAACATGAAATAGAGTGGACCAAAAGGAAAATTCTCCATAACACAATGCATAATATTTAAAACACTAAACATAGAAAACAACAAAAAAAAATTAAACCTTGGAATATAAAACGACATATATCACAGCATCTGCTTTGTTCCTCTGCTGGGTGGAGCCTCTTAGACTGTCATGCAAGGCTCCTATATGTAAGTATAGCACAGTATCATTAATAGTGCTAGGGTTTGGCTTTCTCCTATGGGTTGGGTCTCAGGTTGGACCAGTCATTGATTGGCCATTCTTTCTTTCTTTGCTCCATCTTTATCCCTGCACTTCCTGTAGGCAGGGTAGATTTTGAATGAAGGTTTTGTGGGTGATTTTATGTCCTCTTCCCTCCACTGGAAGTCCAGATTGGCAAGGAGGTGGTCCCTTCAGTCTCCCGGTTCACAGCAGCCAGGAGTCTTAACTGGAATCACCCCCATATCCACCCAGGAGCCTACTCTGTCATAGGCTTGACTGAGAGATGTCTTCCCACCTCAGTTACTCCTCTCTCTCCCTGCCATTTTCCTCCCACCCCTGCTCTCCCAAGTCTGATCGCTACCCTTGTTCCCCTCCAGACACCCTCTCCCACCCAATTCCTTCTCCTCATCTACTTTTGACTTCCATTCAAATGTCCTCCCTTGGACTTCCTTGCATTTAGAAGAATTTCTTTGTAAACAAATCAAAACAAATAAGTAAAACAACAACAAACAGTTGAAGCTCTAGAAGCTCCTATATAAGTTAAAGTGCTCATATGACCTACAGGAATATAAGCTGAAGACAAACTCCCCATACTCGACATGGCTGCTTAATATTTCATTAAGATGTTAACCATGGCTGGAAGCTTCTGTCTTTATGACACATGTGCAGTGATTTGAAGAGTAAAACATTAATTTAATCTACAAGTTGTCTTGTCTACATGACTGGGAATAAGTGATTGGTTTGACAGACATTTTCATTTTCCTTGACAGACTTGATGAAGATGACTGGATTAACAGGCATCGCATAGAAGTTGCCTGGCAGGAATCATGTGGACAGGACAGGAGAAAGGAGTTGATTGATGGTATTCATGAAATGAATGGCTTTAATGATGGCATCTTAAAAAGACAGATCTGAGAAGCCTCACCCACAGACACAGTCTTCAAGGTCCTGGTGTTACAAACTCCTAGGGCAGACATCCCCAGAAAAGTTTTAGTTTCAGGAATTGTTTAGAAACATTCTGGGAATATTTTTAAATTAGTATTAAAACATACAATTGTAAAAATTATCAAGAAATGTTTATCTGATTTAAATTATCACTCATTTGTTCTTAGTTTTATTTCTTCCAATTCTGTGTGTTTGTGCTTGTGTGTGTACATGTGTGCCCATGCCAAGGAAAGCATGCAGAAGTCAACAGACAACATGTAGTAGTTGGGTCTCTCTGCCTTGCTGGGAACAGCCTCAGCCAGGAGGGGTCCTGAGACTGGGAAGACTGGATCATAGCAAGAGAACACTTCAGACATTGGGGCAGGTACAAGCTGGTGGATGACTCATTTCAAGAGACTGTTCTTGGGCTACAGTCTCTCTGGTGTCTGTTCATTTTTTTCCCTGCAGCAGAGTCAATTCCAATCTTCTATTGTCAAATCATTTCCTTAACATTTTACAACATGTTCAAAACCCTTTTTGTCTTTCCCCAGAATATTGAATTTTTTCCCCAAAGACCCACAAATGAGAATAAACAGAATATAGCAAGTTGTACTCTACATACACGGTACAGTGATTGCACCTAAACACTCACAGAATATAGCACACTGTAGTCTTCATTAACTGTACAGTGATTGGACCCTGGAACTCACAGAATATAGCAAGCTTTTCCCTTCATACATGATACAATCATTACAATGCAAACAAGCAATCATATGGAGTCATTAACTCAGTGATTTTCTCAGACAAACCTCCATATCACAGGTCATCCAGGCAAAATCTTGGAGTTACACTAAGTGGCATAAAAACAATGAGGTGCTAGACAATCTAGAAAGTTCTTAATTCTCAGCTGCTGTTCGTAGCTGAGCAAGTTCTTTCTGAGCCCTTTTAAAATTTCTTTTATAACAGGAATGATGTTTCAGAGGATCTCTAGCCTCTTCCTCATAAACTATACATAGGTAGTCTTAGTTTCTCTGAGGTCTAATTCCTTCTGATGTCAGCAATCTAAGGGCTGAGGGGGAACTCAAACAATTCCTGATATCATTTGATAACCACAAGCTGACTAAAGATTTTCTGGGAACAATTAGCAAAAAAGGCCACTATGAATTCAATTTCTTGTTCAGATAATTCAGGTTCACTGCCTTTACAGTGAAGAGAAGAGCTTTCTCCATTGTTTCTGAGCCATTTCCTTATCTCCCAGTCCCTACCAGAACATCTCAGTTATATTGACTAGGGTTTAAAGAGAAGAAAAAGATGGAGTCACAGTAAAGAACAAAGCATGCAGAAATATAGGAAAAAGCAACGCTTTTTGTGGACTGGTAATCCAGAAATGTTCTTTCCAGGGTGACAGTGCTCCAGAATTCCAGCAACCAGAATTATGTCAAGTAGCTGCTTTTTAAATCAAGTCGTACCTGACACTGCTTCTACCATCGAAGCCCCAGGGATTTGGCTCCAATTGTCAAGTTGGGCAAGAAATACTGTTTTCTACTGTGCCATCTTTTTTGCTCCAAAATAATTTTTATACAGTTCAGTTTGTTTGTTAGAGACAGAATTTCAATAGCTAAAATTGGCCTGGAGCTCACTGTGCATCCCGTCCTTCTGCTTACCCTCCAAAACTTTGGAGCTAGACCTATAAAACCATGTCTAACGATCTTTGCTATATTACTCTAATTTTCTTTCTTGAAAGCAGAAAACCTTTGGTCCAGTATAAGCTTATAATGTTCTGTTAAGTGTCTCCTCATGAAAGGCATGTGGAAACTGCCTTATATGACTGCCATTTGCATGGTAAATCTTGATATTACCAACTATTGACTACATGGTACCTTTGTGCATATTGACCGTTTGCTAAATAAAGTCTTTCTGACTGTGTTCTGAGCAGAGAAAACATATTTTATTAACTTCCCCTCATTTAGTGTTCAAACACCAATAGCAAATACAAACACATTAAATGCTCAGTAAGTACACATCCTGTACCCGTTGAGTAAAATTAATTTTTGCAAGTTATTTTCCAAGCCATTAAAATGCAAATATAAAGCTCTCATCCAAGAAAACAGTTTTTTTTATTAAAAAATAACTTTCTGTACCTTAAAAACATCTTACTTTCTTCATAATCCAATGAAGATTCATAACAAAAACAAATAAAGACAGGAAATCTGATTCTGAGCCAGAAGAAAAGTCCATTTGTGAGTGGAAAAGAAATTGCTCTCATCCAATATGGAGGATAAGTTTAGAGATGGCCACCTGTTCTCATGTATGTAAGTAGTTTATTTTTCTACTTTCTGTGTATTTTAGTTATTATGAATTTCTTATTGAAAGGGAGAAAGCAAAATAATAAAATGGAAAAATAAAGAACAAAAGAATATGAAAGGCTAGAAGACAAGCTACATTTTGCCTGTCAACTCCTCACATTCTTACTGTGAAATTGTTCTTCTGACACTTTGCATTTTCTTTCTAACACATACCAGCTTTCACCTAAATCCTTCAGAATGCATTTAAAACTAAGTAAAGCATTAATATGTTCATCTATGTGAAATGCTTTCTTAACTGTTACCTGCGGCAGTCATTTAGCCAAATTCAATACAAGGAACACATTGACATTGTAAAGGTTAATGAGCCAATGATTAAGAATACTCATTTTCAGAAAATGACTTTAGTCTTTGTTTCATAGAACAAGAGGAACAACAATTTGCTCAGTATTATCCAGTGTCTAAGAGAATTATCAGTCTTTTTATACTAGATGCAGAGTATTAAATTTTTCTTAGGCATACCTGAATATTCTGAAACAATATGAATAGCAGAACTTGCTGTGTTGTGTTCCATGCTGGACACATAAGGGTTAAATGAGATAGGACATATTTCTCCAGTATAGGAGCAATCAGGCTGGAAAGTGACCAAGCAGGTAGAAGAACTTGGTATTGACAGTATGTGGTGACAGGTGGCATAAAGATTCTAAAATTTAGATTTAAAGGGTGAAGCCAGTCAGGCAGATGGAGCAGGATGAAGCATGAGCTGAGAAGCAATATTCAGAATACCTTATGCTCCCTAAATAATTAACTGAAGATATAAGTAAAACAACTATACAATGGTTTATTACATATACATGTTAGATGATTTGATATTGTGAGTGTTAATATTTAGGGAAGAATATATCCTTTACTAATATTGATGTTCAATATAGAATTGTCAGCCTCACCGTTGGAAGGCTCATATGCCAGGTTTTCATTTTGTTCTATGCGTTTCACTTCTTCCATTTTGTCTTCCAAGGTACAGGGAGCACACATTTCTGTCACAGCAGACAATGCAAAACAGAGAAGTAGCACAGTCAAGGACCAACTACAAAGTAGCTGGCAGTTTACAGAGGTGAAACTTTTGTGATAACATTAAATTCTAGTTTTCTGTTTATCTCATTCTTTCATTGATGTTAAATTTTTGTCATAAATAATCCACCATAGCAAGGACAGTGTTATTACAAACTCCATCCATATCCTGTTACACAGGATGTTCTTCTCTGACGTGTCTACTATAAATGGGTCTTATAGTATTCATTTTCTTCCAAAACAAAACTTTCTTTACCAATAACCATGTCTATTGCGATTACACCTGAATTTAGTTTTGCAACTTTGTAAAGTGGGAGTGAGAAAACCTTTTTCAAGTGAGGAAAACAAGCACTGCCTACATATTTCAAATAGAGTTTGGTCGAGGAGTTGCATTATATATTTGTGAAAGAAGTAAGGACACTCGGCTCCTCGATGCTTCAAATAGCTGGAAGACTCAACAGACAATGGGAACGCCATGTGTTTCTAGAACTAAGAGCTAGACATAATTTCATTTCAGCTAAACAAAAGCCATGAGCACAACAGCAATGTGAGAATACAGAAATCGTTGTAAAGCTGCCAGGCATCCCACAGGGAGACTCACAAAGAAGAAACAAGTGACTTCTGGAGATGGAACATAAGGCAATAAAGACAGTTGAGGTGTTCTGTCTCCACGCCTAGCCTTGTTCATGAACAAATGCGCAAACAAGGGTGCTATTGACCAAAACCAGCAGAAAACTCATTGACTAAAGAGCCTAGAAGACTGAAAATTTTCACAATTGGTCCTTTTAAATAAAGCAGATTTTCAAACCTTAATCTACTTAGTAGAGTAGGGTTGAAATATTTCTAAGTAAAAAGAACAATACATGACACAATATAAAACTTCAAATCATAATCTATCAATCTCTATCTCCCTTTCATAGGGGGAGAGGTTCATCTATTTCCACAAACTTAAGTTTTCACCACCAAAATAGCATGTACCTAGGTAATGAAAGTAACTTTATATCAGTGCTTTATCAGAAAACAATAAAAACATTACACACAGACCAGAAAACAGGGGACAAGGTTTGAAGTAGGTCTCAACCTTACTAAAATCACAATGCAGTTAGATCTGTCTGTGACTTTTGGTTGTTTTTCATTCTAGGGGACAGAAATGATCCTTTTCACTCTATGTTGCATTTTACCATTTTCTATTTTCTTTTATAGACATATTGTTTTACTTCTTTTCATTAATTCTTGTTATTTGCATATATATATGTTTGTATATACAAATATATTTCTACCTGCTCAGTATGTATAATATTACTGATATTTTAGAGCAGACCATTTGGTAGTAGACAATGAGCTGGTGTGCCCATGCCTAGAGGAAGCCATTTATCCTATTTTCATCATTGCTTAGTTGCCTGTAGCTTTATGTGTGGGGTTGAGCCTCATGGGCTTTCCTACTTCACCATGCCTGCTCTTGTCCACGTTCAGCTCATGTTTCGGAAGTCATGTTACTGAGATTTTATAGGTGTAGCTTCTAACATTCTTCTACATAAAGCAAAGGGAACATTGAGATACTAAGAACCAGAGAATCAGGGTGCTTGGTATGAGACTTCTTCTCTCTGGTAATGCCAGAAGCTACATAAAATTTCAATGACATTATGTTGGTTTTCTTTTCCTTATTTTAACAAATATTTTTCTCATATAACACATCTTGATCACAGTTTCCCTTCCATCTTCTCCTCCCAAATTTTCACCAACTCCCCTCCCACCTGATCCTTTCAATATCTCTTAGAAAATTAACAGTTTTTGTACAGATAATTAAAATAAAATAAACAATAACACATTATAGAACAGACAAAAACAAAAGAGCCTCATAGAAAGGCACAAGGCACATATAGATACAGAGACCCATTTGTTTGCACACTCAGGAATCCCATAAAAACATTAAATTTGGATAAATTTGGAGCCATAATATATATGCAAATAACAGGATGCTTATCTTTTAAATGTGTGTGAATGTATATGTATGTGTATGTATATGTATATACAAACTATGGTTAAGCCTAACTTTTGCAGATACTTTCTTGGGACCAGCAGCTTGTGGCTCTGACCCCAAAGCCTTAGGCCACCTGCCCAAGCCTACCTTCTGTGGTTAGCTTCCTGCTACCTTTAGCTTGGGCATTCACTTTAACTGCTTGTAGAGTGAATACCTTCCTGTACAGAGGGTGAGGCTCCAAACCCAGGTGCCCACTCCAACAGTCCTGGAACACCTTCCAAGTACCAGAGGCTCTTGGTTTCAAACCCTGGAGTCCAATTTTACCATCCTGTGCTGTTGGAGAGGCATGGCTCCATTCTGCCTGCTCCCCAGCTGTTTGTATCACCTGAGTCATTATCATCCAGCCCAGCAGAGGCAGTGAACATGGTGGAGCTGAGCTAAGCATGGCGCTCAAGTCTCATTGTCCACCATCTCGAGGAAGCCAGTGGGGCACTGGAGCAGCTTTAGGCTCAGA
>REGO01000297.1:2407233-2438903 GCA_010120015.1 Rhombomys opimus
AAAAAAAAAAACCTACAAGAGTCTGAAGAAAAAAACTGAAGAAGAAATAAGAACATAGAAAGATCTCCTATGCTCATGGCTCAGTAGGATTAGCAGTGAAAATAACCATCATACCAAAAGCAATCTAAAGATTCAATGCAAGCCCCATCAAATTACCAACACAATTCTTTAAGGACCTTGAAAGATCAAAGACCTCAGTATAAAACCAGATACACTAAGTCTGTTGGAAGAAAAAGTGGGGAGGAGCCTTGAACTCATTGGTACAGGAGACAACTTCCTGAACAGAACACCAACAGCACAGGCTCTAAGAGCAACAATCAATAAATGGAACCTCTTGAAACTGAAAAGCTTCTGTAAAGCAAACAACACTGTCATCAAAACAAAACAACTGCCTACAGACTGGAAAAAGTGCTTCACCAACCTTATATCTGACAAAGGCTAATATCCAGAATACATAAATTCAAGAAGTTAAATACTAACAAATCAAGTAATCCAACTAAAAATGGGATACAGAGCTAAAGAGAAACTTTTCAATAGAGGAAGATGGAATGGCAGAAAAACACTTAAAGAAAAGCTCAATGTCCTTACTCTTCAGGGAGATGCAAATCAAAACGACCATGAGATTCCACCTTACAACCATCAGAATGGCTAAGATCAAAAACACAATGACAAAACATGCTGGAGGGGTTGTGGAGAAAGAGGAAATCTCTTCCATTGCTGGAGGGAATGTGAACCTGTACAACCAATTTGCAAATCAATTGGTGCTTTCTCAGGAAATTAGCATTAGTGCTAAAATCAGAAGGAAGGAGAGGAGGACCTCCCCTATCAGTGGACTTGGGGAGGGGCATATGTGAAGAAGGGGGTGGGAGGATGGGATCGGGAGGGGAGGAGGGAGGGGCTTATGGGGGGGATACAAAGTGATAAAGTGTAATTAACAAAAAATAATATAGGAATAATTGAAACAAAATGTAAATGTTGGAGGATAATATTCAGTAACAAGAAGCAATTCAGAAAACCCACATAAACAATTAAGTAATAAATAACTTATTTGTTTGTAGGGAAGGAAATTGTTCAATAATAAACTTATTTCATACTAAAAAAAAAAAAAAAAAAAAAGAAAGATCCAGCTATACCACGCCTGGGCATATATGGCATATATGTTAAAGATTCTCAGCCATACAACAAGGACATTTGCTCATCTATGTTCATAGCAGCTTTATTCATAATAGCAGAATCCGGAAACAACCTAGATGTTCCTCAACCAAGGAATGGATAAAGAAATTGTGGTACATTTATACAATGGAATACTACTCAGCAATTAAAAACAAGGAAATCATGAAATTTACAGGCAAATGGATGGAACTTGCAAAGAACATCCTGAACGAGGTAAGCCAGAAACATAAAGACACAAATGGTATATACTCACTTTTAAGTGGATGTTAGACATATAGGATAAACGTACTAAAATCTATTGTCCTAAAGTAGATAAACAACAAGGAGAACCCTAAGGGAACCTAAGTACTAGTAGTAATAGTAATGAAAAAAGAATTTTTTTAAAAAGCCCTGGCATGACATTAAATAACACACCTCCAAAGATGCCTTAAAGTTGTTGGGTATCTAGTGCTGAGCAGGCAACCTACCTTTAAGTGTAAAAAAGATAGAACAAATAGAGCAGAGATTGAGGGAATGTCCAAGGAATGCAGGGCCCAACCCTAAGAAACACCTCAGAGAAGAAAGCCAAACCCTACACAATTAATTATACCCTGCTGTGCTTGCATACAGGAACCTACCAGGGTTTCCTCTGAGAGTGTCCAGACAGCAATGGTTGAAACAAATACTGAGGCTCACAGTCAAACATCTGAAGAAGCATAGGGAGTCTAGTGGAAAAGAAGCGGAAGGATAAATAGACCTAGAGGTGACAAAAGCGCCACAAGAAAACAAAACAAAACAAAACCCACCACCAACAAAAAACAAACAAACAACAACAACAACAATAAAACAACTATCCAGGTCCCAGAGGGGCCTATAGAGTCTGAAGAAGCATGCATGGACTGGACATAAGTTCTCTACATATATGTAGCTGACGGGCAGCCAGGCTTAATGTGGGGTAACTAGTGAGGGGCACACTGTCCATTTCTGACATGGACTGATTTTGATCACTTCCTCCTGATGGGACTGCACTACCAGGCCACAGGTGAAAAAGAACTCAGTCTTCATGTGACTGGATGAACTGGGGTGTGGGAGCAGCAGGGATCCCCCAATCTAAGGAAGAGGGGAGGGGAGGTGTAGGAGAGAGGGTGGGATGGGGGAGAGGAGTGAGGAGCCTATGACCTAGATGTAAATTGAATAAATAAATTAATTTCACCTCTTCATCTGCAGGGTTCTCTAAGCCCTGAGTAAAGACATTTAATGGTATTGTCCAGTTTGGGGCTAGCAAAGGTCTTTTTGAATAATTCCTGACTAAAGATCTCTGTACTTGTCATCTGCTTCAGCAGAAAGCTTCCCTGAAAGTGGCAGAGCAAGGTACTGGTCTATGAGTATAGCAGAATCACATTAGGTATCATTTTCTCTCTATACCTCTTTAATAGAACAGTAGTCTTTGGTTTTGTTTTAGGTCCCTGGGTTATCTGGTGTCTAGTTCTTTGTAACTCAAGAAGTTTTGGGTATTGGTTCCATCTTGTGGAGTGGATTTTAAAGCAGGTATTGATTGGTTACTCTTATAAGTTTTATGGCACCATTGCTTTCACAGTCCTTTAGGCAGAACATCATTATAGATTAATGTCTAGGTTTATGCATACATTTCTTCTTTGGTAGCATACAGAGTCTCTTCTTGTACCAAGCAGATGAATATGCAGTAGTGAAGACTCAGTGTAGGTATCATCCCAACTTCTCCATATTCTAGTATTTTACAGTAGGCCTTGACTTCAGTCTGTAGAGAGAAATCAACATAGTCTTGACAACAGCATGGGTTATTTGTGGGTTCCTATGGAATACCTTTTACCAATAACTCAATTTGATGCCACCCAAATCCAGTAATGGAAGTTTCATTTGGTGACAAGAGATGTCTACTTAGGGCCTTGTCTCTGTCAGTATTTGGCAATTTCATTTGATCATCTTCATATATGTGTATATTTCTAAGATTTTATTGCATTTGGTTTCCATTCTCCCCCCAAAATGGTCCTTAACTTTAGCTGTCTTTCCCATATCCCCTCATCCCCCTCTTAGCACCCCCACTATGGTAGTCTGAATAGGTATGGCCCCCATAGACTCTCATGTGTTTGAATGCTTGGCCCATGGAGAGTGGCACTTTAGAAGGTTTGGCCTTGTTGGAGTAAGTGTGGCCTTGATGGAGGAAGTCTGTCACTGTGGGGGCAAGTTTTGAGGACTCCTCTGCTCAAGCTGCACCCAGTGTTGAACAAAGTCTCCTTCTACTGCCTTTGGATCAAGAGGTAGAACTCTCAGCTCCTCCAGCACATGCCCATTGCCTTGCTTCCCACCATGATGATAACAGACTAAACCTCTGAAACTGTCAGCCAACCCTAACGAAATGTTTATTTTATGATTTGCCCTCAAGGTGTCTCTTCCCAGCAAATAAAACCCTAACTCAAATACTCACCTACTTAAACTTCCTGTTCCATTTTCTCCCAAATTTCATTTTTAGATCATTCAAGAACCAATATTTCAAGGTGTTAGTGAGTACAGTGAGCCTACCAAATTAATCAATAATTTTAATTCTAATGCTGTGACTCATCATAAAGGTCTACTGTGATATATAACCACAAGATAAAATAAACCTTTCATCTTATATAGGGAGTCATATAAAAATAACATGAGCAATTATTAGTAGCTTGTTGAGTGATAGCAGGTATTAAGTTGATCCTGGAACTTGCCTTTCTCTCTTGGTTGAAGGTAAATTCAAGGAAAAGATAATCCCCTATAAACTGTTCCAAAAATATAATCATCAAGCATTATTAAAATTCCTCATATCCCTTCAGTTTCATGCTGATTCAATGAGAATTAGGGGTTAGGTCCAAGAACAAGTTTTGTTTAAGCTCCCTAGGTTAGTACAATATATGTCTACACAGGATAAGAGTAGAACTTCAGAGTAATTGTTCTGTCTTTAGTGAGTGGTTGTCTACAGAGCAGAAAGGTCAATGAGAATATTACAACTTTTCTTTCCACCATGCTTCAAATTGCTTTTTCTGCTGAGGCTATCTGAAGAATAGGATTCTGCCTTTTTTTTTTTTCTTTAGACTTGGTTTAGTTATTATCCTCCTTTTGGCTTTAAAACATTTTTTAGATCATGTGAAAATTATTTGCATATAGCCTGTTTGAAATTTATTATACTGAATGAATAAAGGGCATTATTTTTTTCTTTAAGTAAGTAGTTTAGTTCGGTACTTTGTTCTCTATTCCATAATAAAATAACATTTTTCAATATATTTGTGACATATAGTGTATTCTTGGCCCTTGAACAATTTTATTTTGACATTAACCTAATGATTCATCTTTATAGGAACCCAGAAAATTGAGTTTCAAAACATTTTTCCCATCTCACAAATCTATGACCCTTCATTTACAAAGAGCTGTAAGAGATGTGGAAAGAGATTAGGGCATAGGAAAGCATCAAATCCAACAAATGACAGAACCCTGTTTGCAGAAAGACTAAATACCTTTCCCTACCAGTATTTCTTAAAAAGAGCAGAGACTCTTTGATCACCTCCCCCCTAATGGGGGTGGGGGCTCAGCCTTACCAGGCCACAGAGGAAGACTATGCAGACAGTCCTCATGAGGCCTGATTCTCATCAGGCTAGGGTCAGAAGGAAGGGGAGGTGGACTTCCTCTATCATCGGTCTAGGGGAAGGGCATGGGAGAAGAAAAGGGAGAAAAGGTGGGATTGAGAGGCGGTGATGAAAGGGAAGAAGGAGGGGGGTACAGCTGGGATACAAAGTGAATAAATTATAATACATTTAAAAATAAATTAAAAACAAGAACAGAGTCTACACCAGAAAAATCTTACAGTCACCAAAAGCTGGAAGGGGGTGCCACAAAAATTACATGTAAAGGCTCAACATGCTTGTGAGCCTTTCCCAGCTCTATAAGCCAGTTCTGTTTTTTTGTTTGTTTGTTTTTTGTTTGTTTGTTTGTTTTGAATTCACTTTACATCCTGATCCTAGGTACCTCCCTCCTCTCCTTACAGGCCCACCCTCCCTTCTTCTTACCCCTAATCCCCCTCCACTACTAATCAAGAAAAGGGAGGCCATCACTACCACCACCAACCTACCCCAGCATATCAAGTCTTGTTAGGACTGAGCCTGTCCCTTTCCCTTCTGGTCCCGCAAGGAGGCAGCCCTGCCAAGGAGAAATGAATCAGAAAGCAGGTAACACGTTCCATGTCTGAGACATCCTCCACTCCCTTTACCAGGAAATCCACATGAACATGAATATGTTCATTGCTAAATATGTGTAGAGGTCCTAGGTCCAGTCTATGTCCAGTCCAGTCTTTGGTTGGTGCTTTAGTACCTGAAAGTTTCCCTGGCACAGATTAGCTGGCTCTGTTGGTCTTCTTGTAGGGCTCTTGTCTCTAACAGGTCCTTCTCTCCTTTGCCTCTACTCTTTCACAAGGCTCCCTGCGCTCACCCAATGTTTGGCTACCAGTCTCAGCATCTGTTTTGATCTGTTGCTGGCTGGAAACTCTCAGGGGACAGCTATGTTAGGCACGTGTCTGCAAGCATAGCAGAGTATCATTAATATTGTTCTAGGCTGGCTCTCTCATTCTTGGTAATGGTCTCCTTATTAAGCCATCTCCTTTTCTGCCATTATTCATTCATTTCCAGTCCAGTTCTTTCTTCCAAGATGAGAAACAAAGAAACCATGTTCCAGATGCAAGCCCACACCTTCAACAAACATATACAGCATTTTGACAGCAAGTGAGACTCATGTTTGTTTGTTTTTAGCAGAAACTAGTGGAGAAAACTGAAGATACCCTAATTCATTTTTATAATTTTATATGTTTAGATTACTTAATAACTACCCATTATACTAGAAAAATGCAAATGGCAATGACACTTGAAAGCTTCCTAGGTAAAATTCTCTGTTTTACTAAAACGTGGTTAGATTTTTCAATTGGAAAGTAGCTCAGCAATTGAAGCATTTGAATGCAATGATGAACAGAGTTTAAATCCCCAAAAACTCATGTGAATTATCAGAGAAGCCAATTTATAATTCTAACCTCAGTAGGCAGAGATAGGGCACCTTCAGAGCAAGACAGCTAGAAAGACCAGCCATATTATCAAGCTCTTTGCTTAACTGAGAGACTGCCTCAGTGAGCAAGGTGGAATACCAATCTAGGATAATTTCTGACAACCACCTTGATCCTCCACATATACAATGTGTACACACATACATGTAAAACCACCTACATATGTCCACACACATGCATGAATCTGTAATTACACATTAAAAATTAAAAAAAAATGTGGGAGGTGGTGGCGCATTCCGTAATCCCACACCTGTAATCTGGAACAAACAGGCAGGCGGATTTCTGTTAGTTCAAGGACAGCCTGGTCTACAAAATGAGTTCAGGACAGCCAAGGCTATACAGAAAAACCCTGTCTGAAAAGAGAAAAAAATGGAAAGAATAAATTTTTTTGATGGTTATAGCAATACCCAATCTAAGAACAAATTTCTTCAAGTAAGAACACCACTGATTTATTATGATGATTGTAATGATTTATATAAACCAGTTTACAGTACCAGACATATGATAAATGAGATCCAATTTATGTGAGTTGTAATGACAAATAATATGGTATTAGATAATATTAACTATGTAACTATGGCATGAGTGAACTTAAAGTATTTTAAATGAAAAATTTGAAGTTACAAGAAATGAAGTGATGCAGAGACATGGTCAAGGTCAGATCAAGTTAATTAAATAGTGTTTCAATGTGATGGTGGGTTATAACAAGACTGGAATCAGCAGCAAAAGGTAGCAATTATTGGTATTAAGAAAAGGGCTTTTAATAATGAAAACATCAAAGCTGACTAACTTGGCTCAATCACCTTTTCATTCCTATAGATAAAATTTCAGTTTTATGACAGTGAATGATAATATTATAATTAATCATTTAAGCAAAATTTTATGAGTCATCTCATATCATTATGAAGTTTCTCATGGATGTGTATAGTTTAGTTATCTGACGAATTAAAAGGCACAGTAGCATCAAACTATAATTATTTTTGATGGATGCTAGATGACTGCAGTGTGGTGGGGAGTAAAGGAATACCCTGGCTTGGACAGCAATTATAAGAGGTGCTGGTGACCACAGAGAGTCTATTATGCTCAAGCAGGTTCTAGGCTCAAATGACCAAATACAAAGATTTAAGAATACAAGCAAAGATTCGTACAGTGTGAATTTGGGTTCTACAACATTTGAGACTGCCATTTGGTCAATGGATACATAACCTTTTCTGGCCATAAAACCAAAGAAAGAATGATCTTTGAGAAAAAAAGAATCAACTAAAAATTGTTCAGAAACATACACAGGAGCAGACTTCATAGTTTGTTACAAGAAACAGATGTAAATAATATCAAGCTCCCCAAATACTGATGCTCAGTCTGACTTTTCTTTCCCCAAAAGTACAAAATTGCTCATTTATCTAGGCCAGAACTTAAGGCTTTACAGTCATTTTAAACAAAGATATTTAATACATCTGACCACTCTTTAGTCCTTTGTATACACTTACACTTGAGATCTCATATACAAAAAAGTATAATAATCTAAATAACTGATTCAAATTTAAAGCATGAATATCCATTATTTACTACATAAAAGTTCATGAATCACAGGATAATACAAGTAAGACTTTCTTCAGCATACAAACTTGTATATTTTATGGAGAAGCATTGGACATGCAGACACGTAAACTGAAAATAAGCAACACTTGCTTTAAAATAATAAGACATCTGTATGAACTTTAGCTACTAAAACACGGGCTTTCATGTATGTGGTTACTATGTCATATCTAAAATATCTAGAGAGTGTTTGAAATGTACATGTGCATCTTATGATTAAATATTTGGAGTAGAGAATAAGAGTATGATAAGAGTTGAAAAAATCTTCTGAAGTTTTCTGAGGTTCTATATCCTTTAAGTATATATATATATATATATATAAATATATATGCACATAACTTTTATTAGCAAAGAAATCATTATTGAGTGATTTACTTTCAAAATGTTTATGGAACACCTTTAGGAAGAAATATATTAAAAATTAATCCTTAGACTATTTTAACCATCAATGTTAAAAAAAATCATTAAGAGGAGAAATGACAAAGTCAAAAGCACGGAGAAAATTATGGTTGTAGATTTTGAAATGACTTCTGCATTAAGGCCCTGTTACACCAGTCTCCCACAGAATAGTTTGGTAAATGGGAAAAAAAATTGACACTTTGCAGCAATCTTCTCTCTATTCAGAGAATCTCTGAGAGAGAGTGGAATGTAAAAATAATTGTGTATTTTTCACCAATGAAGCACAACAGGGGCTTCTCCTCAAATTTTTAATGATAATTTGTCTTAAAATTATGAATGACTTAAATTTTTTAATTGGAGTTTTAGGTAAAGTCGAATAAGACTCTATAGGATTGTCTTGTGGTCTTGCCAAAGTCATTCCCCAGAACAGACTGCCAACTACTAGTTCACAGCTCCCTAAAGACATAGCTGAACCAGTCTAATCTTTTCCCCTCCTTTCCCATAAGCCTGCTACAGTTTTCATAGTGAAACAAATTAGATCATGCTTTCATAAGAAGACATTACCTCATGATCCATCACTCCTTCTTTGAGACCTGAACAAAGCCTAAATGAGATTTGAGACTGGCGATGTTGCATAACTCACAATGTCTGGAGTAGGAAGAGCATGTTACCACTGTGCCTACCCAACTACATACTACCACAGCCTTGGATAGGTGCCTCACAAAAGGTCAGGGTCTGAAAGGCCACTAGTCTATGTACTGAGAATGTCCTAAGACACAGCCCTTTAAGAGCACTTATCTGCCAAAGGTTGACATGACAGACCAACAGGAAGGGAGAATAACTTCATCGTCTGTTTTCAGAAAGCATGGTAGTGCAGCATTCTGTCAAAAGGGTAGCCAACCACCTAGTAATTAGTGTGTATGGAGCCCAACTCTGTGTTAAACCTCTGGGAACCTCAGATATTACCACACCCCAGAGAAAATGTCAAGAAAAGGTAAATTTTTAAAATTGATGTGTCAAAATACAAGTTGCAAACAAAAGAGAATGCTATTTGAACTCTTTTTGCATCTTTAGTGTAAAATGTACTACAACAAATTTTAGGAAAGTAATCAGTCTTTGTTGTTTCTCTTTTGCCCACAATACATCTTATATTTTATTTTAATGGTCCACACATAAAATTATGTGGCTGTACTGGGGACTTTTCATTTTTTATTTTTTTCACTTTACATTTTTGGCTGTAAAGCCCCATTCCATGACACCTCCCAGTCCCACCCTATCTCCCTTTTCCTCCCTTTTGTGCTCACCCCTATTCCTCAGAGAATGGGAATTCCCCTTCCCAGAAACCCCAGCTCATCAAGGACTGAGCATGTCCTCTTTCCCTTTGGCCTAGCAAGACAGTCCCTTCAGGGAGAAGTGATCAAAAAGACATCAGGAAAGTCCTTGTCAGGGGCAGTTTCTGCTTTCCTTACTTGAAGACCCACATGAAACTGCCCATTAGCTACATTTTGTAGTGAAGACTAGGTCCAGTCCACGCTTGGTTCTTGGTTAATGCTTCCACCTCAGCAAGATCCTCTCGGAAGTGGTTAGTTGGCTCTGTTGGTCTTCTTGTGGAACTCCGGTCATCAATAGGTCCTTTTCTCTTTCCTCCAACTTTTCCACAGGAGTCCCACACATCCCCCAATGTTGGGCTGTGACTTTCAGTATCTGTTTTTAGACTTGTTGGGTAGAGTTTCTCAGAAGAAAACTCTAATAGGTTACTGTCTGCAGGCTTAGCTGAGTACCATTCATACTGTCAGGAGTAGGCACTCTCCTCTCCTAGCCTCTATCTCTTCCGTTTTCCCTTCTGAGCAAAATTTATGCATCCTCCCTTGAATCATACTTATTACCTGTGTTCTTTAGTTCTGTGCCTTGTACTATGTTTTTCCTGTACTATATAGCTAAAATCCACTTATTAGTGAGAATGTACCATGTGTATCTTTCTGGGTCTGGGTTACATCACTCAGTATGATCTTTTCTACTTCCAGCCATTTGCCTGAAAATTTCAGGATTTCTTTGTTTTTAATAGCTAAGTAGTATTCCATTGTGTAAATTTGCCACAGTTTCTTTATTCATTATTCTGTTGAAGAGTGTCTAGGTTGTTTCCTGATTCTCAGTCTTATGAATAATGCTGGTATGAAGATAGTTGAGCAAGTGTCCTTGCTGTATGGTAGAGTGTCTTTTGGACATATACCCAGAAGTGATATAGCTGTGTCTTGATGAAGAGCTATTCCCAATTTCATGAGAAAGCATCAGTCTGATTTCCAAAGTGGCTGTACAAGTTTATACTCCCACCAACAATAGAGGAGTATTCCCTTTTCTCCACACCCCTGCCAGTATGTATTGTCTCTTAAGATTTTGATCTTAGTCATCTGAGCAGTATGAAATGGAATCTGAGAATCATTGTGATTTGCATTTCCCTGATGACTAAGGGCAATGAACATTTCTTTAAGTGCTGCTCAGCTGTTCAAGATTTCTCTGTTGAGAACTCTATGTTTAGTTTTATGCCCCATTTTTAACTGGGTTATTTTGTGTATTGATGTTTGACTTCTTGAGTTCATTATATATTTTGGGTATTAGACTTTTTTCAGATGTAAGACTGGTGAAGAGCTTTTCCCAATCAGTAGATGACTGTTTTCTTCTATTGACAGTGTCTTTAGCCTTACAAAGCTTTTCAGTTTCAAGAAGTCCCATTTATTAATTGTTGACCTTAGTGCCTGAGCTGTCAGTATTCTGTTCAGGAAGTTGTTTCCTATGCCAATGAGTTTCAGGCTTTTCCTCACTTTCTTTTCTAATAGATTTACGGTATCTGGTGTTATAGTGAGGTCTTTGATCCACTTGGATTTGAGTTATGTGCATGGAGATAAGTATGGATCTATTAGCATTTTTCCACAAGTAGACATCCAGTTAGACCAGCACCATTTGTTGAAGATTCTGTCTTTTTTCCATTGTATGGTTATGACTCTGTTGAGGCTTTCTTTATGACCATGTATATGGTCAATTTTGGGGGAATATTCCATGTGGTACTAAGAAGAAAGTATATTCTTTTACTTTTTGGTGAAATGTTTTACAGATATATATTAGATACATTTGATTAATGCTATCTGTTAGTTGATTTATTTCTCCTTTTAGTTTCTGTCTTGATGATATGTTCATTGGAGAGAGTGAGGTATTGAAGTCTGTCACTATTAATATGTGGGGTTTGGTGCGTAATTTAAGCTTTAGTAATATTACTGTTATGTACTTTTATTTTTTTATAAGGGTGTCCTTGCATTTGAGTATAGTTGTGCAGAATTTGATAAATCATCTTGTTGAATTGTTACTTTGATATGATTAAAGTGTCCTTCCCCATATCTTTTGATTAATTTTGGTTGAAAGTCCATTTTATTAGATCCTAGAGTGGCTACTCCAGTTTGCCTCTTGAATCCATTTGCTTAAAAAAAACCCTTTTCCAACCTTTTAGTCTGAAGAAATGTCTATCTTAATTGCTGAGATATGTTTCTTGAATGCAGCAGCATGAGAGGTCCTGATTTTTCATTCATTCTGTTAATCTCTGTCTTTTTATTGGCAAGTTGAGGCCATTGATTTTGAGAGACATTAATGACCAGTGGTTGTCATTTCCTGTTATTTTGATGATGTTTGTAGAGTGTGTGTGTGTGTGTGTGTGTGTGTGTGTGTGTGTGTGTAGGTGCTTACCTTCATTTGGTTTGTAGATGTGGGGTTATTTTTTTCCCTGTGTTTTCCTGGGTTTAGTTTGGCTTCCTTGGATTGGAATTTTCCTTCTATTATCTTCTGTAGGGCTGGATCTGTTGATAGCTACTGCTTAAATGTGTTTTTGTTGTGGAATATATTATTTTCTCCATCTATCATTATTAAAATTTTTGCTGGGTGTCGTAGTCTGGACTGTTGTTTGGTTTCTTAGAGTCTATAATATATCTGTCTAAGCCTTATGGCTTTTAGAGTTCCTGATGAGAGGTCAGATGTAATTCTGATAGGTTTACCTTTATAAGTATTTTAATTATAATGTGGAAGAGTGATTTCCTTTTCTGATCCAGTCTAGTTAATATTCTGTAATTGAGGGAACACCAATGTGCTTTGTGATCTGATCTTGATATCAGACCAAACCCAGGGAGACAGAATGGAAACAGTTATTAATGGCAGAGAGCAAACAGCAAAAGTGTCATATCATCATATATGGGCTTTAAACTCAACAAAACCACTAGACTTACATATAACAATTATTTATTCCAATTGTTTAACATCATTATTTCAAGGTTGAAGTAATGTGAAACAATCACTTTATATTATCACATGCTACGAAAGACCCATATCCTTTAAGGCAGCCTCATGTACCAAGCCCTCTGGTTCCCATATGCTCAACTGGACTCCTAGACACCTGAAAGGCTAAGCATGGAAAGCCATCAGAAATGTTGGTTAAAGTGCTTATGTACCTACACAAAGGCTTATTATTCTAGTTTTTAAGACCTATGATGCTTTTAGGTAAAAATAAGAATTATATTTGATTTATTGCCTTAATTTAACCATTCAGTAAATATAAGAGATGAAAAAATTGAAAACACCCAAATTTAACTTTAAATGTTCTCATAATCCCTAGAAGAAAATTATTTCCTGAAACTCAGACAACTCTCTCATCTAAAGCTTGAAACTAGGGTAGAAGTTCCTATTTATTTGTTTATTCATTCATATAGTTATATTTCATTGACAGGGTCAAACTATTATAGAAATAACTTTTAATGTTTTAATCATTAAAAGCCATTTTACTTGGCATAGTATCATGGCTCTGTAAAAATGCCTCAGAAGTAAGCTTAAATGATAGCTGAGCAGTTGCTCTTCCAGAAGATCCAGGTTCAGTTCCAAGCTCCCACATCATAGCTCTCAAACATCTGTAACTCCAGTTCCAGGGGATTGGATACTCATCTCTTCCCTTCATATGCACTGGGTATATACATGGTTATATACATGCAGGAAAAATGCTCATAATACATAATACATACTAGATAAGATACCTCAAACACTCACAACCATACAACGACATTGGAACAATTTATATGAAACCTTATGATAACTATTTGTCTTTTAATTATGAAACTCTTACTGTTAAGGAAAAACATATGAGGATAAAATATTAATAAGGTTGCTATTTTTATAACTTTTAACTGGAAACTAGGCAAACTGAGGGTTGGGTAATTTGATTATCAATTCACATCTTATTTAAATTATAAAAATGTGCAAGTATCTTCTCTGTGTGGGAAAATGTTTAATGAGCATTTCTGTGCTTGGTTGCACTTGGCAATTGTAATATGTATCCTTGTCCATCTATACTTAACTATATCAGTTTTCAACATTGTAAATCATAAATTTTTCCTTTTTAGTAATTTGTATTTGATAAATAGTACTTCTCTTGAGACTTTTTATTTTTCTTTTTCGTAATAATGTTTTTAAATTAAAACATAATTATATCATTTCTCTCTTCCATTTTCTCCCTTTACCAAATATCTGCATTGGTAATTTAACTTTTATCTTGTTATCCTGCTGCAAGCACTCTGCAAAATGTTGATTGAGTCAACATTCTCATTTACATTATTCAATTTTCTTTCTTCCAGGTCTTTCAAGGCTTCTTTATTTGCTGTAATTTTATCTTGTCCAGTTTGTTGTTGTTGTTGTGTCATATGAATTTATTATTGGTGGACAAAGGAGAACACAACTACATACTTTACTTATAATGTGTATACCAGATTACACATGTTCAGTGACTCAGCACTGCCAAACTTTGAAAGCTATCTCTTTCAGAAAGAAATAAGTGATGTGATTGATCATTTACATTGATTGTCATCAATTTACTATGAGTTGTTTTGTGACAGGAAGAGTTACAATATTTCCCTCTGCATACAGTTTATATACCAGGGTTTGTTAGCTTATGGAAAACTGGTATTATTTGGCTACATCAGTGTAACTGAAATGCATAACAGTAATCTCAAAGGCAGTACTGCCTGATATTTGTATAGCAAGTATTTAAAAATGACATTTTAAAATATTATTTGGGATTTGCTCTTTGTCCAAAGCAAATGCATCTTTAATCCCTTATTGTCAAAACAGCTCTTGTTACCAATATGCATCAATTGGGTATGATTTTTATATGATACCGCATATTGATTTACATGGTGTCAGGTGAACTGGCTACATCTGACAACTTTGCCTTATTAAAATTCAACAGATGGTTGAATTATACCATAGAATGTCAACAATATCGATTCATTGTTACATAAGAAGCTAATATAAATGAATTACAGCAATACAGCTTTTATTTATAGCTCCCAATAGTTTTAGAGAGTTTGGAATTTTCAGAGCTCACAAAATAACAGAAATTCTCTACAATTTATCTGGAATATTAATGTTGATTTGATGATGCACATTGTATTTTTGATATGTGCCTCCAGATTTTCATCTGAAATTTGTAAAGTTTTAAGTTTTATTTTTTTATATACAACAGTTTTATAATATCACTGTGCTTTAAGGAATATAATCTTCAGCCTGTATTTAGAATGGCAGGAGAGAAAGAACAGAGCTGAGCCAATGATTGTTACTGGATATATAACCATTCCATCAAAATTTTAAAACCATTCTAGGATTTTGTTGTGGTTATTTTAAAAATAATGAAACACAACCCACTTTGATCATATTTATCTACCACTGTATCTCTCCACCTCCTCCAATGATCAAAATATGTTTTATAAATGTATAAATTAAAATGTAACTAACAACACAACAGAAATACTATTACATTGTTTAAATTTTCTCTGCAACTGACACTGTCCATTAGCAATCCATACATATATAAATATGCTTAAATTACAGAATTAAACAAAGTAGTCTGTGAAGAAAAGCTCAGTTTAAAAAGTTAAGAAATATGATCTCTGTGAAGAAGTAACTTTTTAAAAGACACAAGGTTACTATATATATATATTTGGTTGAAGTCAAAATTCTAAATTTATTTTTAATTCTATTGGCAGCTTTAATACTGTTTTTATCACTTACTGAGACCACTTTATTTAATGTATACTCAAGGAGTTGAGAACAAACAAGGAAAACAATTATTTTATATGATGGGATCTCTGCAGGTATCACAGCCAACAGGAAAATGAACTGTGAAGAGGTGAGAATAAAAACCTGAGGCAGACAGGCCTGGTCAGTCAGACAAAATCAACACTTTTCCAGAGTCTGATCATGTGGTTTAATTATCTTATTCATTTAAACACAGTAGAACCTGTGGGGGTGGGCAGGGTCTCTAAATGACAGTTTGCCTAACAAACTTCGAGGATAGCTACATCAAAATTCACTTGCAAAATACTCAACGATAACAAAATATCTGAGACCTTTACCATAATAATGAGTTCTATGCACTGGGCTACACAAGTAGGGCCTAGAAAGGAAGAATGTGGAAGAAGCATGAAGATAGATTTTATTGAGGGAAGATGGAAAGTACATGGGCCCACTTTCAGATTCACTCAGAAAATCCAGGATAAGTGCTTAAACAATTCTCAGGGTTTGGGGAAAAATTCAGATGGAAGCTGGCTCCTAATAGAATAGCAAAGGACCACTGGGTTGTTGACCATTTTCTCTTCAGCATTCCTGGTGACCAGCTCAATCCCTTCCTTCCATTGAAGAAAATAGACCCATGTGTCTGAAAGTCCTTGATTCTACAGTGCTTGCACTAGATGTTGCTTCTACAGTCTTAGTTTCTGTTTTATTGCTATGAAGAAACACCATGACCAAAGCAACTTAAAAGGAAAGTATTTAATTGTAGGCTTGCTTACACTTTCAGTGGGTTGGTCTATGAATGTGGGAGTATAACAGAGACAGGCACAATATTGGAGCATGAACTTTATCAGCAAGATGGAGGTAGGAAGAGAGAAAGGCTGGGTCTCCTCAGGTATTGAATCATCAAAGCTGATTCCCCAGTGACACACCTCTTCCCACAAGATACCCTTCCTAATGGTCTCCCTAAACGGTTAACAACTGAAGACTAAACTTTCAAATATATGTGTGGATGGGTGTCATTTCATTCAAAACTTCACAACAATTAATAGTAATTACAAATATATTGATACCATGTTACAACATTCTGTCAGCATAAATATGCTTGCTCTATATATTCTAATAACTATAATAATTTGCAGTATCTTATTGGGTTACACATTAGAAAAATTTCTTGTTTATAGATTTTTCTCAATCTCAAATAACTGTATCTGTTTCTGTTCAGTTGGAACCTCAGGTTGCCCCCATCCCCCATATGATCAGATAAATCCTATTCTCCTCAAACCCCCACCCCCTTGAGGAAAGCCCTAGATGCCTAGTCCTGGCATTCCTGACAGCTATCCAGAAACCCCTCACCTGAAGATGCCAGCCACCTAAGCCTCCTTCTTAATGGTCATACCTGGGCACAAATCAGGCCTGTGGCAGACACATCATTTCCTTTGCCTACAATCCTTACTAGGTGTGATTTCTTCTGGTCTCATCCTCTGAAGCTGCTGACCTCACCAAAGACTCCTATTTCCCAAATAAACCTGCCCTTTATGTACTTCTGCTCTGGCTTGGATTGGCTTATTTCCTTGGCAAATTTAACCTGTCAGTTTTCTACTGAATATTCAAATTATTTCACAGTGAACTAAAAATACAAACTTATCCTACTCCAAATTATATTTTATTGTATTATTTATAATATATATACTGTAAATTTCAAAATGTTCCATTACCTAAAATATTATGCCTTAGAATGTATAAATTATACATGTATGTATATATACATATATACATATATGTGTATATACTATGTATACAAAGACATTGTGTTTACATTATATAGACTTATTTTTGCCTTCACATATAAAAGCAGAGCAATTCTCAAAAGGCCATTAAATTATATTCTTAAGTCAGTCAGTGAAAAAGAACTCCATTATCTTATGTGTGCAAATGAGGTTGATTTGGAAAAACTATATATATATATATATATATATATATATATATATATATATATATATATATATGATGTTTCAGAACTAAGAGATGTTACTTCCAAGTGTGTCTCCTTTTTCCTATTTTTGTCTTAAGTGATACCTCAAAGAGTTAACTTTTCCTAAAGGTATCAGATATTTCAAAAAGAATCCTACAGCAAACAAGGTTAGCAGTCATGTGAATTTCTATGAATTAAAAATGTCTAGACTGGGACTCCAAGATGGCAGCAACCACTGCGGACCTTTTCTGAAGGGCAGAGGATCCAAAACTCCAAAACTGGTGAGTGGATGGGAGTCTAAAGCCAGAGCATCAACACTGAGGCTTCCTGGGCTACAAGGGACAGCCCTTGAGCTAGGACAGATTAGATCTAGCTCCAGCACCCCCCACCCCTTGGATGTCTTCAGGGTCCAAGAGTGGTGACCTATGGACCCCCTCCAGTTTCAGCTGCACCTATGCTTACTCCAATGGCTAAAGGCATAACCCCAGATACAGGGCCTCTTTACTCTAACTGCCAAACAGGAGACCCAAATCTGAGAGGAGAAAAATGTGGGTCCTCTGATTTTACCACATACACCTGCAACTGAGTTCCTGGGCCCTCTCTTCTTTCTACACACACCCACAAGTGAGTGCATCTGTGAGAGAGTGCAAACAGAGTCCCACATCCAGGGTCCCTATATGATAGATGCCAGACATCAGACCCATCCCAAACACCTCCCTCCACACACTGTAGGCAACATAGGGATCCTTGTTCTGTGGGTCCCTCAGTGGGGTCCAGTGAAACAAAGCCTGGAGCCAAGATGGTGCATCTCAGAAAGATCTGAGTCCTTGGTGTACAATACCAATACAGGCCTGAGGGTCATTGAGACTTTCAGGACACCTGTGCATGTGCACTATGCCTGCCAAGGCTGCACCACAACATGCACTGACACTCCTCCCCTACACTCCACCCTTCCTGGCAGGCACACTTCCATCCACACTCTTGTACTTGCACACATGCACTAGCATCCTTCCTCCCTTAGATGCATGGGAAACACCAACATCCATTCTCAAACCTGTGGACCACTCTCATGTTCCTGAAGAATATTCCAGACTCCAGAGTCAGATGGACCCAGTCTACAGGACAGGCTCCAGGAACAAAGAGCTAAGGCTTTAGACCATCAGATGGCTAGAAGGCAGCATAAGAACACATCTAAAAACAATCAGGACATCATGACTTCACCAGAACCCCCCCAAAATCAATAGGTTTTTAATTACAAATTAGCTCCAGTTTTAGCCCACACCCACCTCCCCTCCCAATCCCATCCATACTCCATCTCTATTCTCTTCCCATACCCCTCTACCAGTCCACTGATAGGGAGGTCCTCCTCTCCTTCTGACCATAGTCTAGCGGGTCTCCTCGGGAGTGGCTGCATTGTCTTCCTCTGTGGCCTGATAAGGCTGCTCTTCCCTCAGGGAGAGGTGATCAAAGAGCCAGCCTCATCAGAAATACAGAAAAAAAAATGTTTTAATTTTATGCTTATCCAGTTATTAGGAGCACAGAAAGAGGAATTGAGCAAAGCTCTCAAATAAATACAGGCAAATATAACCATATAAATAGAGGCACATGAAAAGGAGCCAAAAAAATGGATGCCATCATAAGACAGAAATGCACATTCAAATAGATGAAGGAAATGGTGCAACACATGAAAACAGAATTACAAACAATAAAGAAAATACAAACAGAGATAACCCTAGAGCATGAGAACTCAGAGAAAAGATTAGGAACCACAAAGGTAAGCATCACCAACAAAATACAAGACATGAAAGAGAAAATCTCAGGCACTGAAGATATAATTTGAGAAATTGATACATCTCTCAAAAGAAAAATGGAAAGTTACAAACACAAAACATCCAAGAAAACAAAGACACCATGAAAATACGAAATCTAAGAATAATAGCCATCGATGAAAACGAAGATTCCAGGCTCCAAGGTCCAGAAAATATTTTCAAGAAAATCATAGAAGAAAACTTTTTGAAACTTAAAAAAAGAGATGTCCTTAAACATACAAGAGACTTAAAAAATACCAAATATAGTAGACCAGAAAAAAACTCCTCACATCACATAACAGTCAAAGAAATAAATCTACAGAACAAAGGAAAAATATGAATAGCAGCAAGGAAAAAAAGGCCAAGTAATATACAAAGATAGGCCTATCATAATCAAAACAGACTTCTCAACAGAAACTATGAAAGCCAGAGGTCCTGGAGAGATGACATAAAGATTCTAAGAGAACAGCGTTGGCAAAACAGACTACTATATAGATGGAGAAAACAAACTATTCCATGACAAAATTAAACTTAAACAAAATCTACACAACAACCCAGTCCTACAGAAGATACTAGAAGAGAAACTCCAATCTAACAAAATTAACTGCACCCAAGAAAACATAGGACATAGGTAACTTCACAATAAAAAGAAAAAGAAAACATGTACACAAACATATTATCACTATCAACTCCACAATAAAAGCAACTAACATTCATTGTCACTATAAACTATCAACATCAATGGACTCATCTCTCCAAGATAAAAACACAGACTAACAGAATGGTAGTGGAAACAGGATCCTACATTCTACTGCATCTACGAAACACACCTGTGCAACAAAGACAAACACTACCTCAGAGTAAAGCACTGGAAAAAGGTTTTTCAAGAAATGAACCCAAAAAACAAGCTAACCTAAAACCTAATAAAACAGACTTTCATCCAAATTAATCAAAAAAGATGAGGAAAGACACTTCATTTACGTTAAAAAAATCCACCAGGAGGATACCACAAAAGTGTACATTTATACCCCAAATACAAGAGCACTGAAGTCATAAATTAAACATTATTAAAGTTCAAATCACACATAGATCCCAACACCTTAATAGTGAGATACTTCAACACTCCACTCTCACCAAGAGACAGATAATCTAGACAGAATCAAAATAGGGAAATAATGACACTTGCAGTTGTCCTGAAACAAATGGACCTAATAGATGTCTACAGAACTTTTCACCCAAACTCAAAAGAGTATACTTTCATGATTTCCTTGTTTTTTATTGCTGAGTAATATTCCATTCTGTAGATGTACCACAATTTCTGTATCCATTCCTCCACTGAGGGGTATCTGGGCTGTTTCCAGCTTCTGGATATTACAAATAAAGCTGTTACAAACATGGTTGAGCAGATGGTCTTGTATACTAGAGCATCTTTTGGATATATGCCTAGGAGTGGTATAGCTGGATCACGAGGAAGCACTATTCCTAATTGTCTGAGAAAGCACCAGATTGCTTTCCAGAGTGGTTGTACAAGTTTACATTCCCACCAGCAGAGGAGGAGGGTTCCCCTTTCTCCACAACCTCTCCAGCATGTGTTATTATTTGAGTTTTTGATCTTAGCCATTCTGATGGGTGTAAGGTGAAATCTCAGGGTCATTTTTGTTTGAATTTCCCTGAGCATTTCTTTAAGTGTTTTTCGGTCATTCAGTATTCCTCTATTGAAAATTCTCTATTTAGCTCTGTACCCCATTTTTTAATTGGATTACTTGATTTGTTGCTGTTTAACTTCTTGAGTTCTTTATATATACTGGATATTAGCCCTCTGTCAGATATAGGGTTGGTAAAGATCCTTCCCAAACTGTAGGAAGTTGTTTTGATGATAGTGTCCTTTGCTTCACAGAAACTTTTCATTTTCATGAGGTCCCATTTAGAGCCTGTGCTGTTGGTGTTCTGTCTCCTGGGCAAATGAGATCAAGGGTGGTTGGAATTGTTAAAAGATCATCCTGAGTGAGGTATTCCAGAAGCAGAAAGACACACGGGGTATATACTCACTCACAAGTGGATATTAGACATATAATATAGGCTAAACCTACGAAAATCTGTACATCTAAAGAAACTAATCAAGAAGGAGGACTCTGGCTAAAATGCTCAATCCCCATTTAGAAAGGCAAAGAGGATGGACATCAGAAGAAGGAGAAAACAAGGAACAGGACAGGATCCTGCCACAGAGGGCTTCTGAAAGGCTATACCCTGCAGCATATCAAAGCAGATGCTGAGACTTGTGGCCAACCTTTGGGCAGAGTGTATGGAATCTTATGAAAGAAGTGGGAAATAGTAAGTTCTGGAGAGGACAGGAGGTCCACAAAATCTGGGCACAGGGGTCTTTTCTGAGACTGATACTCCAACCAAGGACCAGGCATGGAGAAAACCTAGAAAGCCTGCACAGATGTAGCCCATGGCAATTCAGTGTCCAAATGAGTTCTATAGTAATAGGAACAGTGACTGTCTCTGACATGGACTGATTGACCTGCTTTTGATCACCTCCCCCTGAAGGGGGAGCAACATTACCTTGCCACAGAGGAAGACAACGAAGCCACTCCTGATGAGAGCTGATAGACTAGAATCAGAAGGAAGGAGAGGAAGACCACCCCTATCAGTGGACTTGGGCAAGGGCATGGGTAGATAAGGGGAGGGAGGGTGGAATTGGGAGAGTAGGAGAGAGGGAGCTACAGGGGGAATACAAAGTGAATAAAGTGTAATTAATAAAAATTAAAATAAAAATATTTTAAAAATAATTTAAAAAATAAAAGCACAAACAAACAAACAAAAAGAGTATAATTTTTTTCTCAGCATCTCACAGAACCTTTTCCAAAATTGACCATATACTTGGACACAAAGCAAGCCTTAACAGATACAAGAAGGTTGAAATAATCTTTTGTATTCTATCAGACCAATATGGACCAAAACTAGACCTCAACAACAACAGAAATAGCAAAACACCACACACACATAGAATTTTTTTTTCTTATCAGATAAAATTTTGTTAACTCTGTATCCCAGCTGTATCCCATTCCCTCATTCCCTCATTCCCTCCCAATCCCATCCTTTCTCCCTCATCTCCTCCCTGCCACTTTCCAAGTCCACTGATAGGGGAGGACCTCCTCCCCTTTCATCTGACCATGTTTTATCAGTAGTTTCAGGACAGACTGCAAAGTCCTCCTCTGTGGCCTAATAGTACTGCTCCTCCCTTAGGGGGTGGGGAGGTCAAAGAGCCAGCCATTGAGTTCCTGTTAGAAATATTCCTTGTTCCCCTTACTATGGGAAACCAACTGGTTACTGAGCTACCACAGGCTACATCCTAGCAGAGGTTCTAGGTTATATCCATACATGGTCCTTGGTTGAATGTCAGTCTCAGAAAAGACCCTGTACCCAGATATATTTGGTCCTTGTGGAGCTCTTATCTTTTCTCCATCATACTAACTCCCCTTCTTTCATATGATTCCCTGTACTCTGCTGAAGGTTTGGTTATGAGTCTTACTATCTGCTTTGAAACACTGCTAGGTAGAGTCTTTCAGATGCCTTCTGCAGTAGACTCCTGTCATATGTTCAATTCACATCCCATTTGTCTTTCTAAATGAGGATTGATAATCTTACCCCCACACATGAAAATTAAGCAACTCTCTATTCAAAGCAACTGGATCAGGGAAGAAATAAAAAAGAAATTAAAAATATCCTAAAAGTCAATGAAGACACAACTTGCCCAAAATTATGGGTCACAGTGAAAGCAGTGTTAAAAGGAATGTTCATAGCACTAAGTGTCTTCAGAAAGAAGTTTGAGAGATCTCATATAAGAAGCTTAATGGCAGAAGTGAAAGCCCTAGGTTGGGGGGGGCAGATACACCCAAGTGGAGTAGATGGTTGGGACTAATCAAACACATGGCTGAAATCAATAAATTAGAAATAAATGAAATAATTTAAAGAATCAATAAAACCAAGAGCTGATTCTTTGAGAAAATAAACAAGATAGACAAAATCTTAGCCAAATTATCTAAAAGGCTGAGAGAAAATACTCAAATCATCAAAATCAGAAATGAAAAGGGGGACATAACAACAGGCAATGTGGAAATTCAAATAATCATTAGGTCTTACTTCAAAAGAATATACACCACAAAGTTTGAAAATCTAAATGAAATGGACAATTTTCTTGCTAGATTACATTTACCAAAGCTAAGCCAAGATCAGGTCAAGAGTTTAAACAGTCCTATATACCCCAAGGAAATAGAAGCAGTCATCAAATCCCCTGCCAAAAACTAAACAAAACTAAACAACAACAATAACAGCAACAAAATCTCAAGGCTAGATGGTTTCAGGGCAAAATACTACCAGACCTTCACAGAAGAGCTGCAGCCATTATTCTTTAAACTTTTCCACAAAATGGAAACAGTAGGAATGTTACCATACTCATTCTGTGAGGCCACAATAACCTTGATACATAAACCACACAAAGACCAAACAAAAAAGAGAACCTTAGACCCATCACTTTTGTGAACATTGATGCAAAAATACTCAATTAAATACTCTCAAAAGAAATCCAAGACCACATAAAATATATCATCCACCATGACCAAGTACACTTCATCCCAGGCATGCAGGGGTAGTTCAATATACAGATATACATCAATTTAATCCACCACATAATCAAACAGAAGGAAAAAATAAGCCACATGATCATCTCCTTAGATGCTGAAAACATTTGACAAAATTCAACAGCCATTCATGTTTAAAGTCTTAAAGTCATTAGGGATACAAGGCACATATCTAAAATTAGTAAAGGCAATATACAGCAAGCCTATAGAGAACATCAAAATAAACAGAGAGAAACTTGAATCAATCTCACTGAAATCAGGGACAAAGCAAGGCTGACAACTCTCTCTGTATCTCCAATATAGGACTTGAAGTCCTAGCTTGAGCAATAAGACAAGTTAAGGAGATCAAAGGAATATAAATTGAAAAACAAGAAGTCAAAGTGTCACTATTTGAAGATGATATGATAGTATACATGAGTGACCCCAAAAATTCTACAAGAGACCCATTTCAGCTGATATATGCCTTCAGCAAAGTGGCTGGATACAAAATTAACTAAAAAAAACAAAAAACAAAAAAACAGTAGACCTCTTGCATGCAACAAAAGAGCTGAGAAAGAAATTAGGGAAACAACACCTTTTACAGTAGCCACCAATAATATCAAGCACTTTGGTGTGACTCTAACTAAGCAAGTGAAAGACCTGCATGAAAGAATTTTAATTCTCTGAAGAAAGAATTTGAAGATGATAGTAAAATATGGAAAGATCACCCATGCTCATAGATTGGTAGGATTAGCATAGTGAAAATTGTCATCCTACCAAAAGCAATCTAAAAATTTGATGCAATTCCCATCGAGGTACCAACACAATTCTTTACAGAACTTGAAAGAACAAATCTCCGTTTCATATCGAATAAGAAGAAACCCAGAATTGCTAAAACAATTATTTACAATAACAGATTCTTTGGATGAATTTCCATCCCTGATCACAAGCTGTACTAGACCCACAGTAAAAAAATCTGCATGGTACTGGCAAAGAAACAGTCTGGAGGATCAATGGAATCCCCAAAACGACCCAGAAATGATCCCAACAGTATATGATTTTTGACAAGGATGCCAAAACAATGCATGGAAAAAAACATAGCATCTTCAACAAATGGTGATGATCTAACTGCATGTCTACATGTAGAAAATGCAAATAGATCCATATTTATCACCCTGCACAAAACTAAAGTCCAAGTGTTTCAAAGACCTCAATGTAAAAGAGGACACAATAAATGTGTTAGAAGAAAAAGTGGGTAAGAGCCTGGAACTCACTGGAACAGACGACATCTTCCTGAACATAACACCAACAGCATAGGCTCTAAGATCGACAATCAATAAGAGATGAGATGAAAAGCTTCTGTAAAGCAAAGGACGTTGCCATCAGAACAAAACTACAGCCAACAGATTGGGAAAGGATCTTCACCAACCCTATTTCTGACAAAGGGCTAATATCTAGAATATATAAAAACTCAAGAAGTTAAACATCAACAAAACAAGGAATCCAATTAAAAATGGGGTACAGAGCTAAACAGAGAATTCTCAATAAAGGAGTATTGAATGGAAGAGAAACACTTAAAGAAATGTTCAATGTTCTTAGTCATCAGGGAGATGCAAATCAAAGCCATCCTGAGATTCTACCTTATACCCCTCAGAAGAGCAAAGATCAAAATCTCAAGTGACAACACTTGCTGGAGAGGATGTGGAACAATGGGAACCCTCCTCCATTGCTGGTTGGAATGTAAACTTGTACAACTACTTTGGAAATCAATCTGGTGCTTTCTCAGACAATTAGGAATAGTGCCACCTCAAGATCCAGCTATACCACTTCTAGGCATATATCCAAAATGTGCTCAAGTACACAAAAAAGACATTTGTTCAACCATGTTCATAGCAGCTCTTTTCTTAATAACCAGGAGCTGGAAACAACCCAGTTATCCCTTAAAAGAGGAATGCATACAGATATTGTGGTACATTTACACAATGGAATACTTCTCAGCTATTAAAAATAAGGAAAATATGAGATTTGCAGGCAAATAGTGGGAACTTTCAGAAAAGATTATCTTGAGGATGGTAACTCAGAAGCAGAAAAAAAACACATGTTGTATATTTACTCATAAGTGGTTGTTAGAGATATAATATAGGATGAAGATACTGAAATCTATAGTCCTAAAGAAGATAAACAACAAGGAAGGCCCTAGAGAAAATGCTCAGTCTTCATTAATAAGGGCAAATGTGATAGATGGAAGCAAGAAAAGCCAGGGAACAACACAGTAGCCTACCACATATGGCCTCTGAAGGACTACTAATTAATGTATTGAAGCAGAGGCTGATATTCATAGCCATACGGTAGGCAGAGTGCAGGGAATTTCAAGAAGGGGGAGATAGAAAGACTTGGAGGGGACAGGAGCTCCAAAAGGAGAACAACAGAGCCAAAACACTGAGTTCAGGGTGACCTTCAGAGACTGATACTCCAACCAAGCACTAGGCATGGAGGGGACCTAAAAACCTGCCCAAATGCAGCTCTTAGACTCAGTCTCCAAGTGAGGTCCCTAGCAAGTGGAGCAGGGGCTGTCTCTGGCAAGAACTCAGTGGCAGGCTCTCTGATCAACTTCCCCAGAGGTGCAGCCTTGCCAGGCCACAGATGAAAATAATGCAGCCAATCTTGATGAGACTTGATAAGCTAGGTTCAGATCAAAGGGTAACAAGACCTCCCCTATCATTAGACTATGGGAAGAGGGAGGGTGGCTGGGACTGGGAGGAGATAAGGGAGGAGATGTGGCTGTAGCAGGGATACAAAGTGAATAAATTGTGATAGGTAGATAAATAGATGATAGCTTTTAAAACATCATTATGTGCATTCACTACTTGGGAGAAACAAGATATAGAACTGGTAATTTACCCAAAATACAACAGCTTTAAAAACAGAAACCAGGTACTTGAGTCACAGGATCCAGTGGTCTCTGAGCTAAAATTGATCAGAAAATAGTTTTAATTGTATTAGAAGGTGCCTTGAAAGTTTTCAAAAAACAAAGAAAACAAAACAAATAAACAAGCCCAATAATTTTACCCAGACACGATGTTTATAAACTGCAGCAATGACCATCATGGCACAAAAATCTTAAAGGTAGAATACTGCTATTGATACCTTGGTGATAACCTACAATTGTCTAATTGAACTTAAGACCAGCTCAACAAGAAAGAAGCAATGCCTGGTATGGGGAAACTAGGCAAGTACCAATGGTTCCTGAAGTCTAGATGACAGTATTTCACAGAACTATTCTCTATCCATCAGCGCTTTCAGACATTTGCCCACCCATACACAATACTCCTGATCCCTGGATGGAGAGCAATTAATATAGATTACACATCTACAGTGAAACACATACAGTCGTTCATTATCAATACTTGGGATGGTTATGAGTCTGTACTTTAACAGCTTACAAAAGGAAGCTTCTCTGACCAAGACTGAGGGCTGTACCAGTCTGTGGGTACAATCACTAATCCCACATTTCATTAATTTTAAATCTAAGTTCTATTTCTCTTCATCAACTTGCACCCTATCTTGGCTATTTTTCAGGTTTCCATAATTCCCACATGGTCTATTTCAAAGCTTTATAGTGTCAAAATCAGTCTCGACCCATCTAATATGATTGGCAGAGTAATCTTCAAAAAACGAACAATTTTAGATCCTATAACTACTTATTGCCTCAGAAGCCTCTGAAAACACCACCATCACCTTCGTCCTATACCTTGTCTCCTCATAAATATTTCACTGAGTCATTCCCTCCCTCTTCTGTGGGAATTAATATTGCTGATTTTTTTCACATGCCATTATACACAAACAAAATGAGGTTTGTTCTACATCCAAAATGCTATAACTTTCATCCACAATTACACTTTCCCTCATTCAGTGCTCATCCCAACATATACTTTGCTGTTTGGTGAGCCACAATAGAGTTCTAGAATCTGATCTCATGATAGGTAGATGGGGAGTAGACATCAGTGTGTTTTGGAAAGTTTATTGGAAATCCATTTGGTGATGAATATCGTCTCTGTATTTCTTTTCTTTTCTCTCCCTGTCTGTCTTTCTATTTCTGCCTAGCCATCTTGCCAACCAAAGAATAATTTTCAAAGATTTCCCTCAAAATAATTTCTTATGCTCTAATGTACCTTCTACAATCAGCAATTACTGAGTGAATTTCAGCACAGCTCTGTGTTATTCAGTGGTCTTTAAAACAGCACTGCAGGGTTTCCTGTGGCTTCATTCTATCATACCTTCAGGTGCCTACCTAGTTTCACACAAAACAATGACTACACATTGCACCACAACTGAATATTTATATTCAGTAATCATGATCAGTTATAATTTAAATCCCAACAAATGTTACTAACAATTTAAACTTCCATAAATTAGCATGTCTATATTCAGAAGCAGACTCAGATTATTGACTCCTAAGTTGCTATATTTTTAGGCTGTGAAATAATTTACCTGTAGGATTACACTTTTGTAAATCTGTCTATGTAAAAAAATTAGAGCCCATTATATTACTACAGTTATTTATTTGTTTTTTTTTCTTTTATTTCTTTTAAAGTCACAATGGCTGATGGTATAAACATGATCAGTAAATGTGATAACTATAGAAGAATAGTAATTAAGTATCCTTTGCAGAAAAAGTAATCTCATTTGGACACTGAATGTTTTCTTCTAGTGACTTGAGAACATACTGTATTGATGCTTTATTAAAGCAGTATATTTTTTAATTTTTAATTTTTATTAATTAAAGTTTATTCACTTTGTATCCCAGTTGTAACCCCATCCCCCATCCCTTTCCAATCACACCGTCCCTCCATCTTCTCCTATGCCCATCTCCCTCCCAGTCCAATGTTAGGTGAGATCTTCCTCCTCTTCATCTGACCCTACTCTATCAGGTCTCATCAGGACTGTCTTCTTTGTCTTCTTCTGTGGACTAGTAAGGCTACTCCCCCATCAGTTGGAGGGGATCAAAGAGCCCCTCATGAGTTCGTGCCAGAGATGGTCCCTGTTCCTGTTATTGGGGAATGCTCTTGGACACTGAGCTCTCTTGGGCTACTTCTGTACAGGGGTTATAAGATATCTCCTTTGTTTGGAGTATCAGTTTCACAAAAGACCCCTGTGCTCAGATTTTTTTTTTTTTTTTTTGGTTCTATTGCTCTCCTTCTGGAACTCCTGTTCCCTCCAGGTCTCCTTATCTCCTCCTTATTTAATAAGATTCCCTGCACTCTGCCCAAAGTTTGGCTATGAATCTCAGCATATGTTTTAATATGCTGCTGGGTAGAGTCTTTCAGAGGCCCTCTGTAGTAGGTTCCTGTCCTGTTACCTGTTTTATCCCTCTTCAGATACCAATCTCGTTTGTCTTTCTGAGTGAGGATTGATTATCTTACCTAGAGTCGTCCTTCTTGATTAGCTTCCTTAGGTGTACAGATTTTAGTATGTTTATTCTATATTATATGTCTAATATCCACTTATAAGTGAGTATATACTGTGTGTGTCCTTCTGCTACTGGGATACCTCAGTCAGGATTATCTTTTCTAGATCTCACCAAATTTCATGATTTCTTTGTTTTTAATTGCTGAATAGTATTCCATTGTGTAAATGTACCACAATTTCTGTGTCCATTCTTCAACTGAGGTACATCTGAGTTGTTTCCAGTTTCTGGCTATTACAGATAAAGCTGCTACAAACATGTTTGAGCAAATATCCTTGTTGTGTACTTGAGCATATTTTGGATATATGACTAGGAGTGGTACAGCTGGATCTTGAGGAAGCACTATTTCTAATTGTCTGAGAAAGCACCAGATTGATTTCCAAAGTGGTTGTATTCCCACCAGCAATGGGGTTCCTCTTTCTCCACTTCCTCTCCAGCATGTGTTGTCACTTGAGTTTTTGATCTTGGCCATTCTGATGGGTGTAAGGTGATAGCTCAGGGTCTTTTTGACTTGCTTTTCCATGATGACTAAGGACATTGTTCATTTATTTTAAGTGTTTCTCTGCCACGCCATATTCCTCTACAGAGAATTCTGTTTATATCTGTACCCCATTATTTAATTGGATTACTTGATTTGTTGCTGTTTAACTTCTTCAGCTCTTTATAGATTCTGGATATTAGCCCTCTGTCAGATACAGGGTTGGTGAAGATCCTTTCCCAGGTGGTAGACTTTCCTTGACAGTGTCCTTTGCTTTACAGAAGCTTTTCAGTTTCATGAAATCCCATTTATTGATTGTTAATCTTAGAGCCTGTGCTATTGGTGTTGTGTTCAGGAAATTGTCTCCTGTGCCAACGAGTTCAAGGCTCTTCCCCACTTTGTCTTCTAATTGGATCAATATATCCATTTTTTTCTTTTTTCTTTTTAATCTAATTTGTATTAATTATACTTTATTTATTTTGTATCCCCCTATGAAACCCTCCCTCCTCCCTTCCTAATCCCACCTTCTCTTCCCCTTTTTCAAACATGCCCCTCCCCAAGTCCACTAATAGGCTAGGTTTTCCTCTCTTTCCTTCTGATTCTTCCTTCCTAATCCCACCCTCCCTCCCCCTTCTTCAGGCATGCCCCTCCCCAAGTCCACTGATAAGGTAGGTCCTCCTCTCCTTCCTTCTGATCTTAGTCTATCAGATCTCATCAAGAGTGGCTGCATTGTCTTCCACTGTGGCCTGGTAAGGCTGCTCCCTCCTCAGGGGGAGTAGGTCAAAGAGCAGGTTAATCAGTTCATGTCAGAGGCAGTCCCTGTTTTCATTACTATGGAACCCACTTGGACACTGAACTGCTATGGGCTACATCTGTGCAGGGGTTCTAGGTTATCTCCATGCATGGTACTTGGTTGGAGTATGAGTCTCAGGAAAGACACCTGTGCTCAGATTTTTTTTGGTTCTGTTGCTCTCCTGTGGACCTCCTGTCCTCTCCAGATCTTACTATTTCCCACTTCTTTCATAAGATTCCCTGCACTCTGCCCAACAGTTGGCCATAAGTGTCAGCATCTGCTTTGATAGTCTGAAGGGCAGAGCCTTTCAGAGGACCTCTGTGGCAGGTTCCTAACTTGTTTCCAGTTTTCTTCTTCTTATGTATGTTCTCTTTGCTTTTGGATGGGGATTGAGCATTTTAGCCAGAGTCCTCCCTCTTGATTAGTTTCTTTAGGTGTACAGATTTTAGTAAGTTTATCCTATATTACATGTTTATATGAGTGAGTATATACCATGAGTGTCTTTCTGCTTTAGGGATAGTTTATTCAGAATGATCCTTTCCAGTTCCCATCATTTACCTGCAGATTTCATCCATTTCCTTGTTTTTTCATGGCTGAGTAATATTCCATTGCGTAAATGTATTACAATTTCTGTATCCATTTTTCAGTTGATGAGCATCTAGGTTTTTTTCAGCTTCTGGTTATTACAAATAAAGCTGCTACACACGTGGTTGAGTAAATGTCCTTATTGTGTACTTGAGCCTCTTTTGGATATATGCCTAGGAGTGGTATAGCTGGATCTTGAAGAAGCACTGTACCTAGTTGTCTGAGAATGCACCAGATTGCTTTCCAGAGTGGTTGTACAAGTTTACATTCTCACTAGGAGTGGAGGAGGATTCCCCTTTCTCCACAACCTCTGAAGCCTGTGTTGTCACTTGAGTTCTTGATCTTGGCCATTCTGATGGGTGTTAGGTGAAATCTCAGGGTTGTTTTCATATGCATTTCCCTCATGACTAAGGACATAGATCATTTTTTTAAGTGTTTCTCTGCCATTCCATGTTCCTCTATGGAGAATTCTCTGTTTAGCTCCGTATCCCATTTTTTAAATGGATTACTTGATTTGTACCTTTTTTTTCATTTCTTTTTTTTATTTTTATTTTATTTTTATCAGTTACATTTTATTAATTCTGTATCCCAGC